>WEIT01007745.1:64432-97702 GCA_013389985.1 Dryoscopus gambensis
CGGGAACGGGAGTGGGGCTGGGAGCGGGAACGGGAACGAGAACCGGGAGCGGGAGCGGAGCGGGCAGCGGAGCCGGGGCGGCAGCTCCGGTCCCCGCCCCGGCCCCCACGGAGACTCCGCTCAAATCCCGCCCGCGCTGAAGCTCCCGGTGCTTTATTCAAATGAATTCCCGCTCAGGGGTGGGGCGTTCTGCGAGCGCCGTCTCAGGAAGAAAAGACAAAGGCAAAGCTGTAAGTGGTGGGGGACTTGTGGCTTTTTGTTGCTTTTTAAAACTGTAGTTTTGGTGCCGTTCGGCAGCTGCAGCAAAATGGCTCAGTGGGAGCGGCTCGCGTTTTGCTTGTTGAAATGTCGCTTTTGAAGGCTGCAAGGCAGTTTGTGTTTAGCGAGGTGACAAGTTGAACTGTGCTGATATGGATGTTTAAATTAACTTCCGGTTTAATCTGGTAAAAATACAAAATGCTTTGGTTTTACTCATTTACTTTTGTTGTGGAAGCAACTTTTTAAGTGTTTTTTTTTCCTCTGAGAACTCATATTTAAATTTTCTACTGCTAGCTCGATTTGGTTTTTTGAGTAGTAAGAAAAGCATACAGTTAATCATGAGAGTATAATTCTGTATCTTCCCAACTTTCTGGCATTTGGGTTATTTCTGAGCAATTTCATACCAGTGAGAAACAACACTTTATTCTGTTGATAATCAAGATTTGTAAACAGCTGAAACAATCAGTTAATTCGTACTAAATGCATGAAGTCCTTGCCAAAGTCTGTGAGAGCTGTGTGTTGTATCTCCCAGAAATACTTTAATAAAATAAGATTTACTTAAGAATATTTACTTAGTAACTGTAAAGTTGGCCCAGCTTGCTGTTTGTTCAGAGTTTTTTCCTTCGAGTGCTGACCTGACATGTTCTAAAGCATCATCTGCTGTGAGGGCAGTGCAGGATGACAAGGATTAAAGGTTCTGCAAGAAATCATGTTTGTTCTTGACTGAGAGAGGAAGTGGTAGAACAAAATGTAAAGGCAGGAAGAAAGATAGTAGCCATGAGTAATAATTTATAAATGCAGGCATTATTCAGCCTGGGCAGGGGGGAGCCTGCAAACAATGCTGTTAGTCACAGATTGCTGCTTATCTGGGGTCCTTTGTGGGGCAGGAGTGAGGGAAAATGACAACAAGTAACAAACGCCAAAGCACCACAATGTGTGCTGAGCTTGGGGCTTTTCTTGCTGATAGTGAGGCACTGCAGAACGGAGGCAAAATCCTGATTTGGTTTTGAAATCTGTATTGGTGCCCTGCTTTACCTTTTGACAGGCTCACATGAAAGCTCAAAAAGCAAGTAAAGAACAGCACCTTGATATAATGAACAAACATTGCCAGCAGCTGGAGACTCGCCTGGATGAGATGCTCTCCAGGATTGCAAAGGAAACTGAGGAGATCAAGGATTTGGAGCAGCAGCTCACTGATGGTGAACTTCAATTTTTGTCTTAAAGTATTTCTTGTACTTAGGACAACACGGCAATTGAGTTGAGGATTGTTTTGTTTATCTTTGCTCAAATGAAATACAGGATTGTGTACAAAAGCGTTAAAAAAACTCTTCTTTACTGATGTAAAGGGAAACTGTGTGTGCACCTCACCTGTACCTGGTTGGGAAAGAGGGGCAGGAATCCACAAAGAGCTGCAGTTTCTTTTTAACTCTTCCAGTGGCCAGGTTAACACAGTAATACTGGGAATCCTAACCTTAAAAACAGGTATTTTCTGGTTGAGTTCTAGGTACTTGTTTTTACTTAACTCCAACGGCAAACATTTTAAATTATGAGGAAAGGCAGTTTGGTTTGCTTGGTAAATAAATGTGGCTTCTTAACTACCTCGAATTCATTTTGCATTTCTGCAGGTCAAATAGCAACAAATGAAGCACTGAAAAGGGATTTGGAAAGTATTATCACTGGGTTGCAGGAATACCTGCAAAGTGTGAAGCATCAAGCAAAACAGGCCAATGAGGAGTGTAAGAAGTTGCAGAAGGAAAAAGAGTCTTTGCTGGGAAGATTGGCAGATCTGGAGGAGGAAAAAAACAGCCTGGAAGTGGTTGCCATGGATGCAGAAAATATGAGAAAAGTAAGGCTTAATACCTCTTTTGCCAAGTTCAGATGTTTAAGAGTAAACTTGAAAAAAAGAAGATGGTGGTCAGATTGGGACTAGGGAAGCACAGTTCTTTGGCCAAAATAATTTCTGATATGGTAACATGATTAGATGTGCTCACACACCTCAAGAGTAGAATCTGGCCTTTCAAACCAGTTGCAAGAGACATCCAGTAAATGTGTGCTTTATGGGAGATGGCTCAGAAATGCAGGTTCTACCTTGCAGACATCACTGGCAATGAATTTGCAGATGACACCGTGGGGAATGGCATCAGTGACACCTCTGACATTGGCCAAGGGTGTGTGTGAGCAGCTTGGATCTGTCCTGTCAGCCAATGACAGAGAGCTGTCTGGGCATGCTGATGAGTGTTATGTAAACCTGAATTCCTGGCACAATTCTGTATCACTGCCAGCTGCACCTTTCTGCCCTGAGTGTGGATTTTGGACACTCAGAGTGGCACCATTGACCTGCAGGTAGAAGTGCCACCCACCTTCAAATTTTAATAGAGTTCCTGAGTTTAAAGGAAGGGAGGCAATGTACTCTTACATTCTGGCTCTCCCATGTACATCCTTCTAAAATGCATATAAAATTCCAGGAGATTGCAGTGCTGGAGGGTGCACTCCAGGAGCAGAGAGAAATAAATGAGTCGCTCCGAGATGCCCAGGGGAAGGTCAGCGCCTACGAGGCTGAGCTGGAGGCCCAGTTAAGAGAGAGGGATGCTGAAGCCAAGCAGCAAAAAGAAGAATTTGAAAGACTGAAACAACTTAGCCAGGTAAGAACAGAGCTTTAGTGCTGCCAGAGGTGCTACCTACCCCAGGACACCTCATCTCCAACGTTAAATCACAAACAACTGCTGGTAAGGTGTGCCCCCACACAGAAGGTGGTATCAGTTTGCTGGGATTTAGAAGTTTGCTTTGAAGCAAGGTCCAGATGGTTTGCTTGGGGTTGTTCTGTTGGATCTTTTTTAGGTGCTGTCATATTGTTACTGTTTTAAGAAATACATCTGTTGTGTATTTGGGTGACAGGTTGGGGTTGGGAGCGGGGTATTAATCTGGAGGTTTTCTGTTTTTGTAGATGGAACTGTCAGCCCTGCAGGATGAACTTGAAAAGGAAAGACAACTGTTAGAGAATGCTCAGACCAAAGCACAACTGGCAGAAGAGAAGGAACAACAAAATTACAAGCTGCTTTTACAGTTCAAGCAATTGCAGGTGAAGTATTTGTTGTATTACAAATTCTAGCTTTTATCACTTGTGGATTTGTTTACTTACATTTGTGTGAATTTTTCTTTTTTGCCCTTCTTTAGGGAGACAATAATTTCCTAAAACAACAGCTTAAAGATCTCCAGAATCAGCTAAACCATGCAGTTGGTAACTTAATTCATCCTGAGGATGTCATGGCTTGTATAAATGAACTCAGGCAAAACCTTCAGACAGGAGCTGGAGAGATGAAGTGAGTAAAATGAAAGTACAAACAATGTGAGATTTGAGCATGTGAAAGGGGCAGGACAGGAGGAAATGGCCTCAAGTTGTGCCGTGGGAGGTTCAGGTTGGATATCTGGGAAATTTTCCTCACTGAAAGTGTTGCCAAGCATTGGAACAGGCTGCCCAGGCCAGTGGTGGAGTCATCAGCACTGGAGGGATTTAAAAAATGTTTAGATGTGACACTTGGGGACATGGATTAGTGGTAGCCTTTACAGTCCTGGGGGAAAGGTTGGATTTGATGAATTCAGAGGGATTTTCCAGCCTAACCTGAGGTAATTTACACAGCATGTCATAAACTTGCACTATTGTCATAGGCTTCATGATTTCAGTATCTGGTATCACAACTTTAAGTCACTATTTTCTGTCTTGGAACCTGGATTGTTTCTCTTTCAGGTGTCCAAATTCAGCTGATGTTTTAGGGAAAAGCCTTGCAAATCTGCAGAAAGAATTCAATGACATCCTTGCTGATGCTCAGAAGGAAAAAGAGAAAGCATGGGCTGGACAGAGACAATTGCAGGAAGAAATGGTATCCCAGCAGGAAAAACTGGAAGAAATACAGGAGAAATACAGACAGGCACGTATCAAACAGCAAAAGCAAGAGTAAGAAATTTCAGTTTAGTCCAAAAAATGTCACTTGCAGCTGAAGGATCAAGTTTCACTTGATGAAGCTTTGCTACACTCTGTGTAACAGTGGAGTCTGATTTGGTTTTTTATTAATAGTCTTTCTGATTTTTACCTGGTTATGTGGTGAATTGGAATTTAGTCAATGATCTGTCTCAGAAGCAACAAAGACTTCAATGACCACTTGAAAAACACAGCTCTGAACCTTCTTGAAAGATCATTATACATCTCTCTAATAAAATAACTGGGGCACTCTTAAAATATTACAGTTACATGGCTAGGTAGTTATCTCTTCTTTCTGTTTTGATGCAAAGTATGCTGATACCTGCATTTGCCAGAAATCTCTTTAATTAAATAATTAAAACAGGGTGGCTTTTATTTGGAAAAAATTTCTGTCTACTTATTCTAACGTATTTTACTTACAGGTTAAAGCTGACAACAGGCAAAATAAGAACAAGGTCCATCAGTTAGAGAATGAAATTCAATGTTTACATGAAAAAATAAAGAGCATGGAAGAGATTCAGGGCCTTGCTGATCAGCAGCTCCAGGAGGCAGATGAAGAAAAAGAAGCTATTCTTGCTCAGCTGGAGGATTTAGAGAAAAGGGTAAGAAAGGGTGAGGGCAGGTCCGTGCACTGTTTGATTGCTCAGGAAAGAAGAAACAAAATTCTGTGAATTGTTTTGCTTTCTAAGATAAAATGACATACACAGGAACACAAAGGTTAAATATAACATCTTTCTTTTCCTTGAACTTTACTGCTTGTCCTCACTTTAGATTTTTTTTCTAAATACAAAATGGGGCGGGGAGGAGGATGAAAGAAAGTACATTGTAAAAATCTATTTTCCTGGTTTCAGAAAAAAATAGAAGATGCCAGGGCACAAATGCAGGTGCTGAGTCTGGATAAGGAGCTGAAGGAGCTGCAGAGAGCAGTTGTCACCTCAGACAAGCTGGCAGCCACCGAGCTCTCCCTCGCTGCAAACCAGCTCAAGGCTCTGCGGGGGACTGTGCTCAGGATTAACCAGGAGAGAGCTGAGGTAAATCAGCATGGAGGATTAATTAATTGCTTGGTAATGCTGTTGCCGTGGGGGCAGTCCTGGTGTCCTTTAAATGAGCTTCGGAGTTTTCTTCTGAGTTGTGCTGCTGCTCAGGAGCTCTTGGTTTGGGCAGAGTTTGAGATGCACGAAGTGAATTTCACTCACAGGGAGTGAGTAAATTGGGGTAGGGACAGGTGTTCCTGCTGTGGGAGGAAAGGGGAGGGGGATGATCTTTAATGTCTTACTAACTGAAAGGCACACAATAGATAATAGATAATACATTATACTGTAAGATAGAAAAGCAAAAGAAAGGACTGGAAGTTTGTGCTTGCACAAACTGGAAACACTTTTTCAAACTGGGCAGCACTTTTGGCTACATAATAACATCTCCTCTGTACCAAAACTGTAAAGTTAAAGGAGAAGCTGCATTTTACATATAGCTAGAATGCCAGAACATTCAGGTGCTGATGCTTCTCAGTGGTCAGCTTTTCACATCTCAGGCCTGAGAAATGTTCCTGCAAACTACAGCTCAAATGAAAATCTCAATTTCAGGAGATTGAGGAAGCCCAGGGGTTCTGTGCTGAGGCAGCTCGTGCTTCCCAGGCTCTCGCCAGAGCAGAAAGAGAAATCGAATTGCTACAACGACTCCTGAAGGAGAAGGAAGAGCAAGTAGGTTGTTTGCTCTGTGTTATATGATAAAATACCAGTGAGTTTCTGAAAATGTCATCTTTAGAGGTTCTTGCCCTGCTCTTTTCCCGTCAAGTTTTCCCAAATCACAATGTTCTTCCCTCTCCTGACACCTGCCCAAGAACAAACTGAAAACCTCCCTGCCTGGAGCAGCTGAGTTTTAAGGAAAATCATCACCTGTTCACTTAAATACCTCTCTGGCCGTGGCTGAGCCTCAGTGATATGAGGGGATGGGAAGAACAGCTTTGTGGCATTGAGTGGGAGCTTTTTGTGATTTAAACTTCGATTTCAAATAGGTTCTGCAGGAAATGGAGAAAGCTGGTGAGAAAACCGCTGCGTCAAACACTCAGAAGTTTGAAATGAATAAATTAAGTGAGTCTTTGGAACAGCAAAAAGCAGAGATTGACCGTTTGAAATGGCTGTTGGATAATATTGGGACAGGTAATTTCTCTTTTCTCTCCACTTCTTGCAGATAGACAGGGATACAGAAGATTATTCTTGCCCATTTCTTGCTGTCTGAACTGAGAATCTGGAGAGTAAAATATTGAGAATATCCTCCTGTACAGAATTATTCAGGATATCTGTCAGTTCTCATCAGTTTGCACTTTTTACAGCCGTTTAGAAAGCACCATTTGTGCTGAACATTCCATTTAAACTGCTCTAGGATGCTGTCAGAAACCTGTGTAAGGAAAAGGAGCAGTAGTTACCTTGATATGAACTTGTATTTCCAGAATCTTAAACCACCAAAGCTCCTAGTGTACGTCTGTCACTACAGATAACACTTAGTTTGTTTCCCTCAGCAATTAATTTTTTTAAATATAGTTCCAGTTTAACTGGATAACATTGAGAGGAAAGTGGAATGCAGTATTTATTTAACTATTTGCCTTAGATGACTCTAAAACTGTCATTAATTTTCAGGTAACAAAGATGAAATTGAGACCTTACAAGATGAAATTGCAGCCCTCAGAAATGTGCTCTCCCAGCAGAATGATCACACCACCAGTGTAGCAGAGCCACTGAAAAGAGGGGGATACTGGTACTACATGCCATCATCACAGGTCAGGAATGAAAATCCTGTTACGGTTTGTTGATGGGGGAAAGTGCATTATAAATTTAGTAGGTTTGGGAGAAATTTAACACATATTGGCTGGTATGTAGGAGAAATACTGAAGCAAAACACACACAAATGTTCCCTGGTAAAGCCCTTTACTGTGCTGATAGGAATCCAGGGTACATAACAGTGGGAGACAGCTACTCAGTGGGCAGTACTGTCCAGGCATTTAGCTAAGGGTTAAAAGGGGATGTTACAGACAAACATTTCTTTCAAAACAACCTTTGTCTGAATTTAAAACCGATATTGCTAAAATATATTTAGTGCTTTTAAAGCAGCATCATGCTTAGAACTGAGAGACAGCAGAGTACGTGTAGCCTGTTCTGAGAAATCATTAGAATGTCTGCAACAAATCCTTTATTTGACACGATTTGGCACTTGTAGATTAACACATACTGTATTTTTCTTTAGGCTTCAACTCCTGCTTCCCACAGCACCAAAGACTCTGGAGTGTGTTTGGGGTGCTCTGGCACATCCCCAGCCAGGAGAGGGGGTGCTCAGGACCGGCCCTGTGGGAGGGAAGACGTGCCCAGCCAAGGATGTTGGGTTTATTCACCAGTCAGAAATAGATTGGACAAAGCAGATCCTGGCAAAGGTAAGTCAGTGTCAGTCTCAGAATGTTTAGCAGCAGACTAAAGATGGGCTGGCTAAGAGTTCACAGAGAGTTCTTTTGATGGACATGAGTGAATATAAATGCTTATTACTGCTGAATAACTCAGTTTAAGCAATGTTTGTTACATACTTGTAAATTACATAGAATTTAAAATGCGCATTTGAAGGCTATCTCTACTGAAAAAATTATTGAAAGTAACATGTTTGGTTTTGTTTTTCTTAAAGATAGAAGAGCAAAAGAAGATGGTGAAGGAAATGCAGGATCTCCTATCCCTGAAAGCTCTCCCTTTGTCCCACCCCCGGGCACAGTTATTTACACAGCCCTTCCAGACGGGGCCCCTGCACCTCAGGGAATGGGGGTTTATGCCTCTCCTCCTGCAGCAGCCACTGGAGCTCCAGTGTCTCCTGTATCCATTATCCATGGCCCACCTCCTGTGGGATCCCAGGTGGTTTATGGCCCTCTGCCTCCAAACTTCACAGTGCCACTCATTCCCCTTGGAGTGCTCCACTGCAACGTGCCTGAACATCGTGATCTGGTAAGAGCCAGAGCTGCAACTGCAGGTGGGACCTTTGGGAACGGGCTGACAAATGGGTTAGAAAAAGGTCCCTGCTAGGAAGGGGCTGGCTCTGGTTACAGTCTTTGCCAACTGTAGCTGCTCCTGGGTGTGAGGAGGCCACAGCTGGAAAATAGATCCTGATTCTGTTCTGTTCCCTGTATGCAGGAGAGTGAAGTCTCAAGGCTGGAAGACACTGTGCGCTACTTGAAGTCTCAGAAATACAAAGAGAAATGCTCGGAGGCGGCTGAGCATAAATACAAAAAAGAGGTGGAAAGACTGCACAGAAATGTTGAAGAACTTGAGCACGAAAGAGAAGAGCTGGAATGTGAAGTGGCAGAGCTGCGCCGGGCAGCTCAGACACGGAGCACACGCAGGTGGGAGCAGTGCATGGAATGCACTGAAAGGAAGCCCGTGGAAATACCTAAACCTTTTCCCAGCAGAAGTCAGCTTTTTGACTCATTTACGATTCTAGAACTTCAAGAGGCTCTGGGCCTTTGGCATCTTTGTATTTTAATTCCATGTTTTTCATCCTGACCGTTCAGGGACTTTATTGATGGCTACACCGACAGCCTCCTTGCAGAGCTGCAGCTGGAAAAGTGCCTTCAGCAGCAGGAAGATGTTGCAGAGGAGATTGAATGTGTAGAGAAGACTCTCCTGAAACGCCGGGCTGAGCTCAGAGAGGCCGACAGGCTCCTCACAGAGGCCCAAGTGGAACTCGAGAGCACCCGGGGCAAGGTGAGTGAAGGCAAAACCCTGAGGACAGAAGGATTCGAGTGTTGTTTTGTTTGTCTAGGCAGTGTATTTTCACATGGCTAGCCTGAAGCCTCTTTAAATGGTTCTATATGAGGATAAGTTGTGAGATAAACTGTGCTAGAATAAATTGGTTTAGTCCTTGTTGAAGAGGAGGAAGGTTTTCTGCTCTGGACAAGAGAGGAGAAAGAGCTGTTCATGGTAGACAGAGAGAGAAGGCTCAGGTGGAATATTCAAGCCAGGAGCTCGCCTTTAAACAGTAAATGCAGCACAAGATGCAATGTATTGTTTCAATCTTCAATTTTTGTTGTAGACTAAAGAGACTCTGCAGAAGTACAACCGTGCCAAACACCACTTGTCCTGCACTGAGATGGAGGCAGAGGAGCTGGAGCAGAGGGCTCGGGAAACAGCCACTAAACTTGTGAAAGCAGCTCAGCAGCTCAGGTACCCTGAGTGCTCTGTGGGGTTGTGTCCCACGGGGTGAGGACAAGGACTGGGTCCTTCCCAGTATCGAGACCCTACTTTTGGAGAGGGAGAGCTGTTAAAATGTTAATATGAAAAGGTACAAATGCTCTTCTAGGTTATTACAGACAGATACGAGGGGTTTGGAACAACACAAGAGGGAACAAGAAGGTATTTTGAAGGAAATCAACAAAATGGTGGCTGCAAGAGAGTCTGAGTTCCAGGCATTAAACCAGAAGATAGAAATGCTGACTGAAAGGTGAGTACTTTTAACTTACCACAAACTGTATTAAATTAAACAGGTCTTCCTCCAGTAAGTCACTGCCTAAGATATTCTCACTTCTTCTGACTCCTGTTTTTATCCTCACTCTCAGTCTTCAGAAGCTCCAAGGAGATATTCGACTTGCGGAAGGTAACGAGGGCCAGCATCTCCAAATCATCAGAGAAGCAGAAAACCTTGTTCAGGGCAAGAAAACTGAACTGGAAACACTGAAAGAACAGGTGAGGCTTGGCCTACTAACCCTGGGCTATCCATTTTGTTGGAATTGACCTTTATCTCATAATTATGATCCCAGCCTCTCCGACACACCAGTTCGTGTGTGTGTTTAGCTACAAAAACAAAAACCTCCACTGATTGTTGTGCTGAACTTCTCCACTGCAGATCTCTGCTCAGCAGCAAGAGCTCTTGTTCCTGGAACAACAGGTGGCTCAAAGAACAGAAGAACTCCACGGCCTTCAGGACTGCATTTCCCAAAGGAAAGGTGACCTCAAAGAAGCTCTGCGAGATGGAGAGACTGAAGCACATGAAAAACTTCGCCAAATAAGGGTAAGTTTCCCAAATGAGTTTTCAAGTCATCGCAGCAAAAGCCTTGAAGTACTACAAACATTCCAGGAGGTTTCCACAAAGTCAGTTTTGCTTTTTGCACCCTCCCCAAACCCACTGAGAAATAGAACATGGAAGTTTACGGTTCTGTGTGACTAAAGCTTGGGCCAGATGCACAAAGAAGAACTCCCCAGTTCCAGTAATTCTTACAGAATTGGTCCCTTGAGAGCTAAATTACATTAAGTATAAGTCTCTGAATGACTTCCTGTTGCTGAGGAGCAGCTGCTGAGGGAAAGCAGTGTGAGCAGTGTGTGTAAAACACAACAGAGCTGCCACAGTCTGTCCCCATCCCCATGTGCACAGAAAGGATTCTGTACTTCCCTGCTGAAATCAAAACAAAGTACCAGGGCTAATTATATTTTGTGGTTTATTTTCTTTTGTGAGAGCTTCTTGTCTGACTTTGTTTTAAGGCCTGTTATTCCCTTGAATGACAGTGTTGTGATAAGGCTTGGAGATCAAAATCTTTGCAGAATTACTACTCTAAATCATCAGCAAGCAAGACTTTAACCTGAATATTCTGTAGTTTTTGTTTGTTAAACCAGAAGAGTGATGACAGACTGTTAAATAATTTTATAAATATTTAGAACTTCAATTTACAGGAAAACTTGATTTAAAATTTGAAATAATGGTATTCCTTATAACACATTCTCACAGGAAATAAAAGTACTTCTGGGAGAGCTTAGTGTTGAGAGGAAAGAACTGGATGTCCAGATGAATGAGAAAAGAGCACAGCTTTTGGTCCTAAAGAAGGATATTATGAAGGAGGAGGAAAATCTTCAAGGAATACTTGGGCAAATCACCAAGCACAGGATGGGTATGTCTGGGGTTTAGTGGGTTTTGTGCAGATGGGGAAGGAATACACAGAGCTCTTTAGTTATCCTCATCCTAATCCAATAACTGCTGCTTATTTCACCTCACTAGAACTGAAACATGTGCTGGAGATGCTGGAGCTTGAGAAGAAAGAACTCGAAGGTTTGAAACTACAACACGACCAGAAGGTCAATGAGCTGGAAAAGACCCAGGTGGCCATTCTAGAGGTGAGAAATGATTCTGTGGCTGATGCAGACACTGGGACAACTGTGGTTCTCTTAAGCTTTGGGTAACAGAGTCCTGATGCTTTTAAATCAATCAGTTTCTAATCTGATTTCAGCTTATCACAGAAAAGTCTTAAGTCTGCTTAGGCCCTTTAAAATAATGGGATTTTTTGGTGCATGTGAGAGAGAGGGAGCACAGAAGCTCTTCTGTGGCTGTAGAATGATGGATGCTGGTTTTTTAGGAGCTTCCAGAGTCTTTTTATCTGGATTCTGTGTCCTCACTTGCAAAGAGTGAGTCTGGAAGAGAGTTTAACTCAGCTGGATGATTTTCTCCAGCATTAAAAAGGTCCCCAAGGTACTTGGTACCCTTTTATTGTCAGCTTCCTCCATTAAATGCACTGAAACGACTCTGCCTGCAGCTACGGATGTCAATACTTGTCTGCTTCTGGACCATATCAGTGTGTTGCTCACCATGCCTGTTTTTCCTAGGAGAAGTTGAAGCTGGAGAATATCCAGAGGTTATTCCAGTGTCAGCAAGGGGAGGTGGATTGGCAGGAGCAGCTCCTCCGGAAGGAGCGCGAGGAAAACGAACACCTGGGCTCTCAGATGAGAGCTCTGCAAAACAGCATCGAGGCTCTGACCAAAGAGAAGGAGAAGCTGGAAGAAGACTCCAGGAGTTTGGAGAAGAAGTTGTCACAAACCAAAAGGTAGGGGAATGACTTTTTCCTGCAAAGATAAGAAGGGATGGGAAATGCTTTGAATGTCTGTTTGTTGTAATTAAAAATACAGCTCTAACTCTGAGGCGCCCAATGGTACAGAATAGGCAGATTCTTATGTTCTGTGGAGTTTTTGCTCCAAGCCTCTCTGTAGCAGACTTAAATATTCAGGAATGGAGCTGATGAATCAGCAGCATTTGTTACATCCTGGCAATGCCACGAGAAATGTTACAAAAAGTAAAGTGTTGCATCTTGGGACAGGACATTTGCCTTGCTCTGACTGCTGGTAGCATCCCCTTGGGCTCAGAGGGTTTTGCTGACACTCTTTAGGTCCTCACCAAGGATTTCCAGCTAACCAAGAATATGACTCACATTTTACAGAGACTTAACTGCTGCTGAAGACAGCAGCAGAACTGCACTGTCCAACATGGAGAAAATGGAATTGAATGTTAAGAACCTGCAACAGGAGGTGGAGCTACTGAACAAGCAGAAGAAATCACTGAATGCAGAGATTGTTTCTGTCCAGGAGGATCTTCAAGGTAAAGATCAATTTTTGGGTTTAAGCTGTGATACATTTTAAGAGAAATTCTGTTAAAAGACACACTTTAACTGAACTGTATGATATTAAATATTCAGCATGCTCAGATGTCCGTAGGCAGAAAGTATTTAACATGTTGAAAAGATGGAAATTTTAGACACTGTATTTCTGTATATTGGTATTTCAAATTCTGATTGAAAATCTTTTGTCACCAAATACTTTTCTAGGGAAAAAGGAAGAACTGGAAACACTGAAAGGAAAACTGAATGATTCGAGGCAGCAGCTTCACCTCGTGGAACAGGTTGGTTTTAGTGGAACACATCCTTATTGTCTCTCTGGCAGTCTGTTGTTGCTCCTGACCTGTTCGTGTGGGCACAGCTCAACATCAGAGCCCTGCAGAGCTGAGAACAGGGACTGCTTTATTGCCTTCTTCTTGCTGAGTGTGGAGTGGGCTTGTTGTTTTTTAGGAAAAAAATAATTTCAAAGCAACCAACCAACCAGCACCTTCTGGCTTTTTATCTGGTGGCTCCTTCTGTGTTAATTCACTCCGTGGCTGGTTTGAGTGGAAGGAACCCTGAGTGTGACAGTGACCAGCTGCGTTCTCTCAAACCCAAACCTTTTGGGCTGGTTCCTCTTCCCAGCTCCTCCTGCCACGTGCTTTTGTTGTACATTGTAGGATTTGGAAAACAACTCAAGGCAGCAGGAGGAGCTGCTCAGAGAGCAGGCAGCCCTGAAGGAAGAGGTCCGACAGTATTTAAGGAAACGTAAGGAATGCCAGGAGAGGCACAAGAAGAGGGAGAACCAACTTCAGCAGCTCCAGAAAAAGATTGAAGAGAAGGAAACACAACTCGCCCAACAGGAAGTGGTAATGAGCCCCCTGACTTGCCTCACTTCCTCCTGACCTTAAAAATAATTCAGGCCAAAAAGTTTGGGGTGTGAGTTTACAAATGATTACAGAGGCACAGACTGGTTTGGCCAAACTAGCTCGGGTTGGGTGAGGAGTTTCAGCAAAGTGTTACCCAAAAGGAAAACTGAGGGAGCTGTTCTGAAAATGAGAGAGGCAAGAAAAGCTGACAAACACTTTTGTCAGTAGGGACTGTTAGACTGCAGTTCTTTCCAATTTATGTTGCTTTTACTTCTCTAATGTCTCTTAGTGATGGTTTTTGTTGTCCCTGAGTTGGTGCTGGTTCAAGCTCAGCGTGGGGGGTGTTTCTGGCAGGTTCTTCATCGCCTCAAGCAAAACTCAGAGCGTGAAGGGAAAAAACTGGAAGAATGTACAGCTAAAGTGAAGGATCAGAAAATCCTATTGGAAAAGGAACTCGCAGATCAACACAAGAAACTGGAGCAGGCAATAGCGAAAGTCAGGCTGGCAGAAGAAAACCTTGGGAAGCTGGAAAAGGAGGAGTCCTGGTGTGCAGCTCTTGAAGAAACCATCAGAAAAAGCAGTAAGAGGCATTGCACAAATGAATTGTCACCGTCTCCAGGGGCTGAGGTTAATGGCCCAGCAAATATTTCTGTTCATCTTGCTTGGGTTCTTGGTGTTTGGAAAATATCTGCTGTGTATGAAGTGCGTCAAGATAAGTTTTTGCTAATCAGAATTTTTTTTTTTAATGTTCATTACAGAACATCAGCTCTCAGAAAAAGAGTTACAGTTACAACAAAAAGACAGAGAAATACAGTGTCTTCAGAAAGAACTGGAAGTCTCCAAGTCTGAGCTAAAGCAACTTCAAGGTCAGATAGTGTCAGAGAGGAGAGAAGCAGAAAAACAAATCTTGAGTCTGAGAGAAACACAGAAAATGCAAAGGATGGAGCTCGAAAGCAAACTGCAAGTAAGTCCTGCTGAGGGGAGAAAGTTTGGGGGTTTGGGTTATTTTAAACAGCAAAATGATGGAACACCCATCTTTGTCATTGGAGGAACAAAGTAATGCATCAACTTCGTGACCAGACTTGGGGCAGCAACCTCTGTAACTCCCAGTGCTGCACAACACTCCAGTTGATCCCGTTTCTGCCTTGAAGAAATTGTGGGTTCTCTTAGTTCATGTTCTGTAGTGGATGCTCCCACTGCTTCCTGCACTTCCTAGGAGCAGAGGCATGGCAGTGGCAGTTTGCAGAGTGCCAGAGCCGTGGCTGAGCGCGGCACCGTCAGTGGCTGCCCGTGAGCCAAGTGCCTCGTGGGGAACCTGGGCCAGCCCCAGCAGGAACGCAGCAACCCCCAGAGCCAGGCACAGCTGGTACCAAACCCAGGGGACTGAGGCTTCGTGGTTTCAGACAAGCTCATTTTGTATTGGTTTTGAGTTTCTTCCTCCCGTATCACAATTGAAAATACACTCGGAGTTGTAATTTATGCGAATCACTAAACGTTAACAATGTTCAGAGCTGCTCAGCAGGCATTTAACAACTTGCCAGTGCCAGCCTGGGCCAGCTTCTTCTTTAGATACTCACTTTAAATTGAAAAGTGATTCACCTTGTCTGACTCCTTCTAGTCCTTCAATAAGTCCTCTATAAATTGTTTTGAAGCCCTTTAAAAACAGAGAAGAATGTTGTTGGAAAGCATTTGGGAAGGCCCTGCAAAGTCAGTGTGGCAGGTTTAGGTTAACAAGTCCTGTGCTGGTAACTGGAGTTGCCTGTTCCCATCTGAGGGGCTTCCCTGGCAGAGTTAACTCTGGAACCAGGGCTGCAGCAGGGCAGAGGCTGTGGCATTTCTGACTGCAGTGGTCCAAGTGTTCCCACGTCCAGAACAGCCTGGCTCAGTTACGCAGGAAAAGTCCTCAGGACTGATGTTTGTAACCCAGCTGTTCTGTGCTGCAGGTTAAAACCCAAGACTTGGAAGAGAGACAAAGGGAAATGGAGAGTGCAGCAATGCTGCTTAACCTGGAGGTTGAAAATGAGATTAGGACGGGGCTTAAATCTCCACGCTCATCTTCTCCAGACCCCTTGGAAGATTTGGAAACTTTTCCTGAAGGAAGGGGAAGTCTGCAGTGTGAGGGTGATAACTCAGAGACTGCTCCCTTCGCTGCTGCTGACAGACAGCTCCTCTCCTTAGAAGAAAAGTTCAATATTTCCAGACTCTTCTTAATGGTAAAATGCTTTGGACAAGCAGCTGCTCCTGGTGCTGTGTTGGTCCCTCTGGCTGAATGTGCTTTTCTTTTCCCAAAGGATGAGCAGTGGCGGGGAGAGGCGCTCCGGGAGAAGCTGCAGCAGCACGAGGACCGGCTGAAGGTGCCACATCTGTGCCCCTCACATCTCTTGGGCCCCTTCAAAGCATGATCTAAACAACCTGGGGACGTGGGAATCCTCCTCCAGCTCGGGCAAATCCACTCTGTAATGACCAGAGAGAGCAGCTTTGGGTGGGAACAGTAAAAGCCTGGCTGTAGCAAGATGAGTAATTTTAATTGGCAGTTAATTGGATGTTGGAGTATTCCAGCACGATTCCCTCATTTATATCATCCTGTGGTGCATCAGCAACAGGACAGAGCAGTTCAGCACCACCCACAATCACTTTAGGGTCCAGGTTTAGTTAGAACATGGCCATCAAAACGGAGCTTATGTAAAAATAACTCCTGTCTTGGTTTGAAAAGACAGGTGTCAGCTTAAGGAAGGCAGGAGCCTCCCTTGAAATGGAAACTGTAAACCCCCTCCCCAAAATTATTAGAATTTTGAAATTAAGGAGCTGTCAGGCAAAGAAAAATGAGAATAGGAATAACAGTTCTTTACTAGGATGTTTGAACAAGAACAAATGCAATAGTACAAAACAAAACAAAAACAAAAGCACTGACAGAGTCAGAAGAATACAACCTGACACCCTGTTGGTCAGAGAGCTGGGAGCAGTCCGATTAAACGGTGGCTGCAGTCCTGTGGTGGTAGGTGTGGTCCTGTTGAAGCAGTGATCCTGTAGAAGGATGTAATTTTCCTCTGGGGATCCAGTAGAGAAGAAGGCTGCTCTTCCAGGAAATCCACTGGAAGTGGGCTGCTCTGGTGTTTGAGATCTCAGCTTATATTGAGCATGGAATGCCTGGTTCCTCCCTCTGGGTGGGACATCTCACAATGGGAGGATGAGTCATGGGCAAGGCGCTGATGGGCCATGAACAGGAGATAGTCCAGGAGTGAGTTATCCATGAGTCATGGGGAAGGCATTGATGGGCCCATTAACAGGAGATAGTCCAGGAGGAGTTAATCTGTGATTCATGCAGGAGGCATTCATGGACCCATTCACAGGAGCACAGCCACACCTGGTCTCAACAGATGGTGATAGAATACAAGCTCCCAGGCACATCCCACCCTGCACCCCAGGACAACTCCCAAACCCGCTGTCCCCTGCTTGTGGTGTGAGACTCAGCCTTCCAGCCTTTGGGGCTTGGCTTGAGCATTGTGGCCGTGCCCGTGCCCGCTGTGAGCCGCCCGCTGTGTTGCAGGCGCAGCTGCGGCGCTGCCTGGCCAAGCAGGCCGAGGTGCTGCTGCGGGGGAAGCGGCAGACGGCCGGGAGCCTGCACAGCCTGCAGTGCCAGCTCCAGGTGCTGGATGACCTGGTCAGCAGCACCGCTTCTGATTCCCTCTTCCTGCCCAGGAGCCCCAGCCTGGCATCTCTTCACGGTGCTCTGAATGCAACGAAAGCTCAGGTAATGTTCTGCTGCAGACCAGAATTCTGATTTGGGGGGTTTTAATGGTTCTTCT
Source organism: Dryoscopus gambensis (assembly GCA_013389985.1). Taxonomy (NCBI): domain Eukaryota; kingdom Metazoa; phylum Chordata; class Aves; order Passeriformes; family Malaconotidae; genus Dryoscopus; species Dryoscopus gambensis. Next base: position 81,719 of record WEIT01007745.1, read on the forward strand.
CTCGCTGGGAGTTGTTACAGCCACGTGCTGCCTCTTTCCGAGGCTGGGCAGGGGTTCCTGAAGGTGGTGCTCACACCCTACCCTGGCAGTACTGATGTCTTTGGAAAGACTTACTTACTACTACCTCTGGCAGTAGCTGATGTCTTTGGAAAGACTGAACTTTCCTCACAGTGGTTTGGGGGTTTTTTACAGGTCCCCAGCAGCCCGGGAAGTGTGTTGGGATCACCAGTGCTGCATTCCAGCTCCCAAGGAATCTCTCGGTGAAGGCCAGAGGTGAGATGTGGCCTCAGGCCAGTTCCAACCTCCCAGAGACCTGAGTGCCTGGAAGGCTGAGGGACCATGGGGCAGCTGTGGCTTCACAGATCACACTGTCCCTTCCCAGTGACAGCATTCCCAAGGCTGGTGTCTGTTCTGCTTTAGGTTTGTTTGTCGTGCAGGGGAGTCTGCGTGAGAGCTGCTGGGAGCTCTCCTGGGACATGAGTTACTGCTGCATAAGTTGTTGCCATCCCTGTTCTTCCAGGAACTGTCCTGGTTTAACAGTTCAGCCCCGTGGCTGAACCTCTGGTACAGCTGGTTCCACACCAGCCTGGTACGAAAGTGTTCTTTTGTAACAGTTTAAGGTAAAAATGTTACTTGAAAAGTGGCTTCACTTTAAAAGCAAAGCCCAAAGCACATCCACAGCTTGGACAGTGGCCCTGAGGTGCCACCTCTGGAGTTCTCCTACCTCACTGGGTGAGCCTTGTCTGAAAAGGCCTTTGCCATCACTCACAAACAGCTGCTGCAGGGCCTGTACTGTGAAGGTTTTGTACAACTGAGAACAGGTTTATATAGATGTTGGGTTGTTTTTTACAAAAAACTATTTTAAATGTGTATTTAAATACGTCCAAACCAACCTCCTATTTACGTGTTCAGCTAGTGGCCAGTCTCCAGTTTAAAGAAACCTCGTTACAAGGCCTGATCGGTTGCCAAATGCACAGAGGTTTAAAATACAATTATTTTGGATACTTCCTTAAAATAAACTTTTGTGATTGATGCTTGTATTTGGGGATAGTTGCAGATTCTTCTCCTTAAAGCTCTCCTCCAGGACCATCCTTGCCTGTGGTGCTGGAGCAGCTCCTGGCACAGCCCTGGACAGTGAGAATGCTCCAGGTGCTGGGGCTTCTCCTTGCAGGACCGTGTCCAACATGGGCATTTCTGTCCTTGTGCCTCCTCCTGGCTGCTCTGCTGGCTGAGCACCTCTTGCTCTCCCAAAGGCTTGGCTGCATCCCTTGTCTGAAGCGGGTGGGTACAGATAATGGCTTCTTAACAAAATTGCAATCAACTTACTCCTCCTTAGTAGAGGAAACGCCACTTTGTAAATCCTTCAGGGAGCAGGACAAGGCACAGGACAGCGCAGGCCAGGGGCTGTGCAGGGATTGGCCCAGCCCTCCCCACCCTTTCCTGGGGACAAGCTTTGGCATCGCTCTCAGTCTTGCCCTTTCTCATCCTCATTAAAGATAACATTTTGCTATGCATTGTCACAGTTCACTGAGACCAAACCCCACCCAGCCCTGCTTCCCTCAGAGAACAGCTCTGGGCTCTGGAAAACACTGGCAGATTCCCCTGGGAAGCGCTGTGAAGTTTGTACCAAGTAAGGCCCAGGGTACAGGCTGAGCACAGATGCCAGCACTTCGGGGAGCTCTCCCCCCTCAGAGGTCCCACCCCAGCACAGAGTAACACACACCAGCGAGGTTTATCTAGATACAGGTACTTTATTTACAAATATTTAGATTAATAGCATTGTTACATCAAATGAGGAGTACAGCAGTCCAAACAGATCCTTTCTGTGACAGAAACAATAAGACCTACTGTAACTTACTCTGGGAGTACAGGTATTGCACCTCAACAAGCTGTAGTCATTACAACACTGACTTCACATCAGCAGCAGGTCGTGGTCCCTGGGCAAACCCTGGTGCAGCCTTGGGTTAAGCAGGATGCAGGAGCTGGAGATCTTGAACATACCCATCTACTGAGGAACAGGAATTTAAAAAGGACTAACCAGACAAAACAAAGGGACAGCACACGAGTTACCCAAATCCTATTGTCTGCACATTCCAGTTTTGGCTTTTATTTAACATTGACTGTACAATACTCTGGTACCACTGGTTACTTACAAGTCTGAACATTGTAGAGTTTTAGTGTCTAGAGAGGGATTTTCACACTACTTTGTATTTGAAATGCTGCAGTAAGCCTAAAGTGGGACACTGGATTGTGGTTAAGCACTTACCCCCTTCCATTTTAAACCATGTGGTGTTTTCTGGGTGAAGCTGCACAAGGAGCCACAGTAAAACCCCACATTAGCACAGCAACTCCCCCACAGGCAGGATCACCACGTGACACCCCCTCACACACGTGCCAGGCTGTGGCACCCCAGCAAGGATGGACTTGAAGGCTTGAAGCAAAACCCTTTAAAAAAACCCCTCACACAGCACTGTTAAAAAAATACAAGAGCAGTTAAAAATCCCTAGAGAGCACGTTGTTCCAACTGTCCAGTTCAGCCTCTGCCCATTCCCAAAGTTGCAGGTATAAAAGCGGGAGGTGTGCGAGAGCCCAGCCGCGGCTGAAGCCCAAGAATGCCAAAGAGGAGCAGCAGAGCACTGCTGAGTGCAGAGGGGATTGCACAGTGCAGAGATGAGAGCCACACCCCACTAGTGTTAATGTCTGTGTCCCCCAGCACCGTGGGGACCCCGTGAGTGACGCCCAGCAGCTGCAGCCACAGCTGGGCTGTGCTGCCAGGGGGGCACAGAGAGCTCAGGCTGTACAAACGGGGGGTTCTTACACACTGCTGTAATGCCAGGCATCATTTTCTTCATTAAAATCATATACACAGGATGTATTTAACTGTTAGCTCAGTTCCTTCAAATTTTATACATATTTACGTTCTGTTAACAAAGGTAAAGGATAAAAGTGGCAAAAAAAATGACGTAAAGCTATTGAGCACAAGAATGAAGAGATCACTTCCCTGCGCCACCCCGACCCCAGCACATCCCACAGGGAATTCTTCCAACAAAAGCACATCATTACAGAGCCCCTCGCTACCATCGGAAGTCATTTCACAGCAAAAACTTATCCTTTACTACGGACAGCTCAAACAGTTAAAGGTGGGGAAGGAAGGCCAAAGAACCATAAAATAAACCATACAAGACAAAGCCCTGCGAAAGTGTAAAATCAGGAGTCCAGCATCAGTGCTCAGTTTAAATTATGTATCGGTGACACTATCACAAGGACAATCAAGGAAAAAAAAACTTCTAGATTTACCATGCAGGAGAGGTTTTATTACTCTACTTGCCTTTGATAACCTGATTACATCTAAAGTTGTTTAGCAGTTTAGTACTGTGTTAAACTTGTCTCAGAGTTTTAATTAAACCCAGTAAGATGTACAGAAGATGGGGAAGCGGTCAAAAGCACCACTCCCTAGAGCCAGAGGTGAGGGGTCGGAGGAGCCACGGAGGGGTCACTAGCAGCCACAGCCTTCTCTCTGCGGCTGGGGTTCGCTCGTTAGCCGCCCCCCCTGCGGCGCTGACGGTTTGTGCTGTACGCCCGACTCGGCCGCGTTCAGGTCCAGGCTTCCGTCTTGGATGTTCTGGTAGATTTTCTTGGCAGCCTCCAGGAACGCGTCCTCCACGTTCTCTCCACTGCAAGAGAGCAGCAGGAGTTAGTGGGGCTGGGTGCTGCTTCTGGAGGGAGCTGGGCAGACACTGCCCCGGGACCCGACAGGCACTGCCCCGTCCTCTTCCAGCCCAACAGCCCCGGGACAGGGCAGTGCCCTCCCTGCTCACGACACCCTTCAGCACCAGCTGGGAATATGGAATATGTGCCAAAGCACTGAGGAGCAAATACAAGCCAAGGCATTGAGCTACGGGCACAGGGCAGTTCTGACAGAGGCTCTAAGACAAGGGAGCGGCTATTGATCAAAACCTCTTTTTGTCACAAAGTTCTGCTCTGACAGGTGGCAGGGGAGCCACATTTCCTGGTGGCCCTGCAGACACAGTGACGCAGCCGGCCCAAGCATGGCACAGCAATTCTTCACTTACTGGGGGGACTGGTCATGGCCTACAGACCAAACCTGCAGCTCTGAACAGCCGGGGGAAGGAACCATTTACCCACATGGACACACTTCACACTCAAATAAGGCCTGAAATCCAAATCAGTTCATTTGAATTCAACCAGTCTTTGCCTGAAATGCAGCCAGACGTCTCAGTTCCAAGTTACTTTCAAGTCAAAGCAAACAGACCAATGTGAACTATTAGTGCAGCCAAAAGTCACTTACGTTTTTGCACTTGCTTCAAGGAACAATAAACCTGTTCAGAGACAGAGGTTTAACAGTCAGTGCACAACACACCTCAAACAGCCCCAAGTCAGACACATCATGACTTTCCCATTACATGCAAGACATTGTTTTAGTACTGAACGAGGTTTTGTGACTATGCTAAGGCATCAACAGAGCTGATTTCTAGAACTAAGCACAGTTATCAGGCAGCCTGAGGCACAGCAGGAGTTTCTACATACAATTCCATGACTGGAAGTGTAAACCTGCAGCTATCAATGCTGAGGAATCACTTTTAACATCACTATCTTGCAGGAAATGTACCAGCTCAAGAGAAAAAAACACACCATTTTCTTCAGCAAATTGTTTGGCTTCTTCATATGTAACATCCCTCTGTGCTTCCAGGTCAGCTTTGTTTCCTATGAGGATTATCACCTGGGTCAGGAGAGACAAAGTTAGTCTGGGAAAAAGCTTATGAGCCTTTTCACTGCCACCTTCATTATTAATGAGACTTTTTAAAAAACCAAAGGGAAATATGCAGAGCAGATTATCTACAGAAGCCATGCTCCTTCTGGAGCTCTAGCACTCGCCACTCTGGGAAAGCAGGAACAGCATCTCCAGCTGTCACCTTCCAAGGCTTCAGGATGTTCTCAGGAGATGAGGTCCTAAAAAGCAGTGGTGCTGCTCTTTAGTCATGAGAGCTGTACCCTGAGCCACTTCTTGTATTTGTATCAGCTGCTCATCCAGACAGGATCTTTAAAGTTTTCTTTCATCGCAGCACAGATTTCTCATCAGTTTGGTGCTAAGGTATTTTGGAGGCATTCAGGAACAGGCTGAAGAACAACAGCTCTGTGATATGGGCAGAGAGACCCAGAAGAATCTTCTGCCACAAAACCTGGTCAGGTTTTGCTGGAGATCCAATTTACATTCCAACCTAAGGACAGCATTCAGCTCATTACTGACAAAGCAAGGAGTAACACAAGTCAAGGCTGGTCCAGATTTCATCCCAATTTTGTCTCCAACTGCATCAAATAGACCCTGAAAGGTGAGTGGCACAAGAAGACTTTCAGAAGAAGCCCTTTTGGTCCAGCTGCAGTAAGGGAAGTGAATCACTGCACTCTGCAAGTGGGAACAGGAGCAGTGGAGGGAACACAGGCAGCTCCTGCAGAGACCACTGCAGTGCTCTGGCCTGAGCCTCCCACCTCCTGCTCTGGGAGAAGCAACCTTGCTTTTAAGCTAAATGAAGCCCAACTTACAGTATTTGGATTGGTGAGGTTCCTTGCATCTGTCAGCCAGCTGCTTAAGTGATTATACGTACTTCTTCTGCAAAGAATCAAGAGAGGACAGTTTTAGCCTTTTATAAAATATTTAGGTACCAACAGCACAGTCAGCATCCAAACACAGCAACATTCATCATCCCTGTTCTTCTCCCAACCTCAAGACAGACAAAGCAGCAGCAGTGTGGACTCAGACCACAAATTCAAGTCAACTTTAAACCCCTGGAGCAGCTCTTACACCACCAGTGGAAAGCCAGCCCACTTCCCACTGCTAGCACACAGCTCGGCACACAGACAACGCCGATGCTGCTCTGCACAGAACACATTAAAGGGTTTCCTGTCAAATACTCTCACAGAACACAGTGCACCAGAACAGCACTTCAGTACCAAACTGCAGAAGGTCGTGTTTTACTCAAGATTTACACAAACAGGAAATACACCTACATATGCAGGAAAAAACAAAGAGGTGCCTGAAGAATATCAAGAACAGCCCCAGAGGAAGATGAGAGACGTGTGAAAGCAAAAGTATTTCATGTCGCATGTGATGCATTATTGTTTGAGCAGCATCTTCAGCTTTCACCTCTAGAGGAAGCCAGGGTGGCTCCTGTGCAGGGCCAGGCTGCTGGGGAGGAGGCCCAGGCTGAGGCTCTGTGCCCACCACACCACGGGCGGTTCCACACGGGCGCTCTGGGCTGGGCCCCCTGGGGACAGCCCTGCCCGGGGAGCGGCGCTGCCGCTGCCCCCCCAGCAGCCAAGCCCACGTGCTGAGCAGCAATTGCAAGGACAAAGCCAGTTCTTTACAACAACTTCAACACAGGCGGTCACAGCCTGAAATGGCAAACTCCTCAGGCTCGTCAGCAGCGAGATTTTCCAAGAAAAGCAGCTCACATCATTCCCCGAGTCTCATGTGCAGCTCTTTAAGTACTGGGGTATTTAGATAAGGTGTGGCAGGCATCACACAACAGGATGCTGCTCATGCAGGCACACCCAGAGCCTTTGAGCCACGGGGACAGACAGACAGACAGTACTCACAGGGCTGTGCATCCCAACCTCACCAAGCTCACCCAGAGCTCTGCTGCCCTTACCTGGTGATGTCGTAGACCATGAGAGCTCCTGCTGCTCCTCTGTAGTAGCTTCGTGTGACAGCCCTGAATCTCTCTTGTCCTGCTGTATCCCAAATCTGTAGTTTAATTTTTTGGCCACTAACTTCAATTATTCTTGTGCCGAATTCAACACCAATTGTGTGGGGACAGTCTGCCATAACTGTCATGAAAAATAAGAGCAAAGATCAGATCTTCCCAGGACAAGGTTTCCTCGCTGCAAAGACATGACTACCACAAGTTTTCAGTTATCTTTACTAGATTTTCAGTCTCTAAAAAAGCATTTTTACAGCTACAGTTCCCAAACTCCATCACTTAACCAGAAATAAAATGCTGTATTTCCTGAGCTGCTGTTAGTTTTGAAAACAGTTATAAAATTCCTTGCCTTCTCTGCTGCTCTTTGGCCATACATATCAGAAGGTACCAAGTCAGCTGATTCCCAGGCTATCCTTGCAGAAACGGTTAACTATTTTAATGCAGTAGGAAAAGATAATTTTTAGGGAATTACCAAGAAAGATACAGTTTAAAAGTCTGTCACATCTTCAAAAACAAATACCCAAGTTGGTTCAGACAGGGCAACAGCATGACTGTCCACAGGAAAGTCCCCGTTTCGTAAGTAGCTACAAACACATCAAATCCAAACAGGCATCTTTCTAGTTATGATAAACTCATGTTAATAAGCTCATCTTTGAGAAAAATCAAGAAAATACAGACAAGATGAGGACCTACTCAGGCTGCCTAGAGTTAGTGGCAGTCTCGCAGCAGAGGTGTTTGGCAGGTTAGTTTGTTTGTACTGCTTTGGCTTGGTGCTCACAGAGTAAGAACATTCTCCTCGTGGAGAAATTGACCATGTGCAAAATGGCATTTAAATAATAGGCTGATACTGCATTTTCCTTAAAAACACCAGGCAGAAATTTCTATTTCCACTAGAAAACAAGCATTTTTAACTGCAGCTTCTACCCACTTGTTACCGCATCTCAAGTAGCACATGGTGATGCCTGTACTGAAAAATACCTCCAGACTTACTCACTGAGTGAGGTCACAGCTGCTGCAAACCCCAGTGCAACACACATGGGGAAGAACTGAAGCTAATTCTTCATTAGTGATGATACCATACATGAGAAAATGTTTCAGCTGGGAGAGACTGCAGTAAGCCCTAAACACCATCACCCAGGGCAGGCCAAGTGTCCTGCAGGGCTGCTTAAGCCTGCAAAGACAGACTCAAAGAAAAATCATTGTTCTCCTTTTGAACTGCTTAACAGCACTAAAAACTCCAACTGCTTGGGATCAAGCTACTCCAATACTGAAAACATGTGAAGTTCGGACAAGAAATTTCCCTTTGTCCATATCAAAATCCACAGGAAAGCTGTAAAATCAGATCCAGTCCTCCCACTCCTCACAGGCAGGACTGGCTGGAGCAGGTTTTGCCATTACTACATCAACATTTTGTTTCTGCATCTGCTGAAGTCAAACCAAAACTGTGACCCAGTATAATCCAAACTCATACAGAGTAAGACAGACACCAAATCGAGCTCATGCATGATGGAAACAGGCAGGAAAAAGGGATGAAGATGCCAGGTAGAATAAATATGAACTGCAATACTCACACTTCTTTTCTGTGAATTGATGAAGCAAACAGGACTTTCCTACACCCATGTCCCCTGTTACAGAAAGAACAGTTAAATCATTGTTGCAACAAGCACATTTTCTTCATCCCACACAACAAATGGTACAGAGACATTCATTTCTCAGGTCAGATGGGCAGTGTTCTATCCCTGGCTACATCCTTGCATTCACCAACTTTGGCACTAAAGCTCTGGTTACAGGAACAGGGTTGCAAGTAACACTGGAGCAGAACACTCAAGAAATAAATTAATTTGTATTACTGGTTTTACAACTGGATCTCACAAGGTTATAAAAAGGATATCTGAAGAAACTGAAATGTAATACACTTGGTGCTTGCTCCTGTCTTACTTGCAATTACCAGTAAGAACATCAAAAATACTGACAACCATCCAGAACAAGAAATTGCTCCATTTCCACTGATCCTCTTGTGCAATGCCAAGAGTGAGACACAGCCAGATCTTTTAAGAACCAACTTTTCCAGAGGCTGAGGCTGTCACAGCAGCCTGACTTACAAACCTGCCCAATAACACTGCAGATCATTTACACCTACACAGGGTCATTAACAATTAAACAATTAACAGCAAGACCAGTTTTTCCAGGATAGCAATAAATGCAATCCCTTAGATTCCCTGACTAAGCAGCAAAGGAAGGTGCAGCTAAAAGCAACATTTAAACACAAAAATATAGCCTGACAGAGGTTTATAAGCCTCATGCAATGATTTCCAATCAGCACTTGTGCTTTCAACATGAATTCTAAAACCTTTGAGATTAATGATGCAAAATGCTCCAGTAAATGCTAAAGCTGTAGAGAAATGTGGTGACCTGTGGGGACTGAGGTGGGACAAGCACCTACTGAAAGCAGCGTGGCACAGCCACAGGCTTCTCATGTATCCACACAGCAACATACACAGGTGTGAGCCCACTGGTACTTACCAATAATGATGTACTTAAAGATGTAGGAATAGTTGTAAGGTGCAGTTGCCATTGTGGCACTAAAATAAAAAACAGAACATGTCAGAACTGATACTTGTTCACCCAACTCAAGCCAATTCATCCAGTTTAGTTCATCTGAGCAAAACAAAAACCCCTTCCTCTTCCTCTCCCCTCCATCTACCCTTTCATTCACAGTTCAGATTTGTGTAGTTCCCCACAGTCACTGAATTGGTGGCACAGCCAGCAAAGTTCCCACATGGTTTGCTCTGAGCCCCTGTCAGTAAAGCCTCCAGGCAGAAATGTGCTCTGGGGTAGTACTGATAATCAGTTTTATCTAGAAAGACTTAAAGCTGTTGAAAAGCTCAGTCCCTCCTTGCTCTGCACAGCCACTGCCAGACCAGCACTCACCCGCCAAAGAGCTGATGTATGAACTGAAAATAAAATCTGACTCCAGCACAAAATCTGAAGAGATTTAACAAAACCAGCGAGTTGGAGCTATTACCTCACACTTTTGAGACTTGCAACAGCAACAAAGGAAGCAGCGCAGCTTGCAGCAAACAGCTAAGATTTAAAAGAATGCTGTAGTAGCCTTAACTGGGGTCTGGGGTGCTGCTTGTCCATGTCGGAAAAGCGGTGCAAGCCACAAATCAGATGTTCAGGAAGTTGGTTAACATCTCTGTGGCTTTGTCAGCACGGCAGTGTTACAGCAAGGCTGCCAGGCAGTTTCTCTTATTTAAAAAAGAAGCCAAAGTACTTCTAATAATCCAGAATTTTCCTGTGCTTTCCTAAATGTAGAGGCAATTAGAACTGGCTTCAGCTGTTTAAATCTGCAAGGAGTTAAAGCTGACTTACCAACTAACACATCAGTTAGCCAGGATTGCACATCTGAAAGGGCCAGGTGTTGCCAGGTAACATAAAGGATGGGAAATGCCTGCTTTTGTCCCAGGCTTTAAGTTAAACTGGATACACTGTGATCAGCTAAGTAAGTGGAAAATTTCTCGCAGGAATTCAGCACTTCCCTTCCTGCTCCTGCATGGCAGCCAGCCAGCCCTCACAAACACATGGTACTCCTTACAAGGAACATTGCTGGAGCCTAGAAAGACTTTCATTAGGTCATGTGTCATTCACATGACAAACGAAACCAGTACTGGATAGAAATACAGAGGAAAGCTTACAGGCCTGGGACTTTCTCAAAAGCAAGGTACTGTTCTTGAACCACAATTAATCCCTCTCAGTGCACTGCAGCCACAAGAAAGGTGAACAAATCTCGTTCCCAGCACAGAGCCAGCAGCCTCCGCTTCCCAGCGCAGAGATTTGAGGCAAACATGCTTATCTAGACCTCGGAGGGGGAACGACTCCCAGGCAGTTAAGAAGGGTTTACTGAGTGCCAGGCGCTGCTCTGCACCTCGTCTTCCCTCCATGCCTGGCTCACGAGATGGAAACACTCAGTCCTTCCATCCCAAGCAGTATGCAAAGCACCTCTGCTAAGTCCTATATACACATATGCTGTTCTACTAAACCAAGTTTATTCCAAGACAGGAAATAAAGTGGCAATTTTGGACAGTAATTCAGCAAGCCAGCAGCTTTACTGCCTTATTTCTTGGAAGATTGCAGAGTTACAGTACCAGCTTCAACACGTGCACTCGTTATTTTCAACAGCAGTAAATAAAGACAAGTCACTGCTCCATATTGAGTTCTAAATGAACGTGTCACTGTGGAAACATCCAGTCCTTCAAGTTTCCTGAACATCTTCACACATCATCTTCTTCTTCTTCTCCAGCATGTCCCAGCACAGTAAACTGGGCAATGCAAAGCACGTGTTCTTGCAGGGCACTTCACCTGCCACTTGCCTTCTGAGCAGAGGCAGGAGCCCCATGCTCACAGCTCAGCTCCACCTGATGGCACACACGGCTAAACTGGGGTCTATGAAGTAACTGGAAGTATAAAGGAAAGCTTCAAAAAGCTGATTTATACATGCTAGTACTTCAGGAGGAGAGCAGGAACTGCACTATGTTCCACAGAAAACAGCTGAGTGTTAAAGCCACAAGACACCAAGAGCACCAGTATGCACCAAAGATCTCTTGTGCATTCTGAGGATGAAAATATCCAGTAACTTTTGCTGTCAAAAACCCCAAACAAACCAACCAGCATCATGAACTCTAAGACAGGGAACCAGCCACACAAAATCTGCAGAAGCCTGGGTGCCCTCTCTTCTTCCCAAGACCGGTGAGGCCAAGGAATGCCAAGTACTCACAAACACAGGGAAGTTTCATGTTTCTGAGCACATGACTTTAGGATATCACTGTATGGTAAACAAGGCTGTAGTGCTGAGCTGTTCTAACCAGGGGGGAAATGCATCCTGCTATCCAAGTGTGTAAGTAGCATCACTGCAAAGTGAGGAGGGCTTCTTTCCTAAAGCACGGACAAACTGCAAACTCAGTGCAGTCTCTATAACAAACTGAATTTGGAGTCTCAACGAGATCTTCATTGCTAAATATACAGCTCTGTTTATTTGTCAGACTGCCTCTGCTTGCTGAGATATATCTATTTTCATTATGCCCTTTAAGTAAGAAAGTCTAACTATGCTATTTCAATACAAAAAAAACCATTGGTGTTACATTTATTCCAAGGGTCACATTACAGAAAAGATTCTGAAATACTCCAAACCATTACTAAAGGTCAGGAATCTTTTCTGGAGAACAGATGACCCCTTTAAATAAAAAATAAAAACCCAAGCAATACTAAAACAACCAAATAACAAACTTTTAAATGCTCAGATTCCAGTAAGGATTAGCAGGAATTCAAACTGCACTCAGATCTTGGAATAAAAGTGATATTCCACAAGGACTCTGTGCTGAAGGAGAAAAAAAAAATGCAACAAACTGAACACAGAAACCCTGCTGAGAATTCAGCCTTGGAAAACTGACCACCTCAGCATTTACTGCAGACGAAAGAAGGAAGTCCAGACAAGAACAGGGCACAACAGGGGTCAGTAAATTCTAAACTATCAGCTACATGTCAGTGCAAGGGGTTGATATGCTGGTAGCCATCACCCATCTGTAGAAACTCAATTTCTGCCTCCACCCTCTCTGTTCCACACATGTGAATCTCAATAATTCCAGTATGGGGGGATGGGGCTTTCCTCTTGGGAGAGCTGGGAGGGCAAGAAGTGCAGGGCTGAGAAAGCTGCACATAAACATCCCCAGCTCAGCCTCGGCCACTGCTGGCGCTGTGCGCTACGACATCAAAGTTAACCAGCCATGAATTTATTGTTAACAGAAAGCACAAGTTTAGTCTGGGAGCTTGGCCTACCTGCCACCCTTCTTCCGGGAAAGCCTGCCAGCTCAGAGCAAGTTTTGGCTCCCTTCTCCCAGGTAAGGCTGCCCTGGAGCCCAGAGCATTATTGCAGGATGGCCCCTGGCCAGAGGATCATGCCTCACTATGCGCAGATTTATGCTCATTTCAAAGCCTGTACAATTCATTTCTGTATTACATGAAGACTGGAAGTTTTACAGTGAGCAGTGTTGCCAAATCCATTTTCCATACATCAACTTCTTCCTTAGAGGCTTTTTTTTAATAAAAAGCTGAAAATGACCTTAATGAGATACCGGTACATCTACATCTCCTCTTCTAATCAACAAGCACTACACAGGTATTTAGAAATCTCACAGAAGCCTTATTTCAATATCAGCTACATCTGTACACCCTGAGATAAGATTGTTCTGGGCACACTGCTGTAACATTCTTTATCACAACAACACAACTGTAAATATGAGATTCATACCAGCCTTTGTGAGACTTGTGCAGTTCCTTCCAGCTCAAGGACACAGTTTTAACTCTTCACTGGATATCATTTGCATTGAGAAATTGAGTATCTTTATGCTCGAAAAGAAGCAGGTGTGTTATGAGAAGAGACCAGAACCTGCATGCAGAGTTTATTAGACACTGCTGTGGTTCATAGCATCAGCTGATGGATGGTCCATGTGCAGGGATGAGACCTGGGAAAAAAACTACCACTTTCAAACTCAGCACTGCCCAGTTTTCACCGGTTCCTGCAAACCACAGCAGTCTGCAGCCAGGGAACCACCGGTTACTCTGAAGCAAAAGGCATTTTGTAGTCCATCTGGCCAGCCAGGTGTTCTGTGCATGCAGCAGGAAAGGCTCTCACAGTTGAAGCTGCAGATTTACTTGGATGTTAATTAGCAGACAACATTAGGATTGATAAGGGGGAGGAGGTAGAGAGAGGTAGAATTGTTTCATTTCACAACGTTTCCCCTGATAAGGACTTTTGTCAAGCACACAAAACAATGTGGTTCAACTGGTACCTTACTTCAGCAGGCTACCAGAAACAGTCTGTGAGGGCTTCAATTATGGCCATCTGTGAGATCACAGCACACTGGAAGGTAATAACAGTTCTGTTATCAATTCATTCACCCAAGCACCAAATTCCCATAGTCTGTTGACAACAGCAAGCTATGAGGCCTGCTACACTTAAATTCCACTGTGGCTCTCTGACTTTCACACACCAAGGACATTCAGGTCTTCCTGAACCACACCAACATCTTGGCCCTCTTTAAGATGATGCTCTGCAGCCACCCTGCTCTGCGTATTTACTCATTTTTGCAGGCTTGGCTTTACAAAGCCCTGCTGAGCCAGATCCCTGAGGAGTCTCAGAGCCTGCTGCAGCCTTCACACCTGTCTGACAACATTACTTGTTGCTGGCCAGTTCCTTACTCATCCCTCAGCTCTTCCAGAGCCGCCCTCCCTGGCTTCCCCCACTTGGATTTCACCAAAGACAGTAAATTTGGCTGAGCTGATCTTTGATCACCCAGCAGCCTCTAGGAGCTGCTGTCCAGGATCACTCTGCATTTCCTTGTTATTCCCACATCCAGTACTCTTTCCCTGACAGCACAGGAAGCCTGCAGGCTCTGGGGCTCAGGCTCATCAGCTGCAGCCCGCGCGAGCCCTTTCCAGGCTGTTCTTGAAGAAATACATTTGATACATTCCTTAATCATGTAAAGCACCTTAGCCCAGCCTGAGGCCTAGGAGGTTTTTCTAAAGGCTTCACAGGCCTCCACTTCTCCTTCCTACAGGAGAACTTTGTCTTTATTTTTAAATCGAAGCTACATATCACCCTACCTTCACTTTCTGACTTTCCTCACCAGCTCTCCAGTTACACCCACGTTGGGCTGGTTATCCTTCTACTGGTTTCACATCCTGCTTCATTAAGTTACTCCATTTTGCTTCCTAAACTTCCTGCATTTATTATATGTGCACACCTCGATTCTCCCTAACCACACCCCAGCAGCAGGGCTGCACTAATCACTGCATACCTGTCCTCATCAGCTCGGGCACCTTCTGCCATCCCTCACCCACTTGCATTTCCTCACTCATCCCATTCTCCTCTTCCCACAGAACACTCCAACCTGTAGCACGTGTCTGTTCACAGCAGGAGAACCGAGGTCCAGGGATATCAGGTAAATTTGGGACAGTATATACAAAACCAGAAGAGTTTTCTGTCATTCCAACAGATCAAAACAACACTCTGAGTCATCACCTTGGAAAACACAAGTCAGAGACATTTTAGGTAAAAATTAACTAAGATCTACCTCCTGTTTCAGGAAGATACAGCAAAATGAGAACCAATCATAAGCAGGTTTCATTAGATGCCCAGGAGTGAGCAGGTAATTTAAAAATATTATTTACATTTTACATCCCAGTACCTCCAGTAGAACAGGTTTGTTTCCAAACTGTTGTCCTTCATAAGACCTCCTCTTTTATTTTTTTGTTATTCATAAAATGGAAAAGGAAAAGAGGAACTTCTTCCTTCCACTCAGACTTATGACATTTTCAAATCCCTACAGGAAGCCAGCAAATTCCTTTCTAAACCATACTAAATTGTGACATTCAGTAATTAAATTCCCCAAGGTTTGTATTTTCTTCCCATTCCTGAGTAATGCCCAAGCACAAGGGCCCCTCAGTTCAAACCATGAGAGGAATCAATCCCAGCCAATACATTCCACAGGGTAACATCTGGCTCCTCAGAAGGACGTGGTGACTTGGGGTTTGATATGATTTAGGATACAGTCAACCTGAGTAAATCTTGTTCACTAAGGAGTTCTGTCACGTCTGAAAAACACAGATCTACCCTGTTTCAAAGCAAAGGCCACACCAAGCACCCTCCAGAGCCACTGCCAGAGACACCCCAGCGCAGAGAGCCACCTATTCCTGGCTTTAATGCAAGGATAATTCAGTACAGCTCCAAGACAAAGCTACCAACAGATAGTGCAGATACTTTAAGTGTGCTGCAACCAGGCAATAAACAATTAGGAGAAAGAAGAGAATTTCACTCTGTTTAGCCTAAATAAGCTTTGACAAAAGAAACTGTCTAGAATACTTTCGCTGCTTTCTCAAAGAGGAAGTGGCTTTTCCCTCAACCCTTTAAAGTAATTTTTCTGTCAAAGTTCACGACGGCACAGGTCAATATAACAATTAAAAGTAGAGATAACGCTGCACATCGGCCATATACACGGTACCATATACACACACACCCTACGTGCAACTGCAACAGCTCGTAAGGGGGAGATATAGAAACATATATATAAAAATATCGCCAGTGTTTGCTGGTGGCGTTGCCGACTGTGCAGCGCAGAGCAGCACTGGGAGGCGGCGGTGACACAGAGCAAAGCGGCCTAGTCCTGCCCGGCAGCCTCACCCCGCTCGGCCCGGCCGCCCCTTCCCC
>WEIT01007745.1:104371-127695 GCA_013389985.1 Dryoscopus gambensis
GGCCGGGAGCGGCGGCCGGGGCTTCCCCGGCTCCTCGCCGCACGGCCGGGCGGAGGGAACTGGGCTCAGAGGGACGGAGGGAGGGCGCAGGGGTCCCGGGTCCCGTCCCGGGGTGTTTCCTGCGGCATCTGCGAGGATCTGCCAGGCTGTGCCGGGCTCCGCGGGAGCGCTGCCGCCGAGCAGCCGTTCCCGTCCGGCGGGGCCGGGGGGGCGGAGGAGCTCCCGCAAGCTCGGTGCGCCTGTGAATGCCGGTGAAAGCAGTGCGAGTGGTGATGGGAACAATGGGGGCTTGTTTGTTTTGTTCTTTGCCTGGGGGAAGAATGTTTGAAAGCTCTGTTTGAATAGAAATTCAAAAAATGTAGACACTGAAAACATATTTAAAATGTTTCCTAGGAAAAGTGTTAAAAAAAAAAGTTATGGGGATGACTTGTTTCAAGGAGGCCTCATTAGTAAGTAGATCCCTCTTGGAATAAAACTGCTTTGAATGTTATTTGCTTTTGGATGTAAAAAATCCGACTTTGCTAACAAGGATGATACTAGCATTGTTTCCCCTTAAGTCTCTTATTTTTCTTACTGATCATTACAATTTCCATTTTCCGCTACCAACTCTGCATGATGCAAGTTTATCAGCAAAAAAAAAAAAAAAATCCTTTATTTCCTTTGTGGGAGTAGAGCATGGCTCAGCTCAGAGTGTACTGCTCTGGAGTCAGAGGGGGTGGGGGTTCCTTAAATGCCTCTCCATCACTCAAACTATTTTACAGAATACCTTATAACATCCATCTGGAAAAATGAAGTGAAACCTGAGTGCTGAGGAATGGGTCTCTCACAGGCTATTGCAACTGGTTTCTCTTGCCCACGAGACAGTTTATTCCGTAGTTTCTACCACAGAGAGGTGGGAGATGGAAGCTTAGCCTGTGCAGGAGCAGAGAGAAGCAGAAGTCAGCCCTGTTTAATATCTGCTCCATGGGATGGGTGCTGCTGGCATCGCTGCTGCCTCCCTGCCCGCCCCACTGCCTGGGCTTGGTGTGGTTTCAGGCTCTGGTAGAACTTTGTCCATCTCCAAAGCGGATGGTGGGAATGCTGGCCCGTGCTCGGGCACCAGCCCGGGGTGTCAGTGTTCATCTGTACCAGCACCAGACTTGCTGGAGCGGTGCAAGTCCAGCTCCGAGGATTTCACTGGAATTCAGCGTGAAGACAGGGTGGGAATTTTAGTTACACCTCGTTGGTGACATGGGTGGATGGTGAGCATCTGAAATGTTAAATGTTTAAAGACAGGGAGAGATTTTTCCAGTGGTTGTTTGAGAGTTTAGATGAGTTTTAGAGAGAGCTGAGTACCTGCAGTGTCCCCAGAGGAATGACGCTGGCTCTTGGCAGAGTGGAGGCTTTCTCTGGCTGGATGGAATTCCAGTGCTGTGGAGAAAACAGTGGGGAAATGGAACCAGCCATCAATCTTTGGCTGCTTCTGAATGTCGAAAGGGTGACAAAGCAAAAATGCTACTGGTGCTGCTAGTTTCACTTGGATTTTACAGGCACAAATCCAACACGTTTGTGAATTTGTTCCTTTCATCACCGAAGCAGGGATGGGAGCACTCTGCAGTCCAGGTTCATGGCTCTCATAGCGTTACCGGGGGGATTGCTGCCAGCTCTGGCTAAAAGGCTGCCGGACGTGCTCCAGTTTTGTAATGCTTTATCTAATTTTGGGAGCGCTGCAGCCGCGTCCTGAGGTGGTGGTGTGGGCAGCAGTGCCACTGGGCCTCTGTGCCAGGGAAGGGGTACGGACCTTCCTCTGGGGCAAGGAGCAGCAGGTTCAGCTGCTGACCCAGACTGAGCCAATCCCAATCCCAGACTTTCCCCCATCCCAAATTCAGATAAAATAACTTTTTGTTGTAGCTGGGGTGTTTTACAGAATTCTGGTGGGAACCAAACCGTTTTTAAAATAGCCCTGTGATGTATGTAGTGCTCAGGATTTAGATCTGCTTCCAGCTCACTTACAAATACAAGCTTTCCATTTTAATCCCAGTCCCAGACATTAGTGCTGCTACTGAGTGGCATGTATGGGAAAGAGGATTTTGGACAGAAATGTGCTGCTTCACAAAACAACTATTTCCCTGTTGTACTTTGGAATCTGGAGACCTAAAGAAACTTTTGGTTTTTTGTTCTTTAAGCTGAGGTGATCAAGTGTTGCAGCTTGGTTGCAGTAAAGCAGAACATGGTTAAGCACAGATATGAAGTAGCTTGGGCACAGTAACTACTGCCTAGAGAGAAGCAGCTGCTCTTGTTTTTTGTTCCCTTCCACAGCACTCGGGAATTATCATGTGAATAATCAAGTTCTGAGTGTGTCTCTGCCTCTGCCTGATTATTATCAAATGTTTTTCCTGAAAAGGCAGAAGAGTCTGACATGGACAATTTGTCTGTAACAAGCCATGTATTATTTCTGTTGGTTAGTGATTGTCTGGTTCTCCGGGCCAGGTATTTGATATCCCTTCTAACAATTTCAGCTGAAAAGAAAACTGTATCTATTGATATTTCATATGTTTACTTCTAATCTCTTTTGGATCCTTTTAAACTCAAGACTCAAAAGATGTCTTGTGCGGTGGCTTTCAGAGGTCACCGAGGTTTTGCATTAGGAAGAAAACCTCCAGTTCTCTTTTTTAGTGAAGATTTTGTGCAGCTCCTTGTGTACCTCTGTCACTTCATTTGTTCTGCTTCTCACAGCATTAGTTCAAGTGTGTGTCTTTTCAGTCTCTTAATCATTAATTAATCACTTCAGACACTAAGAAGCCTGAGGGAATCAGAAAGAAATGCTCTGGATGATTAATCCTTTTCCCATAAAAGCACTAAACTTGCTGGAGTTCTCAGCTCATGCTGGAGCTATTTTTCCTGTGTCAGACACAAGCTCCCTAGGTGGGGATAGTGCACAGCTATTGAGCTGAAAACTGGGCTTTGGCAGTTCGGGAAGTGTTTTACTGCAGGAGGCTCCACAAAGCAGTGGGAGAAGGGAATGCAGCCAGAGACAGCCCCGGGGCACAGCTGAGCTGTCACGCTGGTTCAGCACTGTCTGGCAGCAGATGTTTGCACAAAGAAGAGAATGGAAAAGTGCTCAGGCAGTTTTCCTCAGGCCCGTCCTTGTGACTTTGGCAGTCGGGAAGTGTCGTGGTCAGGGATTTCTGACTTGAAGGTTCGTTCGGATATTCCAGTAAGGAGGAGAAAGGTGAAGGGTGTGATGGGTGAGTGTCTGAGCACTGTGTGCGCCCCAGGTCTGGATTTCAGAGGGTTTGCCTGTGCCTCATCTCTGCTTCCCAGGAAGTCACAGACATTAGCAGATTTTCAATATTTGCACTGTGTCCTACACCCTGATAGCCAACTGCACCAATTGCCAGAGCAGATTCATCAGGCCTCTTATCAGCTGTCGGACACTGCTGGGTGCCGCTGTTTGCCCCCGTGGCAGCGTGCTCCTGCCCTCCAGCTCCAGCTGCACTGCTGGATGCCCATGGAACGTGCCCATGGCACAGGGAAATGCTGGGAATGCTCCCCTTGCACAGCGCAGGGCCGGCTGTGCCCATCAGTGTGTGCACCCTGCTCATCCAGGGGTGTATCCAGGGCGCTGGAACGGAGCTGCCTGACAATGTGGCACTGATAAATCCCATCACAGACGAAATCAGGTCAGCCAGTGTCCATTAAATGTCAGCCCAGTGCTTCACACCTGCTCAGGGAAGGAAAGTGTGGTCAGAGAAGTTAGGAAAGGCAGCAGCAGCCTGTCTCAGCAGGGTGGCCGGGTATTTATCTCTGATTATCCACTAATGATGCATTTGCAAGGGTAAATAGAGCTCTGGCATTAGTGGAGTTAAACAGCTCTGGGGTGCTTTGCAGTGCTGCGCTGTCTGGAAATGCCAGCTTGGAATGGCCGTGCTGGATCAGAACCCTCGGGGAGCCCGGTGGTTCCGCTGGTGCTGGGAGTGGTTGATTTGCTTGGCATTCTGAGGCTCTCACCCTGCCCTCTGGAGAACGATATTTATTTTACTTCGTTCAGCTTTCCCAGCTTTGGGACTTGGTGAGCAGCTGCATTCTCAGTCAGGATATTCCAGCTTGTCAGGTTTTTGTGATCAAAATTTGGGATGCGATGGTGTCTGGATGGAAGGGTTACACGGTACGGACTCTGAAGATTTATATATTTTTTCCTTTTGCCTGTTTCAAAGTGTTCTTTTCTGACTATAGACTGTGGTTTTGGTCTTTCCTTTTGTCTTTTTTGTTCCTCGTTCACCTCCCTCTGAGAACCTGGAGAGCTGGAACCGATCTCAGCTGAGGTCCCAGCACAACTGGAGGGGGAGGCACAACTGTTTGTCTGTGTTAGGGCAGGCAGGCAGTGGGACACTGTCCAAACCCAAAGTTTAAACATATGTTATTTATTCAGTGTTTCCACTTGCAGTAAAAGTACAGCTACAATTCAAAACAGCATCTTTAAAACACTGGAGGAAATGAATCATCCCGGGATCTCTCAAGATGGACGGGGGCTGCTGCAGTGAGCACTGACACCGTGAGGTCTTCCCCTTCTTTCGAGCTGTCTGCTCTGACAGCGCTTGTGGTTCCTCCACACCAAAGCCTGAATGCTGCTTGAAATGCAATAAAATTAAACCCTCTTCTGTTAATCACTTAGCTCTGAGGAAGAAGGGATGATTTTGGCGTGCGTGTTCATTGCGTTGCCCTCTTGTGGCCGTGCCGGCGGGATGGGAGCCGGGTGCTCCGGGCGTTGCTGCTGCCAGGGCTGTGCTGCTCCCACGGGTCGTGTTCGCTGGGTCTGCGGCTGGGAACAGCCTGCCTGGGAGGATCTGCATCTTCAGCCACAGTCATTATCACCTGGCCACACCTGCCTGTGTCAGGGGAACTGGGGCAGAATGGAGAGGGGAACTGGTAACTCCGTTTCCACACTGATGTACTTGGTGTTTGTGAGGGAAGCCACTTCATGGGAAATGGGGGAGTCCTGTCCCCCCCTGAAGAGGAGGCGGTGGAGATGTGCAGAAGCTGCCAGCACGTGTGTGTGCTGGGGCAGGACTGGAGGGAGCTTTTGGTCACAGGTCTGTGACTGTTCCCTGCCAGCAGGTGAGCACAGGAACCTGCAACCCTCAGCCTCACGTTCTGCTCCTTGTCTGATCTAGAAGGATTGACTTTGAATGTCTGTTAAGTGAACTGTTTTAATTATTCCTGAGTTGCTTCATGTCTTGTGGAGGTTTTTGATGGGGAAAGTTGACTTCTGTGTGGAGCTGATGTGGAAGGCAGGAACTGATGGACTCCCACTGGCCATGTGGTGACACCAGACCTGCTGTGCCTATTGACTCTGGCAATAGCAAAATTCATTTATGTGCTTTTTACTCAGTTATACTTAACCCTAACACCTGCCTGTAGCTCTCCTGCCCTTGTCCCCTGTGTAGCAATGACTCCCTGGGGCTGATGCTGCACAAGGAGTGCAAGGCCACGCTCTGTGCTTCCCTTTTGGACTTGTTTTAGGCCATCTCTCCCGGTTTCCAGCCTTTCTCTGGCAATAATGTATTACTCTGTTCCTCTTTGGGTTATGGATCACGGGTTGAACAACTTCTGTGCTGCAGAGGAATGTATCAGCTTGTTCTCTGGGGAAAAAGAGTTTGCATAAAGTTGCAGATAACTTCCCCTGAACAGGCAGGACCTGGAGACTGGAGGAGGAACATCTGTGTCATTTCCCTGCAGCTGACCACAGGCATGTCTTCACTGCCTCCCTTAATGTGTTCTGGCTGTCACCAGCAGCTCTCTCTGGGACATAATTTGGGGAGATAGTCATATTTTAATGTGCTGGTTTATGTCTTATGTGTTACATAAGCACTCCTTGAATGTTTTTTCAGCACTGAACAATGATTTGTGTTGGAGTACAATTCAGGATTTATTTTTGCTCCCCAGTGAATGACAGTGGTCGGTGGTTTCCACTGCTCTAGCCCTCCCTGTGCTGTGTGTGTTTAAGTGCATGATTCAGCTCTCACTTATGCTCAAGGCAGGGCTCTTAACCAGCTGATTGTATCAGCAGATTTTCCCTGGGTGTGTTTCAGATGGCAAACCTGTCCAATCTCCCAAGCTTTCTCCCATGGAAGTAATATTCTCCCCAGTTTACATCACTGCAGCTGAGAAGAAACTTGGGATTTTGCGTTGAAATTTTCTGCCTGGGTGCATCGGGCTGAAAGCTCAGTGTTTACTAAGTGGGTTGTAGTCAAGAGGTGCAGAGACCAGAATAGAGCTGATGTGACTCATAGTGCAAACAAACAGCTGGAAAAAGTGAACAATGCTCAAATCTTCTGGGCCTTCTAGTTTGCTAAAGTGGTTTAGTAGGAATCGTAACAAATGCGAAAAACTGCTTGTCAGTTGGACAGCTAATGCTGCACTTCGTGTCCTGGACTCTTGATCTGAGTTAGGCAACTCAGTTTGAATTTTTTTTTGGATTTGTGGCTTTTCTGTTAAGATGTAGCTGTTGGGAGTGCCATTAACTGTGCTGCTCCTCATGTAGGGAGCTGAAATAGTTTATGGAGTCACCGTGTCTGGGGCAGGGGGAAGTTCTCCCATGCCAATTTTTTCTTGTCCCAAATAACCTTTGTTTACTGGTTTCTTCAAGGGATGGAATGAAAGGGGTTGGGTTTAGTTTTGTGTATATGTGAATCTAGGGCTGTCTGGAGACTGAAAACTGAGCTAATCCATCACTTTAGATATTTTTCAATGCCTGTCCCCTTGGTAACAAAGCTGAAGTCCTGCCAGAGTTATTTTCAATAGTTTACTGAATGGTTTATTGATATGCTGTACTGGTTTGGCAGGGAGGCTGGAGGAATCAACAAGTATTTCCATTTTCAGGGTGTGCTGTCATCACTGTGGATCCTGTGCTGAACTTTCTCCATGTTCAGCAGCATCATGTCCTGAGTTTGGATGGTCGGAACTCGAGTGATCCCGTGCTGTTCACTCTCACAATCTTTGTAAATTAGATTAATCTGAGGTTTTATGGCTCAGCAGCAGATCAGAGAATAAAGAAATGGCTCCGTGGGTAGTCAGACAGTGTGGATTGTGTTCAGAGTGCACAAAGAGCTGAAAAGGAAGCAAGCAAATAACTTTACTGGGGTTTTTGTTTGTGTCATCTCTTCAGTGTCACTGTTTCAGACCTGGAGAATGCAGCCCTTGCTCTGCACAGCCTGGAGATTTCCTCGGATCGATCATGCCAGGAGGATTATACCCCTTTGCCTCTTGCAAAACAAGGATTTAGGGCTTTCCTGTTGTTGCAGCAGAAATACAGTGATGATTTACCTCTTCTGGCACTTGGTATAGGAGGTCTGGAATGCTGTGAGATAAGGGAGGCTTTCCTTTTTTGAGGACCTGTGTTGTTATTTATCTGGAGCAGTTCATATTCTCCAGGCAATGTTTGGCAAATAAATAAAAGGGAAGACAGATTTAGTTGGGTGGAAATGCAAATGTTTGCCCCCAAGGTACAATAAGGATTGGTGCACAAGAGGCATTTTTGCAGCATGACTGTAGTGTGGATACAGACTCTACTCAGATTTACTGTTCTCCTCATATTTAAGAAATTCAGTCTGTATTTGCAAGTGATTTTGATATTCTGCAAGTGTCATCCGTTAAAATAAAAAATACAGCCTTTGCCATGTAGAAAGGCAGGAATTGGTCCAGCAGTGAGCAGCAGGTGGCTTGGATGCTGTGTGGTGAAAGGTTGTGTTGGCTGCAGCCCTTCCTGTGTGGGTTTTGTTTATGCAGCAAATTTAGACAAATTATCTGAACCCATCACAAGTTGACGCCGGAGCTGCAAATGAGCACAACCACATGGGGACGTGGCCTACCCTTGTTTCTGTCTCATTTAATTCAGCCAAGCTTTCCTGAGCAGCCCTGTGCAGGTAAGTCCTGACTACATTTGTGCATATATTCAGGTATGAATTGCCACAAGTTAACTGGGCCTCCCAAAGAATGTTGTGCTCATTTTTCTCTTGTTAGTGGCCAGTTACTGAATGAAATAAAGATTTTCCTTCCTTCTGTGCTGTGAGTATTGGATGATGTTATCTTGTAGAAAGCTACTTTAGATACATCATTAAGCTTTAGATGTGGTAGATGTGAGAGTGTATTTGATGTGGAGGAACCACACATTAATTATTCCCTGAAATGGATTTTGCAGTGTGATGAGGTAGAGTAAGAGATTCCAGGCTCAGTGTCCACAGGCTTTTCCTGAAGGTAACAGGACGTTCCTCTCAGT
This sequence comes from Dryoscopus gambensis, assembly GCA_013389985.1. NCBI lineage: Eukaryota > Metazoa > Chordata > Aves > Passeriformes > Malaconotidae > Dryoscopus > Dryoscopus gambensis. The sequence goes on from WEIT01007745.1 coordinate 112,629, forward strand.
ATGGTTGTGCTGGGTGGTGCAGAACTGGGCAGCTCCTTGGCAGAAGTTTGGAGGAGAGTAAAGACAAGCGGCCAAAGTGCTGCTGGTGTGGGTCTGTGAGGGCGTAGGGTGACCGTGACAGATGAGGGGGAGGCACAGCCACAGGGATGAGTGAGCAGAGCAGAAATGAAGAATTCAGGGCGGGAGGCAAAGAGAGCTGTTTGTTACCAGCTGCAGGGTGGAAATAGGAAAGGTGTTTCGGGTTGGATACCAGGAGAGGCAAGAGCTGAGGCGCGGCTCAGAGGCGGTGGGAGCGGCAGCAGCAGTCGGGGCTCACACGGCACCGCACCGGGAGGATGCACAGCAGTGCCAGGATTGCCGAGCACGGGGGCTGGGGGCCTCTCTGCCTTTTCTGGCCTTTCCCCTGAAGCAAACGGCCTCCAGCCTCGGGGAGATCATTTCCCACTTGCCTGGAGCAGCAGCTCCAGACTGGCACCGGTCTGTGGGCCAGACACAGGCTTTGACCAGGGTGCGCTTCCCTCGCGTCGCCTTTCGTGTTGGGTGCCCAGGAGCAAATCCCTGGGATTGTTCCTGCAGGCCAGGCTCCATCCCAGGGCATTCCCAGGCTAGGCTGGCCTGTCCTGGTGGTGTGACTGCACATCTGGGGACCATAATGAGCTTGTTGTCGTCCAAGTTGCTCAAATCATTGTACTAATTTTCCTACGTTCTTGTTTTCATCACTATGCAGCCAAGTGTCATTTAGCTGATCCATCTGCACTGAAATCCTGTATTCCAACCCTTTTCCTTGTTTTCTTTAAACAACTTCCCTTTGCATAAGATGTTGGCTGTGCATAGCACCCTTTCTGAGACTGAGCTGGACACTTTTATTAGCAGCAGCTTGAAAAATGCCTATTTTCCATGTCTCCATCAGGACACCCTTTTCAGTAGGGCCCTGGTGATCTCAGCTGGCAAATGCCCTCAGAACAATGTCCAGAGCAAATATTTCTGGGGCTTGATTTAACAATGCAACACTTGCGGCCAGCAGTAATAACCCAAACCAGGTGCTGTGGTAGGTTTACACTTATTCTCTCCTGGAATGGCTCAGATTAATTAATTTTATGAAAGAACTCTATAATATGCAATTTATGCACTGTAGCCCTCTTTGAATTTTTTGCCTGTAGCAGCTCATTGGCAATGCAAGCTTGGACTTACAAAATGCCAAATTAATTAGAAGACTAAATAAATTCTTTTTCAAAAATATTGTATCTGCATATATGGGCAGATTACATGATATCCTGCAGTGGGATGTTAACAAAGAAGATTATCCTGGGTCTTTCTGCCTTCACTCTGTGAGGTTTGCCCAGGTGTGGCACTACACAGATATTTAATTTAGTAATAAAAAGTCCAGAGTATTTTTCCATTTGGAAAGGACCCATCTCTTTCTAATATTATGCAACCCAGTTATTTTGGTTTGGGTTTGCTGCAGCTGCCAAAGCCTTTCCCAGCTGCCTTCCTTGGAGTCAAGGTTCCAACATGTTTTCCACTGACTTAGACCTCTGACACTCTGAACTTCCTTCACAGAGATCAGAAATACCAGCAGGACTAGCACATTGTTTTTATTGTCTGTTTCAGTTTGAGAATTTCCAGTGAAATTTTCAAAGGTACATTGCCAAGGTGACATTTCAAATTAAAATGCATCAGCTTGGACAAGAGAGAAGCAGAGTGTTCTCAGGAGAGAGGGAAAGAAAATATCCTCATGGAGAGTGGAGAAAGCGCAAAGCAGGGTCTGCCCTTTCCTTCATGGAAGTTTTGGAGTGGACTTTTGTGGGTGGAGGGTTTGCCCCCTTATTTAAGCATCTTTGGAGAGATTCTGGGGGTGGGAAGCTCAGCCTGTCAGTAATTCTCCCCTGGGTGTGTGGAGAGCAAAAGTACCCAGGGGCACAACCCCACGTTGTGTGGCTGCTCTGCTCCTGAGGGCCACGGGGAAAGCTTCCTGCACAGTTCACTCGCTGCAAACACTTGGAAAATGTGACAGATGAACTTGCTGAAGTGTGAGACGATCGGAAGAATAATCTCTTTATTGGTGGCAGATTATTGGGATGCTACAGTCAGCCCCAGTGTAATTCCTTTGGGCTGAGTAGGTTTGATGGCTGTTGTGTTCCTGTCACAGGGTGTTGCTACACCCTCAGAAATACTTGGTTGTGAAATTACTGCATTACCAGATGAGCTTTTGTTCTGTCACCTACCAGACTCTGAAAGCTCTGTTGTGAACCTGGGAGCTGAAATCCCTGGGCGCTCCCAGACCCTCCCGAGCTGTTGCTCTGACAGTGGCGTGTGTGGAGGCTCATTCAGGTGCAAAGCAGGGGCTGAACTCTGCCCCTCCGACAGGTTCAGGAGCTGAGGGTGTAACTCTGCTCCTCCGACAGGTTCAGGAGCTGAGGGTGTAACTCTGCTCCTCCGACAGGTTCAGGAGCTGAGGGTGTAACTCTGCTCCTCCGACAGGTTCAGGAGCTGAGGGTGTAACTCTGCCCCTCCGACAGGTTCAGGAGCTGAGGGTGTAACTCTGCTCCTCCGACAGGTTCAGGAGCTGAGGGTGTAACTCTGCTCCTCCGACAGGTTCAGGAGCTGAGGGTGTAACTCTGCTCCTCCGACAGGTTCAGGAGCTGAGGGTGTAACTCTGCTCCTCCGACAGGTTCAGGAGCTGAGGGTGTAACTCTGCTCCTCCGACAGGTTCAGGAGCTGAGGGTGTAACTCTGCTCCTCCGACAGGTTCAGGAGCTGAGGGTGTAACTCTGCTCCTCCGACAGGTTCAGGAGCTGAGGGTGTAACTCTGCTCCTCCGACAGGTTCAGGAGCTGAGGGTGTAACTCTGCTCCTCCGACAGGTTCAGGAGCTGAGTGAGGGTGTATTCGCCCATCCTCAGGTTGCTCAGTTGAATCCTTGTCTTCTCCAAAGCCTCTTTCCCTGCACCCATTGCCAGCTGGAGCAGCCGTGCTGTTCTTCTGTGTCTCATCAACTTTCCAGCTCTCGGCTGACAAAATGTTGCCTCTGCTGCTGATGTCTGTTCATTTCTCGCCGTGAGTGGATGTTTGGCCTGTGTGACCCCCCTGCTGTCGGTAATGGATAGCACATTGTGCGCAGCGAGCGCCTGCTGGGCTGCGGGCTCTGAGACAGGCTGGAGGAGGCTCTGGGATTCCAGCAGGGTTGTTTGCACAAACACGTTACGCCCCTGTGCTGCCGAGGGGGTGGGTGTGTTTGTCTCCCATAAAAGATTGGCTTCTGCCCTTCATCTTCCCCAGCAGCGGGAGGAGCAGGGAGCTGGGACTCCCACAGCCTCTGCAGGAGAAGGGAGAAGCCCATTTGCTCCTAGAAATGGGCAGAAAGGACTTGAATTATCTTTTCCTCGCCATTTTCTGCACAATGGCTCTGAAGCTGAGCTGTGTCAGCTCCATGTCTGTGGCAGGGCTTGGATATGTTGTTACAGCAGCTGTTGTGCTTTCAGCTGTGGTAAGTGATTAACATCACAATTGAACACTGAAAAACTTCTGGTTTCCAACTACTTACAGGAGTCACTCTCCTTTAAGTCTTTGTCAGGGTTTTGTCCAGGTTTTAGTGGGAATTTGGGAGGATTCAGGCTGACTGGAAACATGATGATAAAATTCATTCTTTTCCATCTTTGATACCTGATTTCAGCTTAGGAATCACTTTGGTACCTAACTTGCTATTTTGCTTTCTAGTTTGTAACATTCTTTATTTCTGCCTTGAAAGCTGAGCATATTTTACTTTTGTCCGTCAGCTGCTGTGAACCATCTTCTTTGTCGAAGTACTGAATGCTTCTACTGTAATATTGCAATGTTTTCTTCCCTGTTACCTGATAGCACTCAAAGGCATGGTGTGATCGATGGACAAACTTCATTGCCAATACAACAGAAATGTTCTGCTTCCTTTCAGAATTACCAAAGTGAATTCTTTTTTAAGAGAGGAAAGTGTTCATTATGTTTGTTTTTTAAAAAGGATATTGCACTGCATTAATATATTGCATAAGTATGGCCATATACATATTAAACCAAAATTGCAGTGTCCTCAGGACAGGATGTTGTGTAAATTAATGTAATTCCTACAAGGGAGCAGTTAAAGTAACAGGTCAGAACAGAAGAGCTTTGAGAAACCTGTTAATTGCCTAAATCTTTGATGATACTGACAGCATTTTCCATTTGGTTTTAGAAAACCTGTAAATCATGTTTGTGCAGGAGGTACATGTGGCGTTAAAAGGGGTTTCTTCCCAACAGCCTGGAATGTCAAACTTCACTTATGTGCCATACTGAAAAGTTATAAATCAGTAAGGAAAATATAGAGATTAAAATCCAGAGAGAGACACAGTAGAGTCTAGAATAGCATAAGTCAGGAAAAAACCAGGAATTAGAGGTGATTGGAAATGAACATAAACTGAGCAATAGAGAGGGATTCTTTCCACACCCATCCTTTTTCTCCCCCTTCAAAACTCAGTGCACGAGAAAAAAGGAATCTTTCCACTTTTTGCCTGGCACAACAAGTTAAGAGATGAGAAGCAACTTAAATTAAATACTTCCTTGTGTCCTGCACACTGAACAGCATCCTCTATCTCGCCCCCAGCCTGTCACCATGGTGGAACATGCAGAGTTTTTGAAGGCTGGGAAGGAACCCGGCCTTCAGATCTGGAGGGTCGAGAAATTTGATTTGGTCCCAGTGCCAAAGAACCTGTATGGAGACTTCTTCACTGGGGATTCCTACCTGGTGCTGAACACCATCAAGCAGCGCAGCGGGAACCTCCAGTACGACCTGCATTTCTGGTTGGGTGAGTGCTGGGAGTGTCCCTGTGGAACTGGGAGCCCAGAGTGACCCCTGAGCCTCTCACTGCACCACCATGGCCAGTAAATGTTACCTGAGGAAATTAAAAGCAGAACAGTGAGAATGCAGTTCTGGCTGTAAATGGCCCTGCTCACCTCAGATATTTGCGTGGTCTCTGCAGTAGAGAGTACAGCCACCTCTGTTCCTAAAAACAGCTGCTCCTGGGCAATAGGACAGAGAAGTCCCTGTTCTGCAGAGGTTCCCAGGGAAGACAAGATCTCAGGTGAAAGGGCTGGCTGAAATCCTTTCTGCCTGAAAGGAGGGAGGTCGGGTGTGTTCCCCCTGGGTCAGGGAGTGGGATTTTCCCCCTCCTAACTGCCCTCTGCAGTCCATGCCACAGAGCACCGTGCCAAGGCTTTCCCCACAGGCTGCAAACCCCAAGCTCTTTGACAATACCCAGTTCAGTCTGCTTTCTCCCCGTGTGTTTGCACAGTTGAATGCAGAGGCAGACCCTGCATTCCCTCCCAGTGTCTCTCTCAATGTTTCAGGTGATGAAAGCTCTCAGGATGAGCGCGGGGCTGCTGCCATCTTCACTGTGCAGATGGATGAGCACCTGCAGGGAAAGGCTGTGCAGCACCGTGAGGTGCAGGGTCACGAGTCCCCCACCTTCCTGGGCTACTTCAAATCTGGCATCAAATACAAGGTGGGTGACAACAGAACCTAGTCTGCAAGAAATGGCATCCTGCCCGATTCCCAGGAGAGTGAGAATTGCCCTTTTTCCAGTTGTTCAAAACCCATTCTCGGCCAGATGTTTTCAAATGAGTTGGAACTGCACAGGGTGGAGAACAGCAGATCCCAGTGGGAGAGATTTGGCTGAATTAATAATACACAAGAAAAGCCCCATAAAATTTTAGGAATCGAGGTTTTGTTTTTCTTCGAGAGGCAGAGGAAAGAACAATCCCAAGGCACCTGGAATGAATTTAAGAAGCAGCGAAGTTAATGGGAAACGCCTACCCAGGAGATTTGATTTCTCCCCACTTGCATAACAGTTTGACCTTGCAGTCTCTGTGCTTAGCCCACCCTCTCAGCATGTGCAATGTTTTGGTAAAGGAGATGAACAGTAGTGGGAGTTACTCCTCCCTGCCATCACAATAAAGTGGGATAGAAGTGAAAACATGTAGTCAAGCAGTTGTGTCTGCTAGGAATCCAAAGGCACAAGCAAAGTGATATCAGGTCACACGCTTGCAAAGTGCTCACATTGCCTCACATCTGAGACTTTCCTGATCTTTCTGTTTTGTTTATTTCCCACTCATTTGTTGTTATTTTCATTCATTTAAACTTAGTTGTGCTTTTTTTGAGGATAACTGACATGGGTCCTGTTGCCTGCATTGATAAATAATTCCCAGTGTCTCTTTATCAGCAGAGAAAGTGAATCTTGAGCTTGGGATAATTTCTGGTAGGCAGGACATGTTATACATGTGGGAATACACTCTTCCCTCCAGTCGCAGTGTGAGTCCTTGCTCCCGTGTTTCCCCTCAGGCTGGTGGTGTGGCTTCTGGCTTCAGACACGTGGTTCCCAACGAGGTCACGGTGCAGAGGCTGCTGCAGGTCAAAGGCAGGCGAACGGTCCGGGCCACGGAGGTCCCTGTGAGCTGGGACAGCTTCAACACAGGGGACTGTTTCATCCTGGACCTGGGCAGTGTGAGTACCACGTCAAAGGCGGGTTTGGCAGAATGCCAGGGGCAGGAGATGTCTGACACTTCACATAAGGTTTTTTCCCCCACTCTGTTGAAGCTTCCCCACTCAATCTCAGCGTTGATCATCCTGAAACACTGGCATTGTTCAGTCCCGGCTGAGTCCTGTCTCATCTAGAGACGAGTTGTCGTGCCCTGACCGTGACTTTCTCCTTCCCCCAGAACATCTTCCAATGGTGTGGCTCCAACAGCAACCGCCAGGAGCGGCTGAAGGCCACGGTGCTGGCCAAGGGAATCCGGGACAACGAGCGCAACGGGCGCGCCAAGGTCTACGTGTCAGAGGAGGGAGCCGAGCGGGAGGAGATGCTCCAGGTTATTCCCTTTGTCCGTTTGTGAGGGCTAGAGTGGGAAGTGCTGTGTGTGGAAGAAGGGGTGGAGTGTCTTGACATGTGAAGTGTTTGTGGTGTAAATACAGCTCAGTGTAGACCTGGTCCTCTGCACCACTGGGACATCAGAGTGAATTTACACTGCTAATCTGGAACTTTCTTCTACTTACTCTCTTGACTGGAGCACCTGGGAAGGAAGATCCTCTTGGACTGGCTGGTAATGATTTTTCTCTCCCTCGCAGGTCCTGGGACCAAAGCCCAGTTTGCCAGCAGGTGTTTCTGATGAGACCAAAACCGACACAGCCAACAGGAAGCTGGCTAAGCTCTACAAGGTAACAAGGAACCCTGACGTAACCCTGGGGAGAACAGAGTGATCTTTGTGAAATTAGATGGAGGTGGAATAGCAGAGAGGAGCTGAGCTGCTCTGAGTGCCACTCCTGCCTCATTCTGCTTAACAAGTTTTGTGTATGAACCTTGGTTGCTTACCCCGCATGTCCATGCACTTTCTGTTGTGTTTGTCACCAGTTTTGACTGTAGTAAGACAGCTGGGACTTTGAGGAATTTTTGAGAGAAAGGTGGAGTATGAAACAAGTGAGGGGAAAAGGGAGTTTTCCTTTTTTGCTGTCCAGTGTTGTGTTAGGAAGGTGACAGGGAAGAACCAGAGTGAGCCTGAGAAGCAGCGCCTGCCCCTTTCTAACAGCCAGATGAAGCAGTGACTTGGAAGGTGCCATTTGCCATCAGCTGTGTGAGTGGGGAAGAATGTCCAAGACTTCTTGGGAGGAATCTTCTCTAAGCAGCCTCTGATATCCATGGGGTGAATATCTGCTAAGATGGTTTGTCAGGTGGCACTTTGTGGATTAGTCAGTAGAGGAACTCAGGCTTTTAACCCCACTTGAGACAGGGAGGCTGTTCTTAGTTATCCTCCAGTCCTTGTGTGCAGTTGGTTTGCTTTAGAAGATATTTGCTTTGCGCTGAGGATATTTACCATTTTAGACCAATCTCTCTGTGGTCCCAGAAGTATCTGCTTTGCTAGAAATACTTGAAATCTTCAGAGTAAGTGTTAAGTTTTTGCCGTACTGTTGCTGTGTCAAAGGCATCCTGTTTGAAAACAATAGTGCCTGCAGCAGCCAGTGCATTCAAATGGATTTCCCTTGCCCTCCCTGAGTTCTGAACTGTGGCCATGGAGCAGGAGGGAGCAGAGGGTGCCTTATGTGACCTCTGTGCTGTGTTGTCGCAGGTCTCCAATGGGGCTGGGAACATGGCAGTGTCCCTGGTGGCAGACGAGAACCCCTTCTCCCAGGCAGCCCTGAGTACAGATGACTGCTTCATCCTGGACCATGGCACAGACGGAAAGATCTTTGTTTGGAAAGGTACGAGAGAGAACCAGGGAGAAAATAATTAATATCATAAGTAGACAGGCAGTTGTTCTCTCTCAGCCGTCACAAGAGGCACAAAAGAGATCGAAGAGTTGCCATTTGCTATTTGGCATCATCTGTCTGGAAGGCTGGGCCCTTCTACTTTTGCAAAAGGTACTTGGGACAGTTTCTTCTCTGGGTAAAAAGACATGACCCCTTTTGTCTCTATTTTCATTAAAGGCAAAGGTGCCAACTCTGAAGAGAAGAAGGCAGCGCTGAAAACAGCCTCAGAGTTCATTGACAAGATGGGTTATCCCAAACACACCCAGGTAAGGACCTTGGTAGCCCCGAGCACTGGGGCCACTTTTCTGCCACACGGGCCAGGGACTGCAGAGCACGGATGGCTCAGGTGTCCCCGTCGGTCTCTCAAGTAGCTCCTGTCGTGGGTCATCTGCTCTGTTTTGGGAGATTCTGCAGTGGTGCTCCTGGGCTAAACCAGCATTACTCCAGCACAGATGGTAGTTCAAGTTTCTTTCTCTCAGATACTCTTTTACCTTTTCCGTGACCTCTCCGAAGAGTGAAAAAGAGAAGGAGTAGATAAACCTGCTGTTCTTAGGGAGATGCTTCTAAAGGCTCATTCATTTCAGATCCAAGTCCTCCCTGAGAGTGGTGAGACACCTTTGTTCAAGCAATTCTTCAAGAACTGGCGGGACAAGGACCAGACAGAAGGGCTGGGGCAGCCTCACGTTTCTGGCCACGTTGCCAAGATCGAGCAGGTCCCTTTCGACGCGGCCACCCTGCACAGCTCCAAGGCCATGGCTGCCCAGCACGGCATGGAGGATGATGGCTCCGGCAAGAAACAGGTCAGCAGGGGCACAATCCCTTTGGGAAGGTTTCCAAACTTTTCTTTGCTACTTGATAACGTTGCTGCAAGAGCAGCGAGACAAATGGAGGCTGGAGAGTCATCAACACGGAGGTCTTGTAACTGCTGGGGGCATTTCTGACACCAGAAATACCAGCAGGGTCTTGAAAGCCTGCAGATGGGTGGGGTTGATTGTGACTCCGCGATTTCCCAGCGCTGTGGACATGGATTTATTCTTCCTCTTCCTGGTTATTGCCCCTGTTGCCATCACATATCTGAGGGGTGAATGCCTTGGGGCACCTGGGTTCGTGATTTTGAGCATAGAAGCAGGGGTGGAGTTGGGCTTGAACGGGCTGGGGGCTGTCCAGAAGCCCACAGAGGCCCCGGCCGAGGGTTGGCTGTTTAAAAGCCCCCCGAAGAGCCTCAAAGCTCCGTTCGGGACCAGCTGCTGGAGCGGGTGGGAATTGTCCCGTCAGGTCCCGGCAGAGGGCGCGGCAGCACCGCGAGCTCCGGGTGCGGGATGTGCGAATAACGCGCGCCGGGCGGGCTCGCTCTGCAGCGCCTCTGCTCCTCTCCCGCCAGATTTGGAGAATAGAAGGCTCCGAGAAGGTGCCGGTGGACCCCGCCACGTACGGGCAGTTCTACGGCGGGGACAGCTACATCATCCTGTACGATTACCAGCACGACGGGAAGCGGGGACAGATCATCTACACCTGGTAAGGGACTTATCTCGGGGCAAGTCGGGAAACGCTGGGGCTGCGTGGGGCTGCGAGTCCACTTGGAAAATCGATTACTGCTGGTTGCCACTTTCAGAGGAACTTTGGGGGATAAAATTTCACCCTGGATAACTTTCCCTTGCAAACAAAACAATACCAGAAGTCTGGGATGTTTGGTTTGAAGTGGAACAATGGAGGGAATTACTGTGTGAGCTTTTAATTTCCCCTCCTCCCACTGGTAGTTACTCCCTTCTTTGGATCAAGCTGTGCTTATCTAGGAAAGTGTTGCTTATCTAGGAAAGGTTCTTATCTCCCCCTGTACTCGCTGTGCTACAATAGAGGATGAGTTTCTCCTTTGTGTTGAATGAAGTGCTGCAGAGTTTGGGTAACACGGGATTTCCTTTAAGGTGTGGGGTGGGGGGTGGGAAAGGCTGAGGATAAAGCTGGGATTTGGCCTTGTTCTCCAGGCAGGGCGCCGACTCCACGCAGGATGAGATTGCAACCTCTGCATTCCTCACAGTGCAGCTGGATGAGGAGCTGGGAGGCAGCCCCGTGCAGGTAAAGAGACAAACACAGCCCAGCAGAAACCAACCTGAGCACAGGGAATAAAGAATATAGATATATTAACACCTGGCTCAGCTGGGTGCTCTGTGAATATTCCAGCTCGACAGAGGGTTGTAAAAGCCATTTCTGGTACACCTTGTGCTCCTCAAAACTGACAGCAAGTTTCTTTTTTCTCCAGAAACGAGTAGTGCAAGGGAAAGAGCCCCCTCACCTGATGAGCATGTTTGGTGGAAAGCCCTTGATTGTTTACAAGGGTGGGACCTCGCGGGAAGGAGGGCAGACAGCACCTGCGGCAACGCGGCTGTTCCAGGTCCGCTCCAGCACCTCCGGAGCCACCAGAGCAGTGGAGGTACGTGGGGGGAGAGTCAGCCTTGGTGGTGTGTGTGCTGCCCGTGATGGGAACATGATCCAGTTGGTGAGTTCAGTTCCCTCTGTGGAAGTAGAACTTGGGCCAGGACACGGGTTCAGAGCCCCACTGCTCTGAGAGAAAACACACACAAACCCCTCTGTGCAACAGCAAAGGGGAGATTAAATCCTAGTGAGGAGAGGGCAGTGGCTTGTGGCTGCAGTAACTTCCCAAGCTTCCAGCTTCAAGAGGCCTGTCCTTGTTGACACAGAGGAGTTGGTGTTAATGATTGATCAGTGTTGGCAGCCGTCAGAGGGACTGCTCTGCCTACGGCTCCCCAGTGAGCTCCTAAAGCTCCTGCCATAACCAGCAGGTTATGTGGCACAGTGACAGCCAGGCATTCCTGCCATGGGTCACGTGCACCTGTAGCCACACACTGAAACAGTTATTTACCCTTCCCATGTGGAAGATCTAACTCATCACTGGGATACAGGGAATATACAGCACATCTCACAGCCTGACGTGCTCACATGGAATATCTTGTTTGCAGTTTATTCAACGATAGGTTCTGGTTTGATTTTGAAGTAACAGGCTCTGTGTAGAGGATGGTTACATCTGACACCTGCAATGTTCCTTCTTTTCAGCTGGATCCTACAGCAAGCCAGCTGAACTCCAATGATGCCTTTGTCCTGAAAACTCCCTCTGCTGCCTACCTGTGGGTTGGCCAAGGAGCCAGCGACGCTGAGAAATCGGGAGCACAGGAGCTGCTGAAGATACTGGGAGCTCGCCCAGTACAGGTTGCTGAGGGCAGAGAGCCAGGTAAGGGGGTCATAGTGGAGCCTGCGATCATTTCTGTGTAGCTGCACATCCTCAGCAATTATTTCGTGGATATTTTGTCTCCCAGAACAAGAAGATGTGGACATGGGTAAGAGGGGCTTCTCCAGGGTGTTTTCATTGTGTTTAACAGGGCTCTCATGTCTGTATGCCCTTGGGAATTTCTGAGCCAGAAGAATGCTTCAAGTCCTACCCAGACCATAACCCTGATGTGGGTTCCATGAACGGGAGAAGCATCAGTCTCTCTTTCTGTTTTGCAGACAATTTCTGGGCAGCCTTGGGTGGCAAAGCTCCGTACCGCACCTCGCCCCGGCTCAAGGACAAGAAGATGGACACTCACCCCCCGCGGCTCTTCGCGTGCTCCAACAAGAGCGGGCGCTTCACCGTGAGTGTCTGGGGGGAATCATTCAACACCCACCTGGCGGGGCTGGGAGAGGCTCAGGCCCAGCTGCTCTGAGCGCCTCACAGGGGTTGATCTTTCCTCGTGTCAGTAAGGTAGTGATTCTTGAAGCCCGTGCTCATCTTAACCCTCTCTTTTCCAGATTGAAGAAGTTCCTGGAGATCTGACTCAGGATGACCTTGCCACAGATGATGTGATGCTCCTCGACACGTGGGATCAGGTGCGTCACGTTTAGAGGGGAACAAGAGGAGCAAAGAGCAGGCACAGATTGGCTCCAGGTCGAGAACTGAACCGCAATAGCCAGAAGGGCTGTTGTATTACAGATTCAGCACAAATCGGCCACAAGGCAACTCAGATATGAGTTTTGATGTTTTATGGAAAAATGTTCCAACATCTGCTGCTTTCTCCTGATGTTAAGTTGGTTTAGAATTTGTTCAAGGACCTACAATTCACGGAGATAAAATGCAGGCAAAAACCTTCTCATTACTGACCAATAACTTTGGTCATGTTGGTCAATAACCCAGGCACACCAATAGGAGGATTTTCTGGTTTGTGTCACACTCTGTTCACTGAGGCTTCATCTTAATTATCCCTTCATAAAGAGATTGATTGTTGCTGAAGTAATTAATATGCATATTTTTATCTTTAGGTCTTTGTATGGATTGGGAAAGATGCCCAAGAAGAAGAAAAAACTGAGGCACTGAAATCTGGTAATGTCACATTTTCCTCTCTGAACTATCCCTTTCTCATTTTCCCACTGACCATTACTCAGGCAATTTATATTCTAACAGGCATAGATAAAACCATAGGGTACAAACTTCCAGGGGGTGTTTTTGTTTAAACGGCCAGTGTGAAGCTGCCTCCCTGGCAGCCATTTAGGCCCAGTTTAGCTGCTGCTCTGCGGGGCTGGTGCTCAGCGAGATCCCCTCCCTGTGTCCCCAGCCAAGCGCTACATCGACACAGACCCGTCCACGCGGGACAGGCGGACCCCGGTGACCATCGTCAAACAGGGCTTCGAGCCTCCCACCTTCTCCGGATGGTTCCTGGGCTGGGATGATGACTACTGGGCTGTGGATCCCCTGCAGAGAGCAATGGCAGACGTGGATGTGTGAGGAGTGTGTTTGAAACAGAGCAAGTTCAGTGCCTTCAATGCCTTCAAGAGCTCCTTCCTCTGGCAGGATGTATGTTAATGAGGGAATGATGTTAATAGCCAATTAGCTGTGCAATAATTTCCAAAAACAATCATGACCAGTCATTGACCCTACTCCTTGCTTTGATTATATTTAATACAATAAAGCTTGTATGAAATATGGGAAGAACAGAAATGGTGGGCTTTGTTACGAAGAAGAAAACATTAAACAGCAGCTGTAGATCCCATGTTTGAGCACACTTTAGAAACCAAAACTGTCTTTGTGCCATCTTTTTACTAAATGGTTACAGAAATTATTTTGAGGAGTTTGGGACTGCTTTGCTTTTCCCTCTTCAGAATTATATGCATTTGAGACCCTGATAAATAGTATTTTACTCTTTCAGAAAGTCATTCATTAGTAAACAGCATGTTTTTTATTCAGGATGAGAGCAAAAAGCATCTTGTGGTGTCAACAAGAATTCACAGGGGTGGCACCTGCAGCAGCAGCAGCGGGAGTTACAGAGTGACTCATCTTCCCTAAGGACTAACCTGGAGCTGTGCAGTTGCTCTGTTTGCCACTCCAAGTGCCTGAGCACAGCAATGCTAATTATTCCAGCGTTGTTAACTGATTCCCCCCCTCCCAGCCAGAAGTTAAGCTCAGCTTACATGAGCTGCCACCCTGACAAACACAGAGTATTGCTTTGGTGATGCAGAGGAAAACCTGCCCAGCAGACAGGCAGAAAAGCAACAGCACTTGGGCATCTCCTGCCAGTGACAAAGGCACAGCGTGTCGAGGCACAGGTAACCAGGCCTAAAAATACAGAACATCTGCAACTACAGAACTGCTCGGAGCAGAAAGGGCATAAGAAACAATTTATGGAGTTTATGCTGGCCAGTGGGAGAAGGGCACTTACATCACTGATCTTGGCTTTTCAGTTTCATTGCTACCTCCCAGAATTTTAAGATGCCAGACTCAGTGTTGGTGGCAGCCTGAAGAGCCTCTCCCCATGCAAACTCCATTTCTTCTCATTTTAATCTGTAATTACATCTGCTACAGAGGTACAAACCAGGAAGTTTAACAGCTTGGGTTATGTGAGCTGAGGCTCACCTGCTTTGGGGATGAAGTGTAAGCCCTTATTGACTCAACAGCCACTCCAGGTCTGCACAGAGCAGCACCAACAGGTAAAGCACCAGTGCAGCATCTTCTGTTACCACCACCCCTCCCTGCTAGTTACAGATATCTCATTTCCTAGAGAAATAGGTTTTAGACCTGGATAAAATGCAGCACTTTTGTTTTTAAAAATTATTTTTAAGAGAAACATACACAGGCAGAGCCTTTTCAGTGCTTTGAAGCAGCATAACTGTGCAGACACAGCCCCATAACAACAGCAGCCCATCAGTGACCACAAGCACGTTGTATCCATAACTATGGCATGTTTGTGCCATTCCTGGGTGGCAGAACAGAAAGAAAGTTCCACTAACAACTCCTTCTCAGGAATGGGGACTGGTTTAGAGAGCATGAGCCTGATTTTCAGGAGTCCCCAGGACACTATTCCACTTCCCTTGCAGGGCTACAAACCCATTTTATAGAAGGAATAATTCCTAATGTTGGATCACCTCCATCACAGTTGGTTTCCTATTCTACTTGACAAGGAGGTTTTGGATTAGAGGTGTCCCATCCAGGACAGTATGGATAAAGCTTATTTAAGATCACAACCTGCTTGTATTCCTTCTGAGAGGTTTTCAACTTTAAATATTGCGATTGTCCACATTCACAAACATTACGTACAAGTTCTATAACACACTCAGTAAAACAAAAAGGTCCCTCAGCAAACGCACTTTGCTAACACTGCCACAAGCTACACTACACAGGGAATTCAGTGCTGCAAACGTGGGCTGACCCCGAGCTCGCCCCTCCCACCCTCCCTAATCTTTCCCACCTAGGAGGCCCTGCAGGATGTTTATGGGCAGGGCGAA
>WEIT01007745.1:136592-165575 GCA_013389985.1 Dryoscopus gambensis
GCTGCAGGGCGGCCGAGGGCGCCAGGCAGGGCAGGGAGGGCAGGGGGAAGGCACGGAGCGAGCGACCGGCCCGGCGGGCAGCCATCGCCTGAGGTGAGTGAGCCCCGGGCATCCCCTCCCGAGGGGAGCAGCGAGGCAAGTTCCAGCTGCCCTGGCCTCGTGTGTAGTTTAATGTGAGGATGGAACAACTGTTCCATGAGGTTTTATCGCTCTTCTTCCTCACGCTTTTTTCCTCTCACGTGGAGAGTTTGGATCTTTCATCCCTTTTGGAAGAGGCCACAGTAGTGATTTCTGCTGCTTTGCTACAAAGTCCATCCCCAGAGACAAGGTCTGTGCAGAAGCACGTCATACACACACAGGCATTGTATACCAGATTGTAAAGACTGTTAAATTTGACAAGATTTCCAAGGTTGAATTCAATATTAGTATGAGTTATGAAAGCTGTAAATGATTCCTGGTTATTCTTTAACCTTTATTTCTCAATGGGATGTTGGTAATTATTGGGCACGTGCAAACGCACATCTATCACGTTGCACTGCGTACTGACAGAGTGTAATTGCCTCTTCTTCATAAAACACATTGCAGCCAGTGAACAAAAATGGTATTAGACTTCTAACATAGTGAGATTTATTTTCAGTGTTGATGCTATTCTGTGTTAAACTCTTCATTTGAAGAGCCTAAATTGACAGCCTGAATCTTTCTGTCCATTACGTACCAGAGAAGCAAAAGTTTTGGTTTGGTAACATAATTGATTGAGGCATGAGGTAGGAGTGGAGCTGCATGCTAAATGTAGTCCTGGTTCTTGATGTCTGCAAGGGACGAGAACAGCGCTGGAGAAGGACCAACACTTTCCCCAGTGAGTGTCAGACACCTCATGGACACGCTTCCTGTTGCCGCTGTGGGCTCCTCTGCCACGCTTGTGCCAGCTGATTTCAGACTGATCCAGATGAGCAGTACATGAAACTAAAGACTAAATCTGCCTTGAGATCCCCCAGTGACCTTTTAAAATTCCTTCTGTCCATTATCTTTACTCACATGTTTGCTGTCAATACTTTTATGAGTGCTGACACCTGCTGTTCTCATATTAGTAATTCCTCAACCGTTTTGTCCTATGGTCTACAATTTTATGAGTTTATCTATGCTCAGTATTTAACACACAGGGCTAATTTTTTACGTAGGTGGAAGGAAGGGAGAACCTTTGAGCTGTCCAAATGATAAATAATCATTCTATGCAGACTCAAGTTGTCACCTGTACGCAGCTCTCAAATGGCACGAAGAAACTTACAGTGCAATGTGATATTTGACCATGGGTAGTAAATATCATGATTGAATTAGAATCTGTGAGATTCCATGGGCTGGTTGACCCTAGGATCTTGTGGCAGATAGGCTGGTTTAGAGTGTATCAGCAGTGATAAGGGAGGAAGGATGTGCTGGAAGTGGGAGGGACAGGCTCTGTGGAAAGAGTAGATAGGCTATGAGGAACCCCCGTCACCCACAGCAAATTTGGCACTGGAAAAATCTGAGCTGTTGCCAATAATGAGATAATGGTTCTATGAATCTATAGGTGCTTTGGAAATTTATACAAATTGCTCATTAAAAGATGTACAGCATGGGTTTACCTTATTTCAGCAGGGAAGAGGAAGCACCTGTTCGTTTCCCTTCTCTGAAGTAAAAAATAAGCAATTAAGACCTTTATCCTTCATAAGCTGGAAACCTTGCTTCAGCAGTATCTCAGCAGCATGCTGTGTACTGAGGTACAAATTTATGCTGGCATTTTGCCTAAAGAAGAGGAAGCGTCTCTCTAATTTTAGATGGGCCTGCATTGCATTAATTTTATTCTTTGGCTGTTTGCCAGGGAAGTTGGACAAGCCCCAGCGTGGGGTGGGCAAGGACACCGCTGTCCTGTGGGGCATTGCTGCCATCTGCTGCCATTGGGCTGCTCTTCCACAGGGCATTTCTAGGGCCTTAACCAGCAGGAGAGCTTCCCCTTCCCCTTCCCCTTCCCCTTCCCCTTCCTCTTCCTCTTCCTCTTCCCCTTCCCCTTCCCNGGATGTCTGTGCATCTAAAAAATTTCTGGGTCCCTTTCTACATGACATGATGTGGATGACCTAATTCATTTGATAATGTGTTATTTTTATTCTACCAGTCATGGGATCCTCTTCCTCTTCCTCTTCCTCTTCCTCTTCCTCTTCCCCTTCCTCTTCCTCTTCCTCTTCCCCTTCCCCTCTCCTCTCCTTCTTTGCTAAATAATAACACCAGAATATCTTCTAATTTTTGGTTCAATAACTAAAGGAAATAAAGAACTTGGTTTCTGTCTGCTTGATTTCTGTCTGTCTAGAAGAAAACAGTGGACTTGCAAATTGATTTATTAATCTCTAGGTGTTACGAAGAAGAAAATTTCATTAGATTTTGCCATTATTATTTCCGTAAGTCAGTGTCATTTCAAATATGGAAGTTCGTGGCAGCAGGAACTCCCGGGTACTGCTCTGTAGTGAAGCCTGGTTTATTTATCCTTTCCTTGAATTCCAGTGTGTGTGGTGGGCAGTTAATTAAAAGGAGGATTTGTGTGAGGTGTGCCAGCCGTGAAAACAGAGGCAATACTCTACACTCAGGATATTCATTCACCAGCTGTGCTGTATTGGTGTGGTTTCTCTGTAGCGCACCAAGCCGCCGTTAGATGTCAGCAGGACACTGAGCACAGCCTCAGCTGGCAGCCGTGCTTGAAGCTTGTATTGAGTGCACTGATTTTTGTCACCTCAGTGTTTCTTAAAAACACTTACAGTAAAGTAAATTGTAGTTCCTAATTACTATGGAATAATAGCAAAGGCTATTCCTGAAACTGTCTTTGATTCTTACCTTAAAACAAGTTCCTGGATGTGGAATGTTCAGCTTCAGAATTGTGTTTGGAGCTGGTTTGCGACGCTAAGTTTTATGTGAAACCTCAGTTTTACTCACAGTCTTCTAAACGCACGAGGTGCTGTGTGCTGTGAGCTCCCCACAGGGATTAGACGTGGCACTTGGGCAGTGAGGTGTGGTGGTGTGCCTTATTTCAGTGTGTTTTTCCCAGTTTACAATGCATTTTAATCAACTCTTACAATTGTTTTCCATTGCTGTTTGCCATCCCGAGTTTTGAGGGGTGAATTTAAATGTGTCAGGACATCTACTGGGTTCTTGCCATATATTTGTTTAAATATTTTGTTGACTTTTTAATTCTCTGGAGAACTTTTTCACTTACCCTTATACATTTGCAGTAGGCCTGTCTCCCTTTATTTTGGCTTTAATCTTAAAAGGGCTGCTTTGAATCAGTTTCCCCTAAAACATCTAAAAGTAATCAAAACCAGAGTGCAAGTTCCACAAACATTTCCCACGCTATAAAAGCCTGCATTTCATTTAGTTGCCTATTTTTGTATCATGGGACTGTTTGTTTTCAGTGGAAATAGATTATGTATATGTCGGATAATAACCCCAAAATAGGAATGTCCTAAAATGAGGTTTCTTTAAACAGAGTAATTTCTCCCACATTAGAAGATTCATAGTTTAAAATAGCTTTGCGTCTGGGAGGTTCATTATTTTTATGTTGTTTACACTTAGAGAATACATCTGGAAGCCCATTCAGAGCAAAGCTTGTCCTGAGGGGATCCTGAGTTTTGGTGTTTCCTTGTACATGTATTTAACAGGAGAAACCAGGGGTCCCAGCAGTCTGCCTCCCCCTGGGGTGCTGCTGCTGGGGGCATTTGAGCTTTGAAACAAATCATTATGCAAAATAATCTGCATTTTTTCCCCCTGATTTCGGATACTTTCATTATTACAAGTATCAAGAAAATCTGGTCAAATTTTCAGCACATACTTTTGCTGCCAAACTATCTATGAATATTTTAGAAATCTAGGAAATTCTACACAACTAGCTCCTTGGAATTCTCCCATACATCCTATTAAGGGATATTTGGGTCCACAAATACAAATCAAAGTCAAATTAGACTGTCCTTGCTGATGGCATTTGCTTACAGAGAATATTTTGGAAATAATTCTGGTTTTCTGAAGTGTTTCTTACGGTTCAGAGAGGCAGAGGATTGAGTTTCCAGGACTTTTAGCAGTCTAAGAGCTCCTCCAGCCCTGGAGCCAGGCTGGGGGAGGGGAAAAGAAGAAAAAGGGGTGTCACAGTTGTAAATTTCCAAATTTCCCAGAGCTCTTCAGTCAGTTTCTCGAGGAGAAACCTTCCTCCTATTTCCTATGCTGGTCGTGTGCACAGAGCTTTTACTTTACATTTTACTTTCTCATTACTTGTCATTTCTGGGCTTACCCAGGATGCATCTGGGCAGCCAGGGCTCTTTTTGATTTTTCAATATAATGATTTCTTTACTTCTGTAGGTTTGGCAAAAGAGAAAATTTGTGTCTGACAAAACAGAAAAAGCCTGAGGTAACACACACAAACCAAGCAAATGTGCTAGAACAAGTCAAAGTCATCAAGGTGCCTCAAAGCAGCAGTGGAATGTCACTTTGCTATTCCAGAAACCCAGGCTCAGAAGGAATCCTCCTGCATATGGCACTGACGTTACACGTTTGTCTCACACTTAGATAGCCTGGGGGTTTTAGCACTTGTAACTGCTCCATCCCTGGAATTAAGGAGCAGAGCTGCATTCCAGAAAGCTGGCATGCTTGAAAGATTTAGTTGTAGAATAAGAGATTATGTTACTGAAAAAACAAACAAAAAAAAGATACTGAAGGGCTGCACATTTCACTCTGTGTGTTTAATAGTTCTATATTTTAAACCAGAATGACTGTGTGAGACTCTGAAAGCAGTTCTAGACAAACAATACAACCTAAATCTGATGATAAAAGTAACAAAGCTGTGGGGGCTTTGTAATAAGAATGTATTTTATTGCAAATACAGTTCTGGCAGCAGTGATTGAACCGTACTGGATGCAGGAAAAGAGCTAAAGGAAATGTTAAGAAAGTGAAGACAAACATTTGTATTCACATTTATTGACAACAAAATTGGCTCTGAGCTGGGGGTCAGTGCAGTAGAGTCTGGTGAGTCGTATGTTTGTGTCAGAATATTCCTGAAATGTCCCAATCCTGTGTTCATCATTTGCATAACATTATTTCTTCCATCGTTCGGGTTCCTATGAGGCTCAGATTTCTGTTACAACCTTTGACAGGATATTTTAAGTGCAAATGGGAGTTGACTGGCACGCAGAGATTTTACTGAATGACCAAACCCCACAGTTTTCCCTGTTGTTCCCCTGTCCATAGCAGCTGTTGTTCTTCCCTTGCCCTTTTATAGAATCATAGAATCATTTAGGTTGGAAAAGACCTCTGAGATCATCGAGTCCAACTGTTACATGAAATGAAGGAGCTAATTGGTGTTTTTGAAAATCTAGCATTAAGTAAAGCTGAAAGTTTAAGAACAGGTTTGACAGAGAAACCGAGGGCCCCATGATGTGTTTCTATGGAAACTCCAGTTTAAGGTTTTCTCTGATGGATTCTATAAAGGGTACAATCTGCCTCTTTTTTGTGATTGGGTAGACAGAGGAGAAATACAGCAAAATCAGTATTGCAAAGTGATCTTTGGAAAGATAGATAATTAAGTACTTCAGGATGAAAACTGCTGTATAAATGAAAGGTGACATTTCTGTCTTAATCACTGCCTTTAATGATGAGATTTTTAGGACAGATTGCTGGAGAGAAGCTGCAGCTCAGCAGTCAGTGTATTGGTGTAAGTTTCCATTCAGCTGCTGCTGTTGAAATATTTAATTGTTTTTGCTGGGTCTGAGAGCATTAACTTCTTGCTTAGGTCATAGGATGTGGGCATTTCCTGTGCACATCTCTGGGCATTTCCAGTCCTGACTCATCACATTTCTGACTTCCTCATTCTCTGCTGGTAAATGCCTACCCTGCCCTGCTGAGCCACGTCCCTCCAGTCCCAGATTCCCCACAGCTCTGCCAGGGGCCTCTTGGTTTCTCTGGCTGTTGTGGAATTCCAGAATGGTTTGGGTTGGAAGGGAGCTTAAAGCCCATCAATGAACCGCTGGACCAGGTGGCTCCGAGCCCCATCCAGCCTGGCCTTGGACACTTCCAGGGATGGGGCAGCCACAGCTTCTCTGGGCACCCTGTGCCAGGGCCTCCCCACCCTCACAGGGAAGAATTTCTTCCCAGTATTCCATCCAACCTGCCCTCTGTTCATGGGAAGCCATTCCCCCTTGTCCTGTCTCTCCCTGAGGTTTGCAGCACCCCTTGAACAAACCCTGTGCCGAGGGCTGTGCTAACGAGGCCAAGACTACAATTTATTCATTGCATCATAAGTAGAACGTGCTGGTCAGAGATGAAGGCTGTGATTCACTGAGCCCTTGTGCTATTTCTGTCCATGCTTTTATTCACTTGATTTCTCTTTCTTAATCAACACAGATCAGTTCACAGCCTTAGAATTCATTATGCACCATCTATTCATCCTCACTTTCTACCAGATCTTTTAGTAGTTCACAGCAGAGACTGATTCTCACTTAATCAAGTTTTAGTTCAGAAGTCAGTGGCACCTTGTGCTGGCTGTGATTAATTCCCTCACAATTCCATGGGCCATAGGAACATAGCATATGCTCATGTTTATAATTGGTTTAGACTGAAATATCTTCATCTTTGTCTTCTAATAGTGCCTTTTAGAGCAAATGAAATAACACATGTATTTTTACTTGTGCTCTAATGAGTTCAGGAGCTACTTAGACTCTTTTACACGAAGTATAGATTCACTTCTGAATTGAAGCTTTAAATTGAAGGGTAATATGGGAAACAGCAGCAATTTGTTTCCAGTTTAAGGAATTTTCTTTCTTCCCACCTCCTTGGAAAACTCAGAGCTACCTGCAGTTTCTTTCCTCTTGATTTGGCTCTCCAATCTTTTTGAACCATTTCCATGTTTGCTGCTACTCTCCTTTGGGGAAATACTGTTGTACAAGTAAAATGTGGAATATAATGTAAAGAGCACTGTTTCCAACAGCAGCTACCAGGCAACCCTAAAGTTCAGGATTTTTCATTCTGACACAAGTGCTTGATACTGGAAATGAAATATTTCTGCTTTGGCTCATTTGATTTGTTCCTTTAAATAGATCGAGTGGAGTACACCAGGTGTTTGGAGCTCTACCACAAAATAAAAGGAGAAATTAATAAGGGTTTAGATAATGTTAAAGATAGTGAGAGTGGTTTAATGGGAGAAAAATTTACTGTCTCCATTGTACAAAACCAAACAGAAACAGGCTGGTGCCAGCAGCTGAACAATGTAAAATAATGACTGGCTTTGGCTCCGTGAGGCTGTTCAAACCAAATGACTGAAATTATCCCAATGACGTGTTCCCAGTTCAAGAGATAAAAACGAATTCATGAGTATCGTGCATTTCAGGCCTTCGTAATTCCACTCTCTTTTCACTTCTGGCTGCATTCTCCCCAGAATTTGGGATAGCAGTGCAGGGTTCTGGAAAGGTAAATTGCTGGCAGAAGGCTTGAAAAGGATTAATTATCACCATGCCAAGTTAGAAGAGATTTTTTTTTTCCTTCCTTGGTTTATAATGTGGTTGCAGAGACCAGCAGTTGCTGCTCTGAGTGAAATCTGCAGCCCCAGAGAGGTCAGCTTTATTCTGCCCATTTTGCAGGTGGTTGAAGAGGAATTCACGTGGATTTCAGACACGTTCTGTACATTACTGACAAGATTGTACTAAACAGAATCACTGATCTTAACATCCATCAGCCTCCCTGTCTTGTGACAAAAGGACACTTCCTTAGCGTCCAAATCTTGTGTGTTTACCTCTGTGTCTTTTAGGAATTATATCCACACTATCAGTATGGTTAACTCCAAGTCCTGACTGAGCTGAGGTTGCCACAGTAATTCCAAATATATTGTGTGCAGTATTCTACAGCAGAACAGGAGAGTTACAACAAACTGTTTGCCCCCTAGGGCCAGCAGTAACATGATTTGAAAAGAAAACAGAAATTATTAAACCATTATGGCCTCTGACTCTCTCCCTTGGTTGACAAGATCTAGTTGGTTAGAAGGTTAGATAAATTTGATGACTATGTTTAAATTACAAGATATAATGATAAACTTTTCAAGAGGATATTGCTATATTTAGTAAATGTCTCTAATAAAGCACTGCTTGTAGAAGCTTTTACTCAAGCTTTCTTTAGAGCTGTCAAGACACTCTTTAGTCAGTGACTTTTATTGCTTGTCTCTATGCAGTGTTTGTTGAGCAGCTGATTATCTGATCATGGAACAGTTTCTGGTGTGCTTTGTGAAAGAAGTATTTTATTTTTATTTTCACTGTTTCAGCAGGACAATTTCATATTGAGTGCATCTGTTCTTATTAGTCATAGCTAACGTAGCTCCAGGGAGCCCCACAAAGCTGTATAGATTTTTTAAAAACTTTTGTGACAGGTATATTGCTTTATGACTCCCCACTGGCCTGATTTTTGCTGTTTTCTGAAACTTATTTAGTAGGAAGCCTTTTTTAGGATTATTACTGTTAATTATTTTCCTTAAAGTAATAAGATGCTATTTTCATTTACAGCATGAAAGAAGTGTACATAAACCATGATAATCTGACTTCAGTGCTATTTTGATATCTCTCTTTTTTTTTTTTTTTTGGTTGAACTAGATGAATTAGAAGCAATTATTTTGTGCAATGTGGATGTTCCTGAAAAGTGTGTGGTTTTTTGTGTATAGTCCCTTTCTTTGCATTTAACTCAAATCCGTTTCCAAACTGGGCAGGGCCTGGTTTTAGGAAGAAATCTCTAAGGAACACCACAAGCCAGGAGGGAATTGTGCTGTAATTTCAATAACTGCAAGTGTTTACTGGCAGTCCGTATAGAAGTACAGTTAAAATATTCCGAATGGTAGCATAAAACAATCCCTGACATCCTCTGCTCCGTGAGATCCTGCGACATCTCTGTGGCCTTTTGCTTGTGTGGGTTCTGCTCACGGAGAGTTTCCCTGGGCCTCAGTGAATCCCCTGCGGGGTGTCAGCAGAGGTGCCCGCGGCGCTGGGGTGGGTGAGGCTGGCGCTCACGCGCCGTGCCCGTGGCACACACCGTGGGGTGATGCGAGATCCAGTCCATGGATGTGGCTGAGGGGGCTGAGAGCCCTCTGGAGCCCTCCGGGTCATCTGTGCCTCACATCCCTCAGATATGAGATTTTACTCCGTGGATTGTTCCTCTTGCTAAGCAGCTGCTGCAATGCGCCCCAGCGGTCGATGAAACTGTTCTACTGGAGCTCATAGAGGGCATTAAATCTGCAAAGTACTGCTGAATTCTCTGGCTGACAGTCTCTTACTATGCCACGCTGTATTTTTACTTTAATGTGCATGTACCTCCAGGAATGGTGCTGTAATTAACAGTGTGGTGGATATGGTGTATGACCCTCTCCGTGCTCTGTGCTCTGAACACAAGTCCATTAATTTGCTGATGGTTTGGTCCTTACTGATACTCCACCTGTTTCTGCTCTGTTTCACTGCTGTCTCCAGGGAGTGGGCAGTGGTATGAATGTCTCTCCTCACACAGCAGCTGAAGATGCATTTCCTTCAAAGCCTGCAATCGATTTCCTAGATTACTATTTTTACTCAATTTGTGATAGACTTGAGGTCTCGTTCCTTATTAAGTTGTTGCAAAGCTCCCTGTGACTCTGGTTAGACTGGAAGCAACGCGGACAATGGGGGCAGTCCCACTGCTTGCCTCTGCTTTCATCCACAGGACTGTGTCTCTGTGGCTTGCAAACTTTCTCAGCTGAAGTCATCTCACATTTGGAAGGGATTTATGTTTCTATTTCTTGCTGTATGGATTTGTCCTTTGACTTTTCCATGTAGGTTTAAAACACAATGGAAGTGCTTGAACAGTCTGTCCACAGAGATGCCAGTTACACTGAAGTAATTAAAGTCGTGCCAGTGTTTCCACTATAAAATGCATTTCTCCAAGTTTTATTACTCAGCTTCAGTAGTTTGTTCTTGTAAACAAGATGTACACTCAGACAAATTGTTTTGAAATGTGTTTTAAATGTCCCTTTCGCAAATTTTTGAGCTGTAACACAACTGGGGAGAGACCTGAGCACTTGGCTGAGTTTTGGCTTTCATAAATCACAGAGAAATGTATTATTTTTCCTAGTGAAATGGTGCAACTTATACCTAATGAGCCTCACTGCTGGTGGGGACATTAGGCTTAACATTTGCTTCTGCTGTGATTTCAGGGAAACATAAAAATGAGAAACTATTACTGTTATGCACAGATTAAAAATTCTACCTAGGCCTAGGTAGCTATGGGGCATGACTGAATGTTCCTTTTTTTCCCCCCCTTAATTTACAGCAACAAAAACCCTTTACAAGACTTTATGGCACTAGAGAAGTTACAAAGGCTTGAAGGAGAAAAATAATGTCAGTAGGTTAGATGTTAAAGACTATAATGCTAATGATAAATATAGCCCAATTAAACTGAGCCACAAACTTTTCCAGCAGGTTCTATCCTGCTTTAATGGCTGGGATTTACTGCCAGCAAACTCCATCTCCTTGAGACTGATATAAATAGAGACATAAAATGTCAAGCTTGACAAGTAGCATTTCATATCAGATGCTGTCTTGCTCATTGTGTTCTCCAGTCACTGATTGTCCTTTAATACCAAATTGTAAACCCACCTTTTCAATCAGCTTCAAGCCAAATGTTCTCTATTATAGTGTAACAACCCCTGCAGTAAAAAGGATTTTGGTTCTGCTGAGCCAAGGATTTGCCCTGTGCATAACCGCCTCCCCCCCCCCCCCCCCCAATCATTTCTGGATTTCCATGTTGATTTTAAATATAATTTGTCATTAGATTTCTTCCCATTTCTGTTGCTCTTCGGTGCAGTCATAATTTATTGGTACTGAGAAATTATTTTCTTGCTTGCAATTAAAAAGAGTAGAAATAAGATCTATTGTCAGTGCATAGTTTAAACCTGTCTTAAAGTTCTAATGTAATTTAAGTGTGTGCTTGCAAGAATTTGAGTTTTAAGTGGAAGGGACATCTGCAGCATGTGTAAATACCCATACATGTTTGGGATTATCAGAACTCTGTAGGGGAAACTTTCCAGTCTTTACGTTATGGAAAACATGGAGAGAAATGCCATTGAAGGAATTTAATGAATTCTAAGACTCATGAAAATCAGTATTCCAGTTATTGTACAAACCAAGAAGAGCCAGTGATCTTCTGTTGGATATTGGAAGTAAAAGAGAAAAACCCATAAACAGTCGGACAAATACGTTGTTCCTTTGGGGAATGAGAAAATTCATCAACGAAGGGAGCCCAGTGCAGGCATAGTGCAATACTTGCCGTGGTTGAAAGGACAAACATGGTTTTAGGAGTAGGCTGGGAGAATGGCAGTGCAGGATATTTGCCCTGGAGCAGGATTGGGTGCCTCAGGTGCTGTGGAAGGTTTGTCAGTGGGAACGCGGTGGGACAGAGGGTCAGGGTGCAACCCAGAAACTGCAGAGTGGAGCAAGGTGAGGAAGCTGCAAAACCTAGCGCTGCCAGGGGAGACACTCAACATAATTACCATCCCAATTTGGATTACATAACTTCAGAAGATGAGGTCTGCATTTAATTTATGAATGGGATACAATCTGGAAGGATTTGGATGTCTTCTTCCTTTAGTCACTCACGCTGAATATGTAAGTGTGCGCTCACAGTGCCCTGTACCCTCAGCTGAAATGACTGCTGCTTGTTAAAAATAAACTCAAGGACAAGCAGTTGACTTCAGTTAAAAATACAAGCAATGAAGGGGTGCGGCTGTACTGGGATAGCATTTGGACTGCCATGGCCTTGATACCTTTTTCATGATATTATAAAGCATCGTTGTAAGAAATGACTCAAATACTCTTTTTATTTCTTGAGCTTATTCTTATATACAGGCTTTGAATGGGAACATTTCCTGAGTGGTGAATTCTGTTCTGCCTTTGTATCTTCCATCTTTATCTCTGCCATCTCATAAAGTGTTCATTATGTTGAGCCCAAAGTGACTGAACTGAACTTTCGTGGGATGATTTGAGCTCCACAACAAAGCCCAAGATCCAGGCACTTGCCTGAGCTCATAACTCTCAGCAAACAATTGTAACCTCGGAGGATCTGTAGTGCTCCTCTGAGTTTGTAAAGTTCTTTGAGACTTGTGCATGTAAAACATTGTGTAGATGTATTGTTTATCTGGTTTTACAAAGTAAATATTGATGCTCAGAACTACATTGGTATTTTAGAATTAGGCTGTGGTGAATCAAAATGGTAATTTACCAGCACCTGGGGCTGCAGTTTGTGGTTCCTTTGGGGTACAAACAGAAGAGGCTCTTAAGATACTTCAACCCGATCCTGTATATTTGTTTGTTTTGTTTCATCCTTAACCTCTCTTCATTTTGGGAATTAGGACAGTGAAGTACATTTCCATGTTTCCTGTAGTAATTTACCTAAAATCTTCAACAGCTAAAGATGTCAGCCACATTTGGAACTAATGAAATAGAGTAGTACGAAGTTCCTAATATGCTTCCATGCTTCTTTTTCCTGCCTCCTGTTTAGACAGGGTCAGCTCTGAGGTGAAATCAGATTGCTCAAGGCTCTATCTTGTCTGGTATTGAAGTAAACCCGTTTCGGAATGGTCAGGGGACATAGCATGGGGAAAAGTGAAGATTGAAAAGCGATTCATTTCTCAGTGTGGGGTGTTCCGGAAAGGATCTTCCCGAATCGCCCACAAGAGGGAGTTTCAGCCTTTGCTATGGGGGAACAAAGGCGGCACCAAAATGGGCCTCGAGCGCTGGTGCCCAGACTGGTTTCTTCAGATAATCCCAGTTAAAAGGGCTTCGTGCACCGATATCCATTGCCCCAAATCCCAGGCTGAGGCCGGCAGTGTTCCCATCGTTGCTGTATTTCAGCTGTGGGGTCTTTTAGGAAGAGCTGTTTCCTTGTGTCTCCATGGCAGGAATTTAGGTGGACTGCTGTCACTGAATTGTACTTGTTGGTGGTCATCTGTGCATTGAAGATGATGGCTCTTCCTGCTGTGCAGCTGAAGAGCCTTTGGAGCACGAGTGGGTGCCATGCTGCCATGGCTTAGCTCCAGATTTGTGCTGTAGCCACTGTTGGGGAACACAGCGTGAGGGGAAAGGCCTCTGGGGGGGAGAGTGCTGGTGTGCAAGGCTGAGAACCCTCACCCGGCACGGTCACTGCTGAACTTTCACCCTGCAGGCAGATGCAGCCCCCAGCTGTTGGTCAGGTGTGTTTTCCATCCTCTGGTCAGAGGGAATTAGTCCCGAGGCTTAGCTTAGTCAGAGGGAAACACGAGGATGAATATCAGATGGGTCTGTGGCCTTGAACTGACAAGCCAAAGTAAATGATGCTGATTGATACTGAAAGGCTCAGCTGTGAGGAAGCCAGGAATGGATTTGCTCTTCACCCTTTAACTGAAACTGTTCCCCACTTCTGGGTGCTTCCAGCGTGCTCAGGAAGGTCAGAAACGTAAGGGCAGACTTTGAGAGTTATTCTGAGCAATTGACTATGAAAACAGGGCTGTTGTTTATTCTCCTGCTAAAATTATTTGTGCAGAGACCGAGACAGAGCACAGTTGTATCATGCCAGCCACCTTCACTGGTACTCAGCTGCAAATTAAAGTAAGAAAAAGAGCAACTTTAGTTTAAGTTAATTTGAAAAACCTCTCCTCAGGATGCAAATAAGGAATAAAGGCAGAAGTCAGTCTCTGCAGATCTTCTGTGAAGCACCAGATCCAAAAAGGGGCCTGTGTGAGTAAAAGCTAACTGCTTTTAATCTATTGTAAGGCTGCACTCTTACGAAAAACCTTCTGGCTGAATGATACATTCACTTAGGTTTAACCAGAAAATCCATTAGAGGCACAGAATAGATCTTCATTTCAGATCGGGTGAAAGGAAGCCAAGGCTGAAACACCACGAATATGTGGCAGAAGCTTAAAAAACTAAGTGAAAGGAACCAAATTAAGGAATTCAAAGGAATATGAAATGATTCAAAGGCCAAAGGAAGGCTGTCATGGTATTTCGGATGACCCATACATTGTTCTCCAGTCCCTATTTCAAATTATCAAAGTTTTGGGAACACTGCCCAGTGATTAGTTGGGACCTGCATGAGCTCTCCTCCTTTCTTTTCCAGGGAGGAAATACTCTCGGACACGTATGGGGAACAGCTCTTTCTTTGTAAGGACCTTGCTCCTGTTCCTCTCTGGAACTCCTGCATCATGGAGGGGGATTTGCCTCCTTGACACCACATATAGGCTGCACAGTTTGCTACAAGGAGTAGCTGTGAGCTCAGGAAGGTCTCTGTAACAAACATTTCAGTTTTCATATGGAGACAAACATAATTACTTTCAGCTTAAGTGCCCTTCCTGCTTAAACTATTCACTTAATGTTGATTTAAGAGAATGGGTCTTACATAGCAAATGCAAATGGTACTCCTTGAGTATCATCTCGATCCTTGAGATCAAAATCATATTTCTCTTGGGTGAAAATGAGTGAGGTTTATTACAGGTTAAGTCTTGCTATTGCTTTTCCTGTATTAATATGAGGTTCTGCTCTAAGGAAGGAATTGGATCCTCCTCTAAATCTGTGCTCTGTGTGTTCATGCAGTGGGGTTTGTGTGCATGTTGGAAGGGTATGGCCTACTTGAAAATTTTGCTTCTCTTCTGTGGTGTCTTTCAACAGCACAGCATCTTTTGCTTTGTCCATGTTCACTTTTTTGCAAAGGCAAATAACTTCCCATGTTTATTTGTAATACATCTATCAACAAAAATAAATGCTCTAAACGCATTTTAAAAATTCTCATTTTAAAATATGAGGCATAAGTGCCTGTGAGTTTAGAAAAAAGCCAGCACAGATTCTCTGGTAAATCAGTCTGTGAGATTTGTCTAAAGCATTTTGTAACTCTGCAGTCAGTGCAACTCAACATCTTTTCTCTTTGTTAAAGGGAACGCTCAAATCCATTAGTTAATTCAAGCTGAATAAACTCTGTGGTGTGCCAAATACTATAAAAGGGAATATTGAATTGTTCCTTGGAAAGGCCCCTAGGATCTGTCATGTCCATTCAATGTTTTTTTACTAAGATGCAGATATGCTCCTGTGTCTTTATGAACCATCATAATGTGAGGTTTGTTCCGTATGACCAAGTAAGAATATGAGCCTGATGCTTGCTCAGCTGACAGCACTTGGTGAATCCAGTGATTGTGTTGTGATCTGCAAGGTTCTGGAGTTCAGACTCAGTCTGATGGTAGCACAGTTCCTGTGTGCAGGTTTGGGGTTGTGACCTCCTACTGCAGCAGTTCAGAGGAATCCATTCCCCTTGGAGTTATTCACAGCACTGCCACTCCAGCTGGGTCATGTGGCATTTCGGGATTACACAAAGCCCTTCCCAGGGAAAGGTGAGCATTCAGGAAAGCAGGCAGGAGGATGTCACTGGGAATATTTCGGAGTGTGACAGCACTGGGCAGTGGGGCAGCCCTCACGTGGGCTGCAGGACCCAGCTCTTGGCATCTGCTGGGGAGGGCAGAGAGCAGAGTGCCCAGGCTGCTTTCTCTCACAGTCACAGGGTGGGGAGTGGCTGGAAGAGGGGCCAGAGGAACATCTCAGGGCTCACACGAAGGCAGATCTTGGCAGAGGCTGTGACACCAAGGCTGTCAAAACCAATCGAGCAGGAGCAGATTGACACATCTGTGCTGAAGGACCTGGAGCAAGCGCGAGCACGGGAGTGCAGGGGATGTGCCTGTGACCCTGGGGTGCTGTGAGGCCTTCAGAGGTGAATATTCACATTTACCTAGCTGATAAGGCCCTATCATGTCATCTGTTTGAAGAACAAATCCATCTTGGCTTAATGCTCCTCCTTTTGCCCATCTTCTGCTCAGCCTGGGTGAGGGCACAAAGCTTTTCCTCCAAAGCAGGACAAGGAGCAGCAAGCAGTAGGTCTTTCTGAGGCAGTAATGCGGAGGCACTGGCACATCCCTGGACTCAGCTATTCCACTGGGAGGGAATAGTTGCTCTGCAGCCTATCATTGGTAAGCAAAGCTGCAGGGAGACTTCACAGATATGATTTCTCCATATTTAATTTATGCTGCCTGCATTCAGATAGTGAAAGATCATCCAGGGAGCCCTTTTTGCCATTGGAATAGCAATGCCTTTTCTTTCCAGCCTTCTTTGTGCTTTTGGAAACTTCATGCTATTTTCTGTAACTGTGTGCTACCTTTATGTAACCCAGGTAATATTTCACAAGCATTTCAATGGACAATGCTGCTGTCAAGGACTGTGGTGCTGCTTCTCACATTATATTGCTAAGCAACATACAATACAGCAGCATGATACCTTCTGCAGTTGGTAAGGAGTCAAGCTCCAATATTCTAAATTATTCTGGTCTACTTTTCCGTTACACAAGAATCCACTCATTTCAGCACATAAAGATTTGTATAATTAGTAGCAAAATCATACAAAAGTTAGACATTTTTGAGGTTTTTTAAAAAAATTCCAAGAGTTAAATATATGTATTTTAATTTTTTTTTTCCTAATTACCCCCAGAGAAGTTGGTCTTTGCCATTTGGAGGTTGTGTGGCTTTCACTGACTAAGAACCAGTTAAGTAAAATGCTTCAACTTTGAAGCAGGTTTGTTTGCTTACCTGCTTAAAATTACAGATGTGCTGGAATACCTCACTCAGCATGGACCAGCTTGAGGGCAGAGAGAGGATGTCAAATCTCTGTTCAGATCAACACAGATATTTTCATATCATCTACCTGAAATACAGACTATAGCATTTAATAAGGTGGAATCTCAGTTCTCTCATGTATTCCAAACTCTGATCACTTTGGAAATTCGCATCTGACATTTCATAGTGGAGATAATTTTTGTCAGCTAATGTCATCTCTATAGAAACAGATGCATATTTTTGTTTATATTGATATTTTAAATAATTCAATAGGGCCATCTCTCACAATGTGAACCTCCTTTGGAGGGGCCTCTCTAAAGTATTTCAGTAGACCATGAGAGGAGAATTATGGCATTTGGAGATTTAATGCCAGCCTTTCCTGTGAGTTGTTTCCCACTGGCTTTCAGCAGCGTTAGCACCAGTTCCACTTGCTGGACCTGGGTAAGCAAAACTCTCACGTTGTTGCTATCAAGGTCTGTTTCAACATTTTACTCTCAGCATTAGCCACTGTGATAGGGATCAAAGGAGACTTTGTATTATTCGTCTGGTGTCTTAAAGGCTTGGAGCATGAGGCCAAAATCAGAGTTGTTGTCAGTAATGAAATCACGAACTGTGTAATATTGAGCAGGGCAGGATCGGCAAATCCGGCGGTGTGGAACAGAAATGATTTAGGTGCTTCCAGGAGGGACTGCTGAGAACAGCTGGGCTGGTGTGGTGGGAGGGAAGGACCTGGGACTGTGAGAAGCTGTTTCTCAAGGAAAAGCTTGATCCCCATGGAGGTGTTCTCCCCTGGCTGGGTGTGGGTTGTGTGGGTTGGAATGCTGCTCCTCCAATAGCCAGAACAGTGCCAGGACCTCTCCTTTCCATGGGTGCCAACGTGCCCACTGTGCTGGGACTGCTTGGGAGGGAGGCAAGGCCTGTGTCTGGGAAACGCGCTTCTTCCTCATGGATCTTTGGATCTTTGTTTCCACATCCTAATTTTAAAAAGAGGGACCGAATCTTGGGGAGCTGCATACCTCTGGAGGGGTACTTAACTCTCCAGGTGGCATACGGATGAAAATACAGGCTTTGAGAATAATAACAGTGGGTAGGGGGTGAGGCAGAGCAGCTCAGTGTGAGAGAAATGGTCTTCGCTGGAACAAGAGCAGAGTAAACAGATTGGCTGATAATGCTGAATACCAGGCAATTTCCTTTTAAATTAGCAGATGGGAGGGAAAGGAATATAAAAGGAAGTAAAAGAAAAGAAGAAGCTAATGATGAATGTTGAACAGGAACAAAATGTTGCCAAGACATCACGAGAGAATGAAGAATTGATGAAGAAAGGGAAATTAAATTGGTGCTTGATACAGGAGCTCAAAGAGCTTTGAACCCCCGGCTCCAGTGTCTGAGGAGCACTTTATAGGATCCTGGGACAGATGTGTTTTACTGACATGCCCCTTGTGCTGCAGAATTGGACACGGGGAGGGTTTTGTGCTAATGATAAAAACCTGCAGCAGAAGAGAAGCCCAAGAGGGGATCTCATAGTCTGTGCAGCCTGAAAGGCATTTCTGAGCATCAGGCAAAGCCAGTTTCATCTGACACTAAAATTATTCTATCAAGTGATGGGAACTGATTATAGAAATTTGTTGTATCTACTTGTCAGAATAAGAAGGCAAACGAGGACACAGCTAAATCAGATAAAAGTAGGCTGCCAAAAAGGAGGGGGGAAAAAAGTACTTTTAATTCTTCCAACCATTCTAATAATTTCAGTTAGAACAAAGCGTTTGGAGAGTCTGGAGATGGTAATATTGCCCAGGAAGAGGTGGACACACACATCTGAACAGTCAACAGGATCAGCAGCTGAGTCTAAAGCAGTTCCACACTGCAGCAAGTCAGACTTGATACAGAAAATTAATTAATGAAAAGATGAAGAAGCTGTACACACCTTACTGGAGTTTCTAGAGGAGAAGAGCTATAGAGGAAGATTGGTTACAAAACCCAGCATGTTCCACCAGGAAAGGGGGTCTGGAGTGAGTGGGTAAAGTAAGCAGAGACAGAATGCCTGTACGTGGAAACCCGACTGGATCAATCACCTTCATACACAGAGAGAGGAACTTGTATATTTAATTTGGGTTTAAGTAGACTAAAATGTTTTTCTTTCATTTCTTGTCTTTGTAGCTGTATTGCCCAAAATGCTGTAAGTAAATGTTAATTCTATTTGACCTTCATCTGTGCTGAGTTAAGAAACATTTCAGGGTAAATGGAAGAAGCATCCCTCACCCGAGGGCCCATCTGTGGTGGATGGATGAACCAAGAGGGTGGGACTCCTGAATAACTGTTCTAGATTCCCAAAACACTCTGTAGAAAAGACAAAGGATAAGCCCCACACGGACTAATTGGAGAAGTATCATGGGAGTCAGAAAGGAAGTGCAGGATAGATGATTGATTAGTCAGGATTTTTTGTTCATCAGCATAATGAATAGTGGGTCTGAACCTCACAAGGATGCCAAGAGGAGTGTTTATTTTCTGTCTTTTCACCTTATGTTTCCTCTTCCTGTTGATTTCAGTTTCTCATTTTCTAGCCAAGTCTGAAATGAGATTTGCTGGAAATATTTCGCACCCGCACCAATATCTCAACAATTCTGTGGAAACCTTGGGTTAAAAACTGGTTTCTCTGTCAGGTACTGCGATCTATTTCTGAGAGCTTGGCTCAGGCAGAGCTAATTGAGTGAGAACAGAGACTGTGTTCTCTTACTTTTATTCTGCCTAAAGCAAGGGAGAATATTGAAAAAGTGGATGTGAAACCAGAAGTTACTGGACAACAAAAAGGAAGACTGACAGTAATATCCCAAAAAGAGACGTTATAAGCTTTTTTTTTTGCCAGAAACAGATTAGAAACCTTAAGAAAGACTAGGCCATCATTTATCTTGGGTTTCACTTTCCGTGTGACAGCAACAAACAAAAGTTAGCTCCAAACCTTTGCATTTTGCTGTGGGAATTTCACATAACAAGAGCCCATATGGAGTAATTTAGCTTCGAAAAGCCGGTGAGATGAAGAGGCTGCTTGATCTGGAAGGACAACAACTGGCTGAATCTCTAAACTGAAAGGGAGAGAAGGAGGAAAAGACCGGAAATAATAAATGAAGAAGAAGGAGCAGGCTCAGAGCAGACAAACTGACAGCCTTCGAGGGCTCACACTATGTTTTAATGCAACAGCTTTGTTCATGTGCTTAAACACTGTCTGGAATTTTTTCTTCTTTCTAAGTTCCATGTATTTCTGGAGAGAACTTGCAAATGGAAAGGAATCCGGTATTTCTCTACTGTAACTATGGATGCATGGGAATAATCTACTGCTCTGTGGTAATCTGGATTTCAGAGGATCTGGATGTCAGTTTTTTCCCTCATTTACACTGAGTATGACACTGGTCATACCTGGTAGAGGGAAGAAAAGATGATATTCAATATACAAAAAGATTTATAAATGCTTCACCAGGGCTACTTTTCCAGCAGACACTGTTTAGGGTATAGTAGTTTATTTGGATAGTATTTCTTTTAGCCTGGACCTTCACAGAAACATCAAGTGGAATTTCTGTCCATGTTTCAAGAGTCTGCACGTGATTTCCCCCTGTTGCTGTGCAGTAAGATCCCTTCAGAGCTACATTCACTATGAATTTAGCTTGGTGCAAGAAGGAAGGATGAGGAAATTTCAGTGGAATCTACACTTGTAAGATACTGACCCAATATTTGGATATCCTCCGGATCCTGGTTAAGTATCCCAATGTCTGTATGAGTATTTCTCTGAATTCCATGGGTACTTTTTGTCCGAGTTTTTATTAATGTACATTGATATGACACCTGTTGCAATTGTATTTCATTTCCATAACATGGCAGCACAGAGAAATGCGCGCTCTGAGGCTGTCCATCCGCTGAGGCGACACACGCTGATCCCTGGGCATCCGGAACGTGAGCAAAGCTGTTGCAGAGTTTTTCAAAAGAGCTAAGAAAACAGCAAATGCTTCTTGTTCCTGTTTCTAGGAGACAACTGCAGGAACATAGTGAGGAATCTGTGGAGTCAGCTTGGATGGAATCTCAGCAGACAGCCCAGTAAATTGGGCACAGAACTCTGGGTGTTGCAGGCCTTTTGTTATTTATGCCCAGGAGTCAGTTTAGTTTTCTTTTCCTCCATTAAACTGCCAGTAGGGTTTTACTAAAGAAGCCCAAAGACACTTTCCTCAGTCTGAAGTGTAGTGTTAAATTCTAGTGACCCTGAATGAATGTCCTGATGTTATTATTATTTTTGGGGGTCTTTAAAATATTGACTGCATTTGATTATTGGCATTTTTCATGGTAGAATATTTAATGTGTCCTCCTTTCATAGCAGTAGTTGTATTTTCTATAATTACCATGGAACCTGTAACTCTGAAGCATTTTGTTGTTTTTTTTCCTTCAGAATTTTGTTTGTTAATGATTACAAGATTTAGTAGTTT
Source organism: Dryoscopus gambensis (assembly GCA_013389985.1). Classification (NCBI taxonomy): domain Eukaryota; kingdom Metazoa; phylum Chordata; class Aves; order Passeriformes; family Malaconotidae; genus Dryoscopus; species Dryoscopus gambensis. Next base: position 157,743 of record WEIT01007745.1, read on the forward strand.
GTGGCAGAAATTTAAATAGAGATAAAAGGCTCAGTCTGTTGGGCAAATGGCTTCTGAAGGCAAAGGGGTTCAGGAAGTGCTGTGTTTTGGGACATACCAGGCACAAAACTGCTCTTCCACCAGAGAACATTCTGATACACCAAACTTCTAATGTTTCACAGCACAGAGAGCCCTGAGGGAAGGTGCGACAGGAGCCAGTTCTTGCACTGATATCCTGGGGAATGTCTTTCACATTGGCTCTTTCTCCAACACTGATCTTGCAGCTTTTCATGCTCCATTTAATCATTACACCTTTTTTTTTTGCACATGCGTTTTCGCTGTGGTGGAGCTTTGCTGAGTTCTGGATGAAAAGTTGCCACCTCGGAAGTGTGATTAGAGCATCACCTTCTTCCGAAAATTAAGCTAAAACCCTGCTGACTTAATAGCAGGTGCATTTGCACAGACAGTTTCTTCATAGCTGGGGCTGCTCTGCAACTGGGGCCTCCTGAAGATCCCAGTTATATTTGATTTCTCTAAATGAAATGGTTAAATTGGGGAGAATCTCTTGGGGAGATTCTTCCCCCCAGTATGAAGTAACCAAGGCTGCATCATTTCCATTTGTGCCTGTGACATATTCAAGCACATTTCTAAGAGCTGTAGTTCAGCTCAAGCAACAAAGCAGCACAATAGGGCTTTGGCATGAACTTTTGGAGTCAGATGATCCCTGCACTTGCTGTCCAGGGCAAGATAAGCTGCATCTCAATGGGAACAGCCCCAGCCATGAGCAGTGACTTTGAAAATGTGCCAGGTAAAGCCAAAGAAACTGAAGCCGGTTACTGGGTATGAATTGTTATTCAGCCCTCACAAAAGAAGAGGCTTTGACAACACCCCCGGTAACCTTGGCAAAGGGTTTTGTTGAGCAGGCCTGTGCCTCGCTGGCTTTTCAACCCGCAGGCATTCATCGCTCCCTCCTACATGGGAATTTGTGTTCCGGCAAGGGCTGGGTGGTGGCGGCAGCTGGGGCATCACGCTGCGCCTTTGCAGCGCTCCCAAGAGCCGCCTCCCGCCGCCGCCACCCAACGGAGCCCGCTCCGCTCCGCCCCGGGGGAGAGCAGCCGCCCCTGCCCTCGCTCCCGCCTGCAGACAGCCAGCCGGAAGGTATTCACATCTCCTTGTAGGGCACTCACAGAATCCTGGAGTCGTTGAGGGTGGAAAAGACTTTTAAGATTGTCAAGTCCAACTTGGGTTTCTCCCATAGTGGGACACTGTTGAGGATGACGAGTTGTCTTCTGGATGAATGGAATATTATTTTGAAGAATGGAATGTTCTCACAATGTCTCTTGGCTGCACTTGTTTATACAATATTTCTACTTATTTTTCCCTGTAGATCTTTAGGCACCTGGTAGAACAGAAAACAGGCTTTTTATAGACTCTGCTGACTGTGTTCTATTGCTACTATACATAAAGTGGGAAAACCTGGTCCAAACAGACCTACAAAGGAAATCCTTTCCCCTGAAATAAATCCAAGACCAGTTATATCACCACATGTATCCCGCAAACTTAGACTGTATTGCTTAATCTGGAAATAAATAATTACTTCATGATAAAGATTCAGTGCTGATCTGTGTGGCTGATAAAAGAGAGATGAGGTAATTTGCCCCAAGCTTCACAGCAAACCAGAAGCAAGGGTCATCTTTCTTGTTTACAATTTCCTGTTACGGTGTAAAATAAATGCCAATGTGAGTGATGATTCCAGCTGTTAGGAAAAGACATAGGAGTTAGGAAGTAGCAGCTCCCAGTTCCTCCAGCATAAAATCTGACATATTGAGCACGACTGGAACTTGGGACATAAAAGATGCTGAAGCAAACATCATGCAGCCATTAGGCAATTAGATGGAACTTCTTTTTCTGTCTCCAGACCTGCTATTGAGGGGAATGCAGAGATGCTCTGATTAGACAGTAACAGAAGACATTTAATTTCCATTTCCATCTAACAATTTCTAAATTCCTTCCTTGAAGAGTCAGCTTTCCAAAACTCTCCATTTTGTGTTCCACTTAACCTCATGGGTATTGCAGAGAACGTGCTCGCTGGACTTCTCTTTCCACACTCATTAGTTCAGTGCACTTGGCTCATTTCCTAGGATTTGGTCTAGCACAGCCTCTGACCATTCAGCCATTTGTCTGAAAATCATTTCCCTCTTCACTTCTGCAGTTTTCCTTTCAGTGCCTGAGCAATTAAAATCCCGAGTGATCAAAGCCCTGGTCTTCCAACTGTCCCTTGTTTTTCGCAATCATGGCATGAGCTCCTTTGCCTCACTGCATGAGCTGAGCTCAAACAAAGAAGGTACGACAATTGCTCAATTGTTAGGAATTGTGAATAGTCTTAGCCAAAATATTGACATCATTCTGACTTACACATTAAGGATTAATTTTTACTAGGTCTGTACCTAGAGATTAGCAAATCATTTGGATGTCATTGAAATCAAATTGGCTGTCACAAAAAATCACTGAGGTCTAACTAACTGTTGCTTTTCACTTTCCTATCTTGATTTCTTGATCTTAGCTATTCTGTAGCATTCCTGCATTATTTCTGACTCTCCACAAGGAAAGAATTTGCAGGTGTTTATTCTTTTCTGGCTCTAAATTGTCTCTGTTATGTATATGCAGCATCTGTTTCACGGCAGAATACGAATTGTTTCTCTGTATATAATTTGTCTTGACTCAGATGTTCCTTGCAGAACTATGGATTCCTTTACGTCGACAATCCTAATTCTCCAGGCATTTTTAGTCCCTTGTGATCAAGGAGTCAGTGAGTCACTCAGCCTGTGTTTGTATATCCCCACGTCCTGGGGTGCAGATGGTACCTGCTCAGGCCTCCTCACCCCAAAATGTCTCCAAATCCCTTCCATACCAATTTTTGACAGACTGGAGGGGTGCAGTGTGTCAGTCAGAAGTTAAGACACCTTTTTCCATCAGACACTGATCCTGGCCTGCGGACATGACCCAGAGCAGGTGGAGCACTGCTGACAGGCTGTGCCGTGTGCCTGCAGGCACAGAGTAGGTGTTTTTGTGGGGAAGGTGGAAAGAGGGAGGTTTTTTTGTTTTGTCAGTGGGTGGGAGAAGTATTGAAGTTGTAAAGAACATCGGGAGCGTAGGGTGCGAGGGGGGAGAATAGAGGGTTTGCAGCACTGTAATTTCCCCCAGGGCAGAGATCTCAGAACAGTATTTAATAGAGGCTATAGACTGTGCAATACTTAAAACAAATAGATGGAAATGAGTCTTTCTTCTATTAATATGGCCTAGCCCTCAGGAACAGTGCTAAAATGGTTTTGCAAGGCACAATTACCGCAGAGTCCTGTCAGGCTGCTGTTAATTCCTCCAGGCAGAGCTCCGTGTTTTGCTGCCTCCAGCCAGCCATTCATTTGTCCGCCCACAGCCCGGAGCCCCCGGCGGCAGCGGGGAGCTCCAGAGCCGCTTCCCTGGCTCCGGGAAGGGGGAGCTGCTGAGGCAGGAGCGTTCCCCAGGGCCCCAAATAGCAACCCCTGCCTGCCTCGGTGTTCTGGCCCCAGCCACGACAACCCCAAAATGCACTCAGGCTGCTCTAGGTGTTTAGAGCCATTCTTGCAATGGATTCTGTGAAAAGCATTCTTTTGAAACAAGGTACGTTTTAATGCCTTAGCTGGAGTGTTGAGGAAAGAGTTTTGAGTTGTGGGTTCAAGGTAAAATTGATCCTGAAAGCTAGATTTGAAGAATTATTTCTGGATTGTTTTAACAGCAATATGAATTTACTTTTCAGAGGCACAGCTTGGTTTAGAGTTGCACTTTGATATATTTTTCTGTTATTTTGTGGACATGTCTTCAGAGAAAATGAAATTTTTATTCCTCAGCCAGGTGATGGAGTCTTCTTCCTCAGCCCTTGTACTGTATCTTTTATCCAAGAAGTTCAAAGCGTTTAAAGCTGGGAGGTTTCAGCTCCTTTCCTGGCAGATAAGATATATTTCAATGTCACTATCACAGAAGATTGAGGCACGGAGAGCGGGTCAGAAGTACGAGAGGTCTCAAGGAGGTAGTGGCAGACCCAAGGAGCAGAATGAAGGTGACCTGGCTTGCAGTGCTGAGATCTGTCTGTCAGCTGATACAGGCTCTGTGGAGAGACTCTGGTGTCATTTACCATCCGAGTCCAGCCAAGCTGGGGCTTGTCCTTCAGCTCCTTTGCAGGAGCTTGTCCAGCGCCAGCCTAGCAGCAGTCCTGGCTTGGCAGAGCAGGGAAATGCAGGACGAGGTCCCCAGCCAAAGGCTGCTGCTGCAGCAAGTTCCCAGTGCCCGGCGCAGAGTCCCGGAGCTGCCTCCCAGTCAGGCACGGGCTGGGCTATTCATTCTGCAAACAGCCTCCTTCCGCTCCGAGCCAGCCCGAGGGACACGGGGGAATGGCAGAGTTTATTATAAACTGAGTAAAGGAACAGACTCTTGCTGGAGGAGATCCAGGGTTATAAAAGATTGGAGCGGGGGGGGGAGGAGGAGGGAACAGGACATAATTTGTGTTTGTGCGTGAGGGGGTGCAGACTGGTGGCTTCGGCGAGGCATTCCCCAAAGCCTCGGGACCTTTGCCTGATTTTGGTGGGATTTTGTGCAGTGCATACCGTGCTGTGTCAAAGCCCACTTACTTTTTATTGTATCAATCATCCTCTTTATGCAGCACCACGACTCGGAGAACGCTTGCAGGTCCTGTTCTGAAGGAGCTGCGCTCGCTGCCAGCTCAGCCTAGTTACTGCTGTAACTTAGTCTGGGGGATGGGAGAAAAAGGTTGCTGCTACTTTAAATATAATGCATTAAGAGGATGCTGGAAAAAGGCCTGCATGCTGTAATACCCAGCCATCGAGTTGGAAAAGGAGCCAGATGTAATACAAAAGAAGAAACACAGCCTCTTATGGATGCTGCACTAATTCATAAATCAGGTGAATCAGCTTAGGCAACTGCTGTGTTTTTATGCCTCTGCTGCATGGAGAACTGCATGTTGGATGCTTTTATTTGAAGTAATGGAACCAGATAATCCTTTGGACCAGGACAACTCCAATGGTAAGAAGTAAAAAACATAGAAGAGAGAGGGAAAAAATGGATAAATGAGAGTGTCTGAGTTACCCATCCTGCTAAAGGCACAGGGGTAGGCATGTGTTTGTACTGTCTTCTGCATGGTTAAGTGGAAATGAATGTGGGAATGTGCTTCACAAGAGCGTAGAAATCCCTCTGTTTACAGGGGCTGGAGACAAACATGTAGTAGACTGATACACTGAGATATTTATTCTACTGGAAGCAGCAGGAAGCAGGCAGAATTAACTTGTCTCCTGAGCAGTCTGTGCAGAGGGAAGAGGGACCTGTGCATTCCACCTCATTCAGTTTGGGGGGCTTTTTGCCACTGAGAAAAGAACGGAACTTTGTGCCGTATGTGCTGTCAAATGTAGCATTTGGGAACAGATTCTTTATCTGCAGAAAGCTTTCCTACAGGCAGTCGCATGAGTAATTTACTTAGGAGGATATATTTAGCCAAGGACCACATAAATTCACCCTGGAATTAAAGTCCATGGTTAAAAATGCAGCTATTCCATGGATTTGTAGCATTTCACATGCTGATGTTCTGCTATCCAGTCTATTGGAAAGCACATAAAAAAGCATAAATTGAGGGAAAAAGTTGTTTGCAAGTCTTGTTTCTCTGTTAGTGGAGAGAATTGGCTGCATTAAGGACAACAAAGTATTCATGTTTATGAAAACAATTTCAGATGGTGATTTTTGGAATAAATTGATTTTCCACTGTTTAATATGCATTTGGTATATTCTGAATGCAGCTTGAAATCCACTAAATATTCCACTTCCTACATAAATATTGTTCAGGAAATAGTTATGGATTTCCCACAGCATATTCTCTGATGATAACTAGAGCTTCAAGTCCGACACAACTGCAGTGTTAATATCACAGATTCCTAAAACTGTATGGAAAGAATGTGGTTAAGGGAATGAAGTAACATGTAAACTATGTGAACAGTTGACTGGGCAGATATAAGTGGGCAGCACTGCTTTACCTGGGGCTCTGTGCCCTGCTGAAATCGAATTTAAAATAATCAAGGGCAGATTTCAGTGGTGTTTCAAATTATGATAGTTGCATGAAAATGTTGAGGGGGTCTTACACTTCTTATTTCTTTTCTTATTCTGTTTCACATGTAGTTATATTAATTCCTCTCTAGAAGAAGAGCATCTACCTCTTGTGTCTTACACTTCCTCTTAGACCACTGAGACACAGAAATAAATCTCATTTTCTTTACAGTAGGAAGTTTTAGGATTTTCAGAGAAGTGCATGCATAGTTTGAGCTGATGTTAACAAATATATAAGCAAGGGTTCTTGCCTGTCCCAGCATTAGAATCTGGCCTTTAGGAATCACAGAGAGTGTCTGGGTTCTGAGGGAAATCCAAGTTTAACTTTATTTTCTCTAATACGTTAAATTTCTCACTAAATTTAGAATGTGTATTTTAAGATACGTCGGTTCTCATTCTTTTCTTACAGACATCTAAAGTGTATTCTGTTACATTGTGTAGAAACTCGTTTTCCTACAAAATATTTGAATAAGTCGGCAAACACTGGGAAGGCTCATAAGCTGGGAAGTGAGAGATAAGCAAGCACTGCTGGTACCAGGGATCTGGGAAAAAACTTCACTGCTTCCGCTTCCTAACTGTGTAAATCCCCAGCTTCCTTTTAGTTTTTTTTAATTACTTCGATTTAAATTATCTCATGGTAAACAAATGGGTTGAACTATTTATCGATCAGAAGGTCAATTCCTCCCCTGTGCTGCTGCTGGAGCTGCGGCACTGCGGGACTGAGGGACTCAGCTGCTGCTCTGAGATTCCAGGCATTATTTTGCATGAATTCAGGAGACAGAAAGTTCTCAGCAATCAGGCAGCAGAGGGCTGCTCAGAGAGATTTGCCCCTTGGGAGCGTTCCGTGGTTCTGGAAGCAGCCCCTCGCTCCCTGGGCTATCCAGCAGCTCTGGACACGCTGGGAACCGTTGTGTTTGTCCCGCTGGGCTGCTCATGTGACAAGTCTTAATGCCCTGGAGGGTGCCCATGACTTGAAACTCCTGTGCTTGCTGTAGAAGTGCCTTTTTACCTTCAAGAATGCCCAATCAAATCCCTTTTTCTGCCAGCAGAATGAAGTCCATGCTTTAATTTTTGATCTGAGAGTCCATGTGGGTTGACCACCTACCTTAAAATTCAGCCTCCGTTTCTTCTGTGTTGCTTATTGCCAGCACAATCAATAGATCATTAATGACAGAAAAAGCTGCTCTGAAGAATTTGTGGCAATAATATACTTGAGAGTTGCTTTTTTTGCCTCCTGCAGCCCTTCCATTTGCTTACTAACATGCATGAATTCAGCTCGCAGGACGTTGGTGGAATATTCAAGACTGGGAAGCTGTGTCTCATTTCTTAGCACAGGTTGTCTTTTTTTCCTAATCAAATTAAGTTGCCAACTTTTAATGGAGATGCCTTGTAGATTTATTATTGCTTGTAGCTGGAGCAGGGAATCACCACTCATTTCTGTGGGGGCCTGAAATGAGATTTAAGCTGTGTTGGTTGCCTTGACGTAACAGCCCCTGGGATAAAACCATCACCTGTGGGTGCAGTGGTTACTGGATTTTTCTCTGAGATTCTCCATGGAGCTGCAGTGCTTGAGTGGCCTTGAACACAGCCTGACAGGCTGCTCTTAATTTGGAGATTTGTGAGGGGAGTTCTGTAACTTTTCTCCTTATGTGCATGGGATAAAGGCTCACAGAAAGCTACAGGTTCTCAGAGGGATTTTAAAAATCATTA
>WEIT01007746.1:286-22980 GCA_013389985.1 Dryoscopus gambensis
CAAATTAGCATGTGTAAAGTGGAAGAAAATAAATTATAAATCATTACATATGACTAAGTGCTACTATTCTGAATTTGTGCAGTGATAATAACTTGCTTTTATAGACTAGTAAAATCATGAGATCATAGGCATAAATTTAAATTAGCACATGTCAGAGGGTCACAGAATACTAGATAAGGTAAATTCTGGCTTAATCTTCTAAAAAGCATTTTGCATAGCAAAATCTGTTTTAGAAGTGTTATATAAAAACTAAAATGTATTTCATTTCAGATTATAGAAAGTCCTAGTAAAAACAGCTTTTCCTGAGAAGTAGTAATAATTTCAAAAATCAATTATTCATATTTTTCAATATATCTCAAAAAATTCAATAAACTTTGAAATATAGAACTAAGCACTCACAACAAGTCTATGAAAGGGGAAATGTTACATTGCTTTAAATTATGTAAGGAACTGGTTAAGCTATCTGCCTTTAACTCACTACCAGTTCTTCAGAAGACTATAAATTCAGAGCTCTTTCTTCATTCATTACTGTATATAATGCTTTCCATAAAAAACCATATTGACATGGTGCACCACAGCCATGTGATCACAAGCAGGACTTTGGTGTGAATTCCTCCAGGTATGGTTTGGAGACAAAGGGAATAACCTCATAAGGAGAGAAGATGCCTTTCAGCAAGGCAGAATTTTGGCCAGACGTTCTTATTCAAAACAGCTGCAGACGTGAAGCTAAGCATATGTGTTGGATTAAAGAAATTACTGTGATTTCAGCAAAGGAACACAGACCTGTGAAGGTGGCTGTAAGAGTGGTCTAACGCTCAAAGAAAACGCTGGTAAAGATAGAAGTTTAAGTTAGAGGGGAAGATTCAGAAGATGGCCTTCTCCTACTCACTGGGGAGGTAACCACGGACCAGTGACCAGCCTACTGCAGCAGAACCAAACTGCATTTTGCTGAGAAGGGGCCTAGAAAGTCCTGTTTGGTTTTGAGTGGTCACCTGTCATAGCAGTGAAGCACTGCTCTAATAAAATATGCACGTATTTATATCCTCGGTTACACACCTGGAAGCCTGTCCACATTGCAGTTGCATTCAGGACAGATGTTAAATGGAGTTAAACTGGGTAGTCTGAAGGAGATTTTGGGATGTTCTAAGACACAGGAAAGTAGCTATCACTGCCCTCTGTTTTTCCCAGTTTATCATATTTAAGACACTTGCACATACATGGACACAAATATTTTATTTATGTCCGTCATGGGAGGTACTGCATTAGTAAAGTAGGACTTTTATCATGATCCAGGTGAGCTAGGAACAGTTTCAAACACGAAGAAAATCTCTCTTCCCCCAAAGACTTGCAATTTAATTGACTGTTTCTCAGAGTTTTGCTTGATATTTTGATTCCTTTGCCCAGTTAAGTAACAAATCTATGCTTGCACCCATTTAATTAATGAGAAACCAAATCATCTTCTTAAAAATATACTACTTTTATGGACTAAAGCACTGTATACCTTCTCTTATATTGACATTTGCCCCCATCTATCAGATTTATAAAATACCCATTCAACAAACAAGATGGAAACTAAGAATGTATTGATGGTAACATTCGCTTTTCTTCTTGCCTTTTTCCCCCCCAACAAAAATTATCCGTAAACAACTAGTAATGTCTACCACAACAGAGGAAGCAGTATTTTTTCAGGTCTATGAGATATAGACGAACTCCTACTTTAAACCCTATGATGAAGAAGTGATACCATGCAATTTATTTCCGTTTTGGCAAGAAGTCTGACTTGAGCCTAGAAGTTCTGTTGCCACTGGTTTTTTTGTGTATATTAGAGAGAATTATTGGGCTAGGGAGAACAGATTTAGTCCTTGCCATGCAGTGACTTTGACCGTATCACAAAAAAAGGTTATACCACAGTATAACAATACAAGTCTTCTTTCTTTTTTTTTTTTTTTTTTTTAATAGGATAAAAGCTGCCTATGTGAGCCGAAAAAAATACATTGTGCAGTACAGAACAAACAGCGGCAATACATCACAGAACAGATAAGAGAGAGAAAAAAACCCACACAATTCCAAGGTAAATACAAACACCCCACATAAAAGGGTTATAAAAGCAAAAAAAGTACAAGTAACCAAACAGTGAAAACAACCACACTCTATTGGAAAAGTCATCGAAGAAAAGAAAGCTGGTGCGGATTACAGTTAAAAACTAATTTTAATAGTTTTTTACTGGTTTGAAATGAGTGGGTTTGTATCTACAGAAATACAAAATGACAGAAGAAATGTATAAGAATCAAAAATACATGAATTGTATATTGGTTTGATATAAAAAATGTTTTCAGCAAATGAATGGCTTGTCTAAACAGTGGATTGTTGACAAGTGTTTAAACTTTAAGTAATGCTTGCTAGATTCTCTAGGGGGGCTTGGGGAAGGCAATCTGAACAACTTTTGATATTAATTTTGATAATTTGCCAGCAAGATGTAGAATATTTCACACTACAACTGAAATTTGCTGATTGGAAACTACTAAAAGAGTGGGTCATTATCCTGCATAAAAACCATGAGGGAGAAAACTGTCAAGAGTCTCTTATTTCATTTCAACTTCTTCCCCAAGTCAGTTCCAGAGAAAGGATAAAATAAAAAACACCTAAATCTCATACATGGACAGTTAATCACTGATATAAGAAATCACTTTGTTTTTCCCAGCAAATCAAGGAGTTTTTTTTTTTAAAAATCCCCACCTATATTTGCAAAAAAAGCTATTTCTCTAGGAGGGGACCATATGCAGCTAACATTTATAGTTAATAAAACTATGTTCTATTGCAATGGTATTGTAGTTCATAATAAGCACACAACAGCAGTTGTAAAAGATTCACAGAGTAGAATTACACCAAAATGGGTTGCTGGAAAACGTTCTGGACAAAGCCCTGATACAGTTACAAACGGCTACAGTGGATGTCTCCTGTCACACACTTAGCAAAATTTTGTCTATTTTTAAGGAACAAAACAATCTATATGTTGCAATAGGTAATACTTTAAAACAAACCAGATTATTTTTCAGAGAACATTCATTCTCCCAACCTCCCAAAAAAAAGGGAAATGAAACTAAAAAAATATTTGCTATTAAAGAGCGCTTGACAAACAAGGCAATTATCAGATACTTCACAACCCTTAGCAGAACTTGCTAGAACAAAGATATATTAAATTTTCAGCAACAACAGTAGTGGTCCCAGTATGGACCCCTAGGAGAAACCACTTGTCACCAACGTCCACCTGGACACTGAGCCACTGACCATTTCCTCTGGATGTGACTGTCCAAGCAATTGTTCATCCACCTAATAATCCACCCATCAAATCTACACCTTCCCAATTTAGAGAGGATGTTGTGGGGGGCCATGGCAAAGGCCCCCAAAAGTCCAGATATACAACACTCATAGTCATTAACTTTCACAAATCTTTTAACCAAAGAATTACTAAACCCTACTTCAACAGATATATTCAGAGATAGGAAAAACAGTTTTACATACATTTAGGCAAAACTACTGTATGTTTGCTAAAAAAAAATGTAATTTAAAAAAATAAAATTTTTATTTCACTGCCCAAAATTACAGAGATATAAATCTGCCAGAAGTGCGCTGAACATTCCCAGAAACAATAAACAAGAACCTGCATACTCTTTGTTGAGGCTTTAAAACACTAATCATTACCTACAGGAAATTTTCTTAAAGAGTTCCCCATTATCATTCTCATTGGTCTGACTAAATTCTCTCCCCTAGATGCTTTGCATCATAGCTGTTTCCATTCTTCTAAAACTGGCTACTCTTAAAAAAAATATAAATATATGTATCTATATATTTGCATTTAAAGAGGTGTGCTTAGTTTCTGGGCTTAGCTTCATACTGGTTTTGTGTTATTGCCTAACCAGTGTTCAGAGTAGCTGAACATACATAGCTATATTTATATATTGTATTAAATGATGTTGACACAGCATTCCTACTGCCCTGATATCACAAGAGCCACGGATTGCAAGAATAACTGAAGGCAGAAGTACCTGTGCAAGTAACTAATGGAGAACAGGTGTCCACAGGCACACCTTGAGAAGTCAGGAAACCCCCAAAAAAAGACCACACTGGAGATCCCTGTGCATCTGGACCAGCAGGAGCCTGCTGAAATGTTTTCAAAAGCACAAATTCTTCATTCTTTAGAAACACAGCTAAAACGAAAGATTTTCAGTAACAGCCAGGACAGATCAAAGTTCAAGGGGAAGACATTCGGCACATAAACTACCACTTCCACAAAAGTAAAGTCATATTTCTTGTGGGAGTGGCTTAGCCTGATTATAAGCCGCAGCGCACTGGGTGGCACCTTGAATATTGTTCTTCCCCTTGGTCTGGAAAGTTCTGTTAAGTTCGGTTCTGCATTTGTTCTGTGTTACAACTCCGCCCCCCAAACTCCCTCATTGGATTGTATCCCAGCTGTGTCCTCCCTTCTCCCTGTCCCTCATTGGTTCCTCTTCTGTTACTGCCCCCCTTGAAAAACGGTCTCCACGCCCATCTCGGGGTCAGTCCAGTTGCTGCATTGGTCAGTCTAGTTGCTGTATTCGCCGGTGTAGTTCCTGAATTCGCCGGATTAAAATCTTCTTGGACTGAACCCTTCCTGCCTCCCTTGTTCTTGGGATGCTTTTGCCATAGATCAGGCTACCTGAGGCGGGCTGCCCGAAGAGGGAAAAAAGCGCATTTTCCCACCCGGCTCTGAGATTCTCCGTTGCGTTTCCTCTGCTGCCTGCTGAGCGGCGAGGACGCTTTGGAGACGTGGCTGCGCTGCCTCTGGCTGGTGAGCTCGGCCAGGGAAAAACCCAGAAAGCGTTCAATTTCTGGTCTACAGAAAAGCTTACTAAAAATTACAAGGACAAATGTGGGATGACCATGTACACACTCATGGAAAACCAGTAATCAGCGGGAGAAATTCCTGATCCATATATGAACACCTATTGAATATTTTGATAATGAGAAAATGCCATGAACTGCAGAAATGGAAAATGGAAAATCTACCAAAATTGTTTGCATGCGTGCAACAGATTTGTAACAATTAAAAGAAAAAACACCTCAGTACTTTGCAACAACAATAATCAAAAAAAAGGAAGAGGAGAGATCAAAATCCTCACTAAAAAGAAAGCTCAATCATTTAATGACTCATAGAGTAAATTAAGATTTATTAATCATAAAATGTCAGTGCATTAGATGGAACTCATCTCACCAATTCTTTTGTTGAAAGGAGCTGAAAACTCTCACCTATGACCAGTGCTTCTAGAACTAAGCAGGAGGGTAGTGGGGGGGAGAAGAAAAACATAAGCACACATTTAATCCTCATCTGCTGCTAGAGAGGAGAGTTATAAATTTAGGCCATCACAGACATGCAGTGGGAAACATTAGAGTTTTTAAAAGATGCTAAAGGTCAATCCATTCAAGAAATTTATGGAAAATTTGATAATACTGAGCTACCCCAACCTATCCCTCATGTTCAGGTCAAATTTCAATTATTGGGAGACCTTTATGTCAGGGGAAAATAATTCCCAACATTGGTAGCGTATGCCCTGTCAACATAAGTCACAAAAACTGGATATATATGCATCCATGTGTAGTTCTCAATTCTGCAGTCAGAAATCTTTACAAGTACCATACTCTACTTCCAGAGCTTAAGAATGTCCTTGATCCTCTTGCTTGACTGCATTAGCTTTACTTGCTCTCTGAACATCTGACAAAAGATTGTACAATTTTGTTACTCTGCAAAATCTCTTCCATCTCTCTAATGGAATTATGAAAGCTTTTCTTCAGGTCCATAAGTAAACTACTTTTCAAACCAGAGACATTTAGCCTCCCTTACAATATAATATGCAAAAAGCTTAACAAAAATTTTTCTTTCTTTCCCTTCCCATTTGTCCCCAGGTCCTGCAGTTTTGCTTCACGGAGGAACAGGAAAAGATGGAAATTAATGCAGAGGTTTGGTATGTATAACATTTAAATAACATGCAATAAAATCAAACTTACAGAAGTATAATAGAAGCTTTTTTTTTCCAGTTTGTGTTTATTGTTTAATGTGCTTTAACTGAAAGCATTAGAAACACACCCCAGGAAATACACAACAATATCAGCACGGGTCAATGCCTTGATTATCACAACTGGCTAAAGAATACATGCTGCACATTGCAGAGATTTTAGAGAGAGGCAGTTACATTTTCTGCAAAAAGGAAAATCATCCTGGGGGTTTCCTCATACGCCAAAAAGACCTACCTTAAGTACTATCCTCACTCTCTTAAAGGGATGTTTAGCAGTGAAGTGGAGGTCTCCTGGCTGCCGTACTGCCTCCTCTGTAATGTCACCTGGTAATGGAATGTGCAGCAGCAGCAGCAGCCAGGGAGAACAAGAGCTATAGCCTAAATGACTGACCTTTTGGGGAAGTGTTTGACAAGAGCCATAGTGTTACTTAAGGGAAATATTGGTGGTGTTCTGTTATGAAAATGTGCAAAGAGCTTCTACCACAAATGTCAATTTAGAAAGCCACATCTGTCCATTTGTGTCCATTTTCACTCCCCGTTTACAGTTAAATTGAACGATTAGCATCAAAGAAAGGAAATACACTCATCACAAATTTTCCAGTAGAGAGAGGCTGCATTGGAGAAAAAAGCACATTCCCACTAGAATAATAATTACAACAAAAGAAATACTCAGGATATTACCTATTAAAATCTGAACACCTTTGATGCATAGCAAACAGCACTTGAACTCCACAGCACATTGCTTCTCAGCAATGTTTGGGATTTTTGCCTAATACCCATCAAAACTCCAACAGTGATGCCCTGTAAGGTTTCCCTTTAAAACTATTAGCTCAAATAATACAGGCAAAAGATCCAGCAAAAAGTTTTGGAGTTGCACAGTCCAAAATTTAACACCAAATGTCAGAGACTGCAGAGACATACACAATTACTACAGACATTGCTTATCACCCCTTACAGGCCAAGGTGCAAAATTAACACTTAACATTGACCGCTTTGGACAGTTCAAAGCTAAAATCCAGTGCAACTGCATTCTACAGCCCAGCTTTGGCTGCACAGAACAAAAGGATAGTGAACAACATGAGTAAGTCAGGCTTGAGCACCACTGTGCAGGAGCAGTTCCTTAAACATATTAAAATGAAGATGCAGCAAACTTTCCTGTGTGCCAAGAAGCTCAAACATCAGTGTTTGTCAGCAAAAGCTTATCTTTGATGGGATTCTCCTACTTCATTAAATAGTCTTAGTTATGTATGTTTTATCAAAACAAGCCAATTCCTACAAACAAACCCAGCCCTGAGGAACAGTGCTGGAGGTGTCAGGCCTGTTCAGCAGTGAGTGTTACAGTCTGCAGGAGAGCAGAGCTCCAGTTTGCTTGCATTTTCTCAGACTGAAGACTTCTGAAGTTTATTTTCAAAATCCTATTTGACAGCCAAAGGTGGATACCAATGTCTGAAACATTATGTTTTCTTATTATAATAAGAAATAACATTCTTGATTTTTGTTTGTAAAATATATCTTCGAGTTGGGAAACACTGGATAATCCAGGTGGTGTTGGTCAAAGGTCTGGTCTTTAGGGTATGACCTCTGTACTTTTGATATGGATATTGGTTATTCTTTTACTACTACCCCATGACAAAGTACAGAACATGAATAAAAAATTCTTTATCTGGGTGAAGAAAAATAAAATTCTATTTCACCTTGACATGGATAGAGAACTACAGTGTTTTTTCCACTGGAATGATCTGCTGTAGGATTTGGCCACATGCTTTAAATGTGACTGACATGTCTCTGAATTTAATGTGTCATCTGCTGAGTTCAGGATCTGCTGTCTATCTCTCAATGTGTAAAAAATGAATTGCTTCAAAATGATTTATTGCCAGCAAAATAGAATGTGAAAGCAACAATAGAAACAGTGTTGTAAAGGTATCCTACATTTAATAGCACTGTTTGATGAGTAAATTATTTCAGAAATATAATCAAACATTCTTATTGTGAAACTCTCAGACTTGATAAAGCTGTTGCACACTCTGTTATCTGCTTCCTGATTCATAAAGAGCTAATGCCATTAAGAACATGGAGACATGCAGCATTAAACCCCAGGTTTCCACTGCTGTTTGTAAATCCGTGCAGAAAATACAGGGTTGTATTTTCAGTACCAATCTGTGGAATTAATCTCTCTGCTTTTATCCTTTGTGCTTTTTTTACTCTCCTGTGAAGTAGCTACAGAGGCACCTTTAATAGAGGATTTTCATTTCTATTTTTTTCTACAAATGGGTGGCTTGCTTTATAAATCTCATCTGTGTACAAGCTAGCAAAAGCTTCATATATAGAACTATTTTCAAAATATCATGGGTGATCCCTCAAAAATGTTAAAAATTCAATAGATTGGTCTTAGTGCTTAATACTTTTACCTTAGAAAGATTACCACAAATGTTAAAAATCAGTGATGACTTGAGGCAAAAGCTCCAATTAGTTGAGAAATTAAAGCATAACTATAATTGAACGTGAGGGCTATTATGCTTACAAGCAGCTTAAAACAAAATATTGCATATTGAATCACATCACCTTGCATATTGAATCACACTCAGCTTCCAAAAGCACCAATCCAGTAAACTTCCATAAAGAATATTTCATGTCCTTTAAAAGCAAAGTGTAAATGTTTACCTCCTTTTTCAGACTGCATCCATGTCATCCACACCATTGTTATTCACCAGAGCCATTCCTAGGGCACAAACAGAAGATACTCAAACAAAACTACTCTCCTTTTTTCTTGTCATCTATGTCACCAAAAATACCACCAGTAAGAAAAACAAGTGCTGCACATTATTAGGTGTCTCATGGCTGCTAACATAATCCAGTTTGCTTTTCTTTTAATCCGGAGTAAAGTAACCCTTTGCTCACTAGTGGTTAAATGAGTCAAGCTTTTAGCCAGCATTGCTACTGGACCCTCCACCTTCCCCTTAGGTGCCTTCTGTCCAGTGGCTGGGGCTATAAATTCTAAGATTAGCAAAATGTGGTTGGACCTATTAAAAAACCTGTGAGTTGGACACAAGCAAAGAGGAAAGAGTATAAAATGGTTTGGCTTAGGTTTTTTCCTCTTTTAGTAATTATCAGTGCTTACTTTTCACTTTCTTCTACTAATTAGTAGTGACAGGTAACACACGCAGTTCCTGTGTTTAAGGATCATTTTGCCTGAAATAGTTTGTTGCTGTTTGGTTTTACAAGAAGCTGAAGTAGTGAATACAAATGGCAGTGGTAGCTTGCCAAGCCACAGCAGGTTATTTTAAATATTGACAACATCCAGCTTCTTGACAGGACTTAAATTTATCCACTGCCTTTCAAGATATTTTTTCCCTGTTTTGTGAACATTATCACAATATTCTATCCGCAGACGAAATCTGACATTTTAATGACTATTAATCACAGAAACACGACTGGAAGCAGGAAGGGAAGATCATCTTTCTGAAATATTTATCTCTTTTTTTAAAATGTATGCAGAAATTTGGAGGGAACCACCTGTTTGTTTCTGATATTCACAAAGCTAATAACCCCTGGGGGTAAACAGATAATGCCTAGGCCAATTAGTTAAGACTTCAAAGGGCAATTGGAATCACTTGTGATGCATGGCACATAATTATTGTCAAACTTTGCTCTAGAAGACTTCAAATACAGACAGTTTTGGAAAGAGAAATGCAAACAAACAGAGAATAAAAGACCAGTGCAGTGATTTGCTAGAGTTATGCATAAGGTTAATTACAGACTTGACCATTCAATGTTGAAATGAAAGTTGGAATGGATTTGCTGGACTTTAGGTGCTATCTGGAGCAGTCTTCCCAGTCACAGGTTATTTGTAACCACCAGAAGTACATTCCATAGCAAGGTTACTTAAAGGTACAGCTGATCTACAGCCACATTTCTACATGACACAGAAGTACTCAGCACAAACAAGGACAAATATTGGACAACATTCTTCCAACTTGGATGCGATTCCAAAGTTAACTTCAGGAATAAGCTGTTCATAACTGTACTGGTGGTGATTTTCCTTTCCCTTTCATACCTTGAAGGACAAAGGCTGTTCCCAGTCTCTCCCTGTTTGAGATTATGAAGGAATTCTATATCAGAATGAGAATATAACATTTGTGATGCTGAATGTATTCTCTTAAGGCACAAAGAAGCCTATTGAAATGCTTGATAAAACATGAAACAATCTCATTTGACTTAAGAATATAAATCTTTTCTTTTTATTCTGTACAGGTCACCATGTTGCTGTGACAATATAGAGCACAGATCACAGAAATCTGGTTTGAATTTGTGACCTATTATTGCTCACTCCTTTTTCTCCACCTACTCCAGAACTACAAAGAAGAAAGGTTACAGTTTGGAATCAGAGCTTTCTGTTCCTGCACCCAGCTTCAGCTGCTGGCAGTGTAACAATGATTCTCAGTTTAAAAGCCTAAGCTTAACATTCACAGGCAAATTTAACACATAAAATCCAGGGGAAGTGAAGTTTGGGAGTGAATTTCACCTCCTTTCATTAACAAGGAGAGGGACTGGATAAAGCACAGAGGATTTATTTCCAAACAGGAAGTTATAATAGTATTACTCTTCTATTAAAACCAAAGAACACCCCAAGTTGGCTTGGATCTCCAGTGAGCACTCCAGCATTGCATGCACACGGCAGCAGTAGCTACCCCATGCATGCCACAAGCTCCATCACTGCAGAACTACAGCAAAAAGACTGGCAGTAGGAGCTGTGCCACATGGGTTAGAGGCAGTGCCTGCACACGTCATTGCTAGGTGACATGAAGTATGCCTAGACAGCTATCTGCAGCACTACTGTGCTAGAACAACACTTTTATAGCTCAGCTGTTTCCTCAAATACGGGAATCAGATTAAACACAGAATTTGAAAACAAGTTTTTACCTTGAAAAGAAAATTTTTTGTTTTCCTGTTCCCTTTTCCTTACCCTCCTCTATGGGTAAGACTTCAGCACCCATGATTATAATTAAGTTCATCACAGTAATTGCAGTTTTGCCGTTCCCCTTCTTCGCTGCAATATATCTGGCTCTGAAGTCAAAACCTTTCATTTTGCTCTATTGCTTTTTAACCACTTGAACAAAAAGGAAATAAAAAAAAAACCTTATGGAAATCCTGAAAACCAGTTGACAGGAAACAAGAAACTACCAATAATAGATTTAATGGGTTTCAGTATTTAGCAGTATAAAGAAGTCCCAAATAGTTATATTATTATATGTGTATTCACCTGCATTAACCTTAGAAAAAAATCCTGTAATTTCTACATCAGATGTGATTTCCTTACCAGATCTCTAACACAAGGGGATATTAAACAATAAAGAAGTTTATTCTATACAATTACTTAAGAACAAGCTTTGTTAGAGATAAAAATGAAAAGATATAGAGAAATAGGGAACAGGTAGAAATGCATGTACTGACCATTCTATCAAGGTAGATAGGTATGTGTACTCCAAAGTGAAATAATAGTCTCTAGAACAGAACCGACAAATTCTGGGATTGCAATTAGATACATGGCGAGGGGCAGAAAATTTTGTCTCCTAATACTCAAAAAAAAGCTAGAATAATTAGAGTGATGTATTTTCAAGTCATACAAGTAAATAAATGGGTTTCCTAGCTTTGCTTTTTGAAAACACTGCCAGCTTAATTATTAATATATCTTTGAGAACAGGAAGATTAAAAGAGCATAAAATTACCTCTTGCATGTCCCTGCCAGCATGCTCAAGCACAGTGCCTGTCCCACCTTCCATGTCAGGGGAGGTCATTCCAGTTCAGTATGCCAGGGAGCAGCCAGAGGAGCAAAACTCCCTGAGCAAGGGGAGCCTGGAGCAGAGGGAATACCATGCCAGCTTCAGCCAGGGGGAATCCCCTGGGGATGGTAGCTGGGTCCAAGCAAGAGTCCAACTCAGAAGGTGGTGAGGTGAGTCTGCAGTCAAACAGAAATCCGTCCCTCGGAATGAGCCCTGGCTCAGGCGGGGCACCAGCACCAGCACAGCCCAGCCCAGGAAAGGGGCAAGAGCCTCAAGCTGAGCTTAAGGAGAGCTCAGGGTGGCGGAGGAGGGAGTGGATGTGGGGAGGCGCAGGTGAGGCTGATCAGGGCCATTAGGGCTTATTAGTGCACTCAGGGCTTCACTAGGCACGGTCTGTTTGCCTTTTGGGCACTGCTCTGGCCAGTGAGACCAAGTATGAGACAATGTGATTTGATGTGTTATCATACTGTGGGGGAGGCCGGACATAAACTACAGAATATGTTCACTCCTTCTCTGAAAAGGTCTTATTTTTATGCAGAAGCAGAATAAGGAAAACTGCACAGACTTGATATTTGCCATGGTGGCTGCAGATAACTTGTAGGTAGTATTTTGGCAAAGGAGAACATGTTCTGTTAGAGACACGAAACATGGCACACTATTACATCTACCCACTCAACAATGAAGGCTAGAGATGGAAAAATATATTAGCAATATCATTCCACATTTGGATATAAAATCCTGGAGATAGTAAGCTGTAAGTTACCTTGCTAAAAGATTTCATACAGATCCATAAGGTGATGGATGATGTATATTATTGTATATATTATTGGAGAAGCCCTAAAATTTGAATAAAAAATGATTTTTCTTTCAGCTTTAGCAATGTTAACCATTCCCATTAACCCAGTTACTTTCAACTATTTTTTCAAGGAGGACCAATAAATGCCTGTGTTTCTTTACAGAACTGTACTGCCTGAATGCTGTATCTCTTAAATACTCTCACAAATTAATATGAGATTAAATACATTAAACCAACAAATGAAAAGATTTGTGAGACATTGATCAGTAAATGTGAATAACAGTAATACTTCAACATGATATGGTTTTATATATAGTTTAATAGGCATAAGATTTCTAATAAATGTCATGAAGTTTAATCATTATAACCGTGCTAGATGCTGGATTGTAGAGGCAAAGGCTGGTTTGAATGTGCTGCCATGTTAGACATACTTGCCAGTATTAAACAGACTGTGACTATTATCTGTACATTTGTCTCTCTCTAGGGGATTTTTAAGATTTTTTTTAATTAGCTTTTATTTCCAAGCAGTGCTTTCATTTTTCTTGATAAAGCTTTTGTTTTTCCAGGGTTCTATTGAACTCAGATTAGGTTCTACATTTTCTATAGTCATTACAATAAGAATAGGAAGCTTTTAATAATATATGAAAACTAGCAATGACAAGTATTCTACAGCTCTTTCAAATCCAGTTAAGAATAAAATAGTTTAAATGTTACTTTCTTTTATTGTTTTAATTGTGTCACTATCTTGTAGAAACAGTGTTTCCCATTAGAAAATTCGAATAATAGAAGTCTATGAAAAATGAATGAGAGGTTGAGCCACCATGACAGAAAGTGTACTCTGTAACACAGGTGCTAATCTTAGCCCAGTTACTCTACTTTTCCTGGTCAAGGAAGAAGGCCCTTGTCAGGGAGTTGTATTAATTTAACCTTGGCTGTGTTTGTCTCTATTTGGGAGTAAATATAAATATGCTAACTTAAGACAAGAGGAACCATATTCCATATGCTGCCAAGAAGATGTAAATCAAGGCGTGGCCAGAATATAGGTTAGGATGATTTCTAATTTCTCTGCACTCTGAGAGCCTGTTGTGATGCTCTGAGCCTTCTGTGCAGGCTTTGCAGGTCTGGACACCCTTGAGACTCAGTTTGCCAGTCTGCACATCTTTCCTTTGTTCCTTGTAGTCAGTTTTTCTGACTGACTCCAAATAGAGCAACAAATTTGGTGACAAAAGTTTTAACCTATTGTTTTGTACCAGCAGTCAGATTTTAGTCAGTGGTTATGAACCAACATGATTCACAGTAAATTAAAGTAACCAAGCAAGAGTCATTTACCTTTACAGATATTAATAGTGGGTTTACCAAGCAACAATATTCACTCTTATCTTATAAAAAATTATGTTTTCATCACCTCTCACAGCAGGATTCCTCATCCTAATTTGCTATAATGATTAAAGCAACATCAGATTTTAAGAACGAATGTTATCGTTATTCACTACAGTACTCCAGCAAAGCTTCACTAGGAAGCAGTAAAGAACAAAATGTGTTATTTTTAATGTGTTATTTATATTTCAAAGACCCTTATTTTCCCCTAAACACATGAATTAAGTTGCAGACTGTGGTGTTCTGAGAACTGAGTTATGTCCTAAAGCAGTGCTTCTGAAGAAGTGCATCCTGCCTGGAAATTGGGTTCTGATTTGCCTGTGAGTTTTTAATACAGCCTTCTGATATTCTGCAGCTGTAGCTGCTGCTGGATTTTACATTCTGGCATAGGGATTCTTTCTGTTGCCAGAGAATGATGAATAGTTGTCTGAGTAGCTCCGAGCACATACTTATTTCCTCTTCAATAAGAACAACAGTCAATATCATTTAGGCACAGGAAAACATCATTACAACACAACAAATCCAAGGAATGCTTTCTTTTTTACTGCTGGTTCTACCTACTAAATTGTAGCTTTTTCAGAACTTATTTTATATTGCTGCTGTGCTCCACTGAACAGGTATGGCTAGAAAAAGTATGGGCCTTCAAATACCCTAACATAATAAACTGCAACAATTCTAAAGACATAGGATTCTTTCACTCCAGTATGAATCTAATTTTAGTGACAACAACACAGAATTCACACCAACAGAATTTGGAGCATGCAAGGAACATTATGTGTCTTGGTTAAAAGCTGCTTAAAGTTTTTTACACTGAAAAAAGTCAAATTTTTGGAACTGAGAAGTTTTCAGATCTCAGCTCTTTTGATAAATTTCATTACTTTAAACCTCTGTTTGTCTGTGGAAAGAGTTGTAAACAGGTAAACCAGCCTGTTTTTACATTTTCAAGATGAAAACCTGTAAGGATAATTAATTAGACATGAACCTTCTTGAGAGAGACTGAAATGACAAGGGAAGAACTTGAGTTTAAAATGAAATAATTTGCAATGGCCTAAATGAAACATTTATATTTTCAGTTTATAGAAATCTGTGACACATTTAATGTCTTCTTTTGTTGATATCCCACAGTGAGCTACAGGGAAAAAAACAAACCTTAACATTTCTTGAAACCTCTGTATCACTAAATGGGTGTTACTCAGGAATGTGTTTACAGACTTGCATCTTATTGGCAAGGTTCACTGTGTTTTTAACCACAGCATATTAAATAATGGTTTCTTGCTAATCACTCACCCCATGGTCAGTGATCTCAAGGAAAGATCCCATGGCTGGAGGGTTTAATGAAGCCCAGAACACTGTGTGGAGTATTCTGGAGCCTGAGGTTATGGTGTAGCTTTGCATAAAATATCAGTAACCATGTGTCTGCTCTTAAATTACCTATTGTGCTAACCAGAAATTCTAAATATTGTCTCAATTATACTAAAGTTTAACTCTGTGAATATGAAGCAATAATAAAGCTCAGCAACCATCATCAAGCTTAGTCTTTTCCTACCACTCTGTGGTGGTAGTCACTAGTCAATGTGTCAGAAGATTTAAGAGTTCATGATCAGGCATATTGTTGATAAATTGTTAAAAAAAATAATTTTCATGACTGCAACCAACAAAGTGTAAGATACAACGTGTAGTGCAATTGTTTAAAGCTCTATGCTGCTCAGTATCTTCTTTCATGGTGCACAAACATTTCATCACCTCTGCCCACTAAAGAGTGGAGGTGAGAATCTATTGCTTCCATTCAGTGCAATATTTATATTTGCAAGAAAGAAGAAGAAGTTTTAAAATTATGCTAGATCCAGATTCAGGCCATAGAATGGAATGGTGAGCAGAATGAATGCAGAAAAAAAACCAAAACAAACAAACCTGTGCTTAGAAGCCCCCCTCAGCCCTTACAAGTCATACCCAGCCCTGGCCTCTGCAACCCATGTCCCAGACAGCTTTAGATTTAGTGTTCTCTGCCTACAACCCCTCCCCCTAATTTTAGAGCAGGGCAGCTCTGCCTGGGCTAGGCTGTGCCTACATGGCAAAGCAGCATCCTTTTGTGTACTCAGTAAACAGATAAACATGCGAAAAGTGCAAGATTTATGAACCTGGCAAAATCTGCTTTCAGGGCCCTGCCTCCTGTGCAGAACTGGGCAATAACTGGGGCCAAGTGAATAATGTATACATTTTCTGTTAATTTGAATTTTTAAATGAACCCACTCTGGCTGTTGTTGCACCTGTGCAGCTGCCACTGGAGCCAGTGCACTCTCAACCAAAGGGAAAAGAAAAGAGATTAACTCTCTCTAGTCCTTTTTATTAAAGATGAGACAGCCTGAAAACTAAGGTGCTTTTCACAGCAACTCCATGTGCCTTGTACACTAAAAATTTCCTATATCGTTGCTGGTCATTGATGCTCCATTTTCAAAATGTTGTTATACCACTGCCATTTCCATCTGGTATTTAGCAGTTTGCAACAATATCAGCCACTGAGTATCTAATTAGCAGCTAAACACGTGTTCTCACACAGATGCTTTTTAAAACAATAACAAAAGAAGGAAAAATAAATGGAAGAAAGGATCACATGCCTGATTTACAGTCGCATTTTAAATAACTTTTGTTGGTTAGTTGATTAGCGTGAGCTCCAATTTGAGTGTCAGCATTCCTACAATCTGGGATCTAAGGGAAGATGGCACTCTGTAGCCATAAGTCATTACAGAGCAGCTGAGAAACAGAGCCCTTCAGCAGGGGTGCGGGAAGTGACTTCTGAGCATCTGGGAGCCTACAGGCTGCACACTGCCAAAACAACACTCCTTTGTCAGGGCACATTCGTCTTCTCCTTTCCCATTCCCCTGCACAGCCAAGCAGTTTCCCGGATGCTGTACCAAGAGATGCAAGCAGCACAGTCGAAGCACTGTGTCACACATACTCCTCGTTTTCTCTCTCAGGAGACCACCAGAGCCCTGTGGACACTGGGAGGGTGATGAAGCCCATGCCCAGCTCTTCAGGCATCAGGCACCCCTGCCCCTCCTTATGCGAGTGGTAGCTGGGAAGTGGGAAAGACTCCATTTCTTCACAAGTGCACTGCACTGCTGGCTGAAGGCCAGGCACATCTCAGCAGGGCAGGTGTTTCTTTTTTAGGTCAAATCTTCTTAGGCTTGTTTTGTTTTCTGTTGGAAAGCTCTCCTGCATGCATATCTAGTGCAGCATTTCAAAAGGAGTCTGTTTGAAGAAAATATGCTCTTGACATGAAGCAAACTTTACAGTACCCTTTGATATGTCAAAATATATCAGTGAATATCAACGATATTCTCCAAAACAGCATGCTTTTAATACTCGAAGTTCTTGGCAGAAGTGTGTCAAAGTTGCTATGAACAACTTCCTAAAAAATAAAATAATTAAAAGAAGGAGTTTTGCAGATATTTTTCCAGGTCTGTCAAGTTTCCTGGCAAATTATCTGTGTTTGTTACTGAAAATAAAAGGTACTCAGGAAACCTAAAACAGTAAGACATATAAAACACAGAACAGTTATGTCTTTTTAGGAGAGAGGGGTGGAAAAAAGTCTTATTTAATTTCTCCTCCCAGTGAGACCTGAACTGGTTGGGAAGATGAGCTAGTACAGAGATGCTGAATTATCTCAACACTGAGTTCAGGCAGATTGCCATGATTTGATGAGTGTCTCTTAGAGAGCCTATCTGTAAAAAACGATGTCATGTTACCCACTATACAGTGCCAGGATTTGTATTAACATTGATTTACCCTTGAGGCTGGACAAAGTCCTCACAGATATTGAGTTCCTCATGATGACTTTCTTGAGGGTTTATTACTTGTTGCTTGAGTGGTTGCCACCAAAGGATCCCTCATTTGGTCATTTTATTTTTTTATAAAATGGTTGACAAGGCCACAAGCTGAAAAATATCACCCTTTTCACCTACTTCCTCTTAACCACAGTGGTCAATATGCTCTGTCAAAAGCCAGTGGAACTGACAAGTCATTTGAGCTATTTTAGAAATATTAGACAACACCTACTTAGCTGAAGATGAAAAGGAGTCTATGCTCCTCACATTTCTCATGGTTTTTTTCCTTACTAATAAATACATTTACACTGAAAAGATTAATGGGTTATGTTTTGACATGTAATGAAAAGAACTTTCACTTTACAAATGTATGGAGCTCATCAAGCAACAGTACAATTTAATAAGTACCTGAGATGTCTAAAATGTAAAACTTTAACTCATATTAAAAAAAAAAAAAGTATCGAAAACCCCCCAGCACCTACCAAGCCCTTTCAAAAGTGTATATGACTTGGCTGATTTTCAACATAGTGCAGTAGAGGGCTGTTTCAAACTCATGTGTTGAACTGGTTCGCTCACAAGGTTCATTAACTGTAAGCTGGAAAAACAACTCTTCAAGTGGGTACGTGGATAGCTGGCATGAGAAACAGCACTGTGAGAATGAAGCAGGTCGAAAAAGAGTGACACACTGCCACAGCTCAACTGAGAACACAGGGACTGTGCCTGTTTACTCCACTTGAGAAATTGATCTACACAATGTACTAACCCAGGGCTGTTTCAAACCTCTGTTGAAAAATTCAAGCTCAAATTACACTTTTTCTCCTGCTTTCTGTTACAGGGAAGTCTTGCTATCCTTTTGTGAACTCAGGGTTGCTGGTTTCTTTCTTATTGCTACTTTTATTTGTTATCTTACTTCCTGATTTATTTCATCAAGAAATGGGAGTTCAAAAAGAACTCAAGATAGGCTATTGCATCAATAGTTCTGGCCTAAATAGAATTAGGAAGTGGTAGGGTCTTGCCACAAATTCAATTTCAGCTCTCTCCAGTTTCTAGCTCAGTACTGAAGACCTCCCAATTTCGTTGTGTTTTTCTGCCTGCCACAGAGGAAAGAAAAGAGGCCCTAGAGAGAGTAAATTTCATCAGGGAACACAGTAAATCATATCTGCACACTATGCTGGCTTTCACCAACAGACACCAAAGACCAATGAAGAAGAATCCAAGACTGAATCTAGGGAGCCAATGGTTTCCTGGGCTCTTTATCTGGTTTTGTTATTTCAGATTTTGCCTCCATTTTGCTCCTTTCTTGACCTGTATGCTTGGCAGTTAAGTGTGTGGCTCCCTGTGAAGTGGGTTTGGAATGAGAATCTTAAAAAGGCTACAATATAACAAGATAGAAAAATGTGAGCTGGAACCAATAATAGCATTTCCACCACTGTAAGCCCTGTTAATCACCCTTACTTATTAAGAGGCCTGTGTCCAAGTGAAAATATTTAAATTTTAATTTTTTATCTTTAAATTTTATAATCAATGCTGAAATCATGCATTCTCCTTTCTCATAGCCTTCATGTTTTTGTGGTTGGATGTTTCTAATAACTGCACTTCTACAAGATGTTAAGAATGGCACCACATCCCAGTTAACATTCACTGAATGGTGCTTTAGAAAATAGCACACAAAATGTATTTACGTGTCTGCTACAGGGACTCACTTGAGCTGGAATATCTCTCTAGCAGTGCCTGTTGGAAAGAACATTTTTTGGAGCTGTTTCAGCAAATGTTTTTCTAGTAGTTCGACAGGTAGTTAAATGAATGCTTTTGTTCCACCTCTAGCAAGATTTGTAAAATGAATGAATTACTCTCAACCTTTCTCTTCTAGGCAGCAGCACCCTTACTTGCAGCTCACACAAAAGTGAAGACTGATGCTTTCTGTTACTTTTCTGTAATTAGCTTTCTGTGCTAATGGTACAAAATAAATACAGTAAAGTAATTTCAGATCTTACTGATGTGAAGGAATCTGACATATCTGACTGATATGTCAGGAGCACATGCAGAAACGCTGCTCTGGTGGCCAGAGTCTTGTTAAACATTTGCATGGCACACAGCTTCAGTTTAAAAAGTACCTTGCTAAAGCAACACTTTTAAAATCTGCCTCTGAAGTGCTGAGTAGGCTTAGACTGCTTTTCGTAGCAGAGTCGATTTTTTTATATATATGATGTAGACACAGGGGAAGCAACTGCTTATAAAAGTGTTAGCGGGGAACTACATTGTTTGAATTGACATGCATTAATAGTTCAATTTAACTACAATAAAATATTTTGTGGTTACTATTTAATGCATGGAAAGGTCAAAAATCCTTTCCATGTGAAACCTGTTGTAGCCTACATCATAACTCAGAGAGAAAGATCAAGGGTCTGATAAAAGCCTGAAAAGCTGTTAGCTGAGGCTTTAATACAGAGCTGCCTCCTGATCTTACTGTCCTGTAAATAGTGTTCATCACAGTGCGGCCTTTTACTTGGCAGGATAAGCAATGAGCTTCAACATTACTTGCAAGGGCTTTTTATTTATAGACATCTCTGACTATTAACATCTAAAACCATCATGCGCTGTGTCATATTCTTCCACATAATGAGTGTATAAAGCAAATAGGCCTTCTGCTCAGAGAAAAGCTAGTGTGTGGTATCTGCACAAGGGTTCCCAAAGATAAGTGGCATTACTAAAATGAATTAAAAATGCAATTAATGTCTCTAGAGACATATTTGGCAACGTCTGCACACATGGAGAAAAATTGTAACAAGTCACAGAAGTCTTAAGTTAAATACAGAAGAGACAAAATGGGAGACTGGATGCTGTATAATGGGCAGAAGAACAACCCAAGGGATGATTTATTTTAACAGCTGTGTTTTGTAAGTGCTACGGAGCAAGCTGTACATACTGCAAATAGCCCTGAAGGACCTTAGGCCTTGAGGCCTGTCATTTCTTGTCTGTCTCCTCTCCTCTTCTATTGGAAAGGTTGGGCTTCATTTTAAAACTCAGACTCAAATAGGTCACTTCTCCTAAGTATCGGGTAGAAAATGCACCACCACATAAAAACAGCAACAACAGCAGTAACAAACGCAAGAAGCAAACCGACAACATTACTATGCAAAAACCCCAAACTTCAAAAATAAATCCAGTCAGCAAAAAGGTCTGTAGCTGTGCTCTTTGAATTCTGACAACTCACTGTGAATGAAGTATGTGTCCTCCAAGTTTAAGAATCGGTTTTGTTCATTCAGGTTCATGTATGACAGTCAGGGTAAGAAACATCTGGGTGTCTCACAGACAGAGACAAATAGAGTAAATTCAGCAGGTAGTCAGTCAATTAGTTCAGATGTTTCTCAGCTTCTCCTCTGTACACCCTGGATCGCACTGACATACGACCCTGTGTTAGAAAAGTGCAGATGATATTACCCAAAACGAATCTAGACAGCTTTAACTAGCACTTTCTTGGAGAGGTCCTGAGCCCCGACTTGCAGGAAGACTTGCTCCAGGGGCCCCTTGCACCAGGGAGCTTGCAGAAAGCCACTCAATGTTGCAGGCTAAGATACTTGGCATGAACTACTCCCCCTGCCCAGTTGCCTTCAATGCCTAGAAGCATTCTAAAGAATGTTAAGTTTACATTAATGTGTAGCCCAAGGGCTTGTCTTGAGGCACTGTGGAATTTCCACACAGGCAAGCAAGCAGAAAAAATGAACCATGAAAAATCAGACTAATATTTATTTGACTGTAAATGAAAATCACCATGGTGACACTGCAGTAGGATGATGTGGTAGGTCTGTCCTTGTGTCTTTTGAATTCTTGCCGCTTTGTATGAACCATGCCTTTGCTCTACAGTGAAGAAACAAGGGCAAGGAGTATGAGGAGCTTTTTGTGACCCACTGCAAGTCTGTACAGGGCTTCAGTAACCCTCCCAGCAATTAAATGTGCGTTGGGTTTCTCCATCCCTGCTTCAGCACAGGTGCCTAATGCTCCACAGAGCATTCTTATTGCAACTCCCCAGCAGGCATAATATGGTGTGAGCTCCCGTCAAACAGAAAATGAGCTGCCAGTTGTTTTGATAAAAAAAGTCTTGTTTCAACATTCCCAAATTTCTTGAATGGAATTTCTGGCCCATATGTGAAACTTCTTGTAGACCAAACATCAGCAATGAAAATTGCGCAGGAATGTAAAAAGGAAACCAATAGCTATGGAAACCAATAACTCTGTTTGGTAATCCCATGGTTCATCATTGTGTGCGCTTACCTGAAGGGCAGTCCCCTCAGAAATCTAACACTTTCCACATGACCCAGCCTCTCTGTTCGGTACGACAGCGAGGGAATTAAAAGCCTACTGAGGCAATGCTTGACATCAGCCCAGCAAAGGCAAAACACACAGAGCACATGAAGGATGTTCTCATTGCTAAAGAGCTATAGGTCATGTCATTGTTGGCACCCTATTTTAACGCTGCTCATTTAAGCAGAAGTGTGCTCACTCTCCTTGCTTCCTTTCATCTCCTCTTTCTTTCATAGGAGACTGCCTGATGTTTGGGTTTTTTCCCCTCTCTTTTAGGATGACTTCAAAACTCCTGCCAAGCCAGTTCCTACACCTCAATCAATTCAAGTTCAGTTGGTAACTGCATTGGAGCACAACTAGTCTGAAAATACTGCTTAGTCATGCAAATACCTTGTTTCTGATCTCTGATCAGGATTGAAGTCTTGCTCTTCAGAGGAGTCGGTACACCTAGACCAGTGATTTGAGTAGGTCTGGGTTGGTGCCCAGATGAATGCAAAGCGTAGTGAACTCCCTAAATAAAGGGAGGTGGTGGGGACTAATAGTAAATATATGAGTATACTACTAG
>WEIT01007747.1:0-18305 GCA_013389985.1 Dryoscopus gambensis
GAAGGGACATCAAAGACCATCTAATTCCAAGTCCCCTGTCATGGGACACCTTCCCCTATCCCAGGTTGCTCCAAGCCCCGTCCAACCTGGCCTTGAACACTTCCAGGGATGGAGCAGCCACAGCTTCTCACCAGGGCCTCACCACCCTCACAGGGAAGAATTCCTTTCCAATATCCCATCTGAACCCATTCTCTGTCAGTTTAAAGCCATTCCTCCTTGTCCCATCAATCAGTTTTGAACGTAATCAGTGCTCTGGCAGGTATGGGTGAATGTCTGGCAGGAAGGCTTTTCTCTGGACAGCCTTCTGAAGATATAAGTTATTTTGGTCTTGTTCCTGCTTTTGGTCCTGATAATCTGATTACTTGGTGCCATTTGGATATTCCTAGCTGGAACATTTTAAAAACCTCAATCTTCAGGCACGTGACCAAAGCAGCAAATTTTCTTCACATAGAGTCCCAATAGACCACTCCAAACAAGGAACTGGAGAAAGACATCCGTAAAATATGTTTCAGGCCCTGGATAGGCTGACTTATCCTGTGGATGTGCTCCTTCCTGGCTGCTGACTTCTCAGAGGATGCAGGGAGACTCTTGCTTGGACAACTAAAACTGGGTCAGATGGGTCAAAGCATGAGCAAATCTCCTGAATCCATCCGGGATGGCTGTACAGAGACATGAGCTGAACCTTTTGTGGCTGCCTTTACCACAAACCCTGCACTTCTCTGCTGAGCAGTCTCCTGAGTTGCTTTACAGGGACGATCTAGCGTGTTGTATGAAAAGTAAAGAAATTAAATAGCAAGTGCTCCACTTGACCAAAAGGTCAAAGTCTCGGCGATTAAAACGCTTTGTTATTTTAAGATCAGGGAATGTCACATAACCATTATATATAAATGGCAAAGCTTCTGCGTGTGCTGACTGCTGAAGAGCCTTGCTCACTCTGTCCTTGGGGGTGCCAGATGAATCCTCTTTCCTGAAGCAGTTCCCACGTCCTACAAATAGCTCCGTGTGGATGGCAGGCAAAGCAACCTATACAGCCAGAGAGATTCAATACACTTTGTAGAATCACAGAATGGTTTGGGCTGGAAGGGACCTTAAAGACCATCCAGTTCCAACCCCGTGCCCTGGGCAGGGACACCAGCCACAGCTTCACCTTTCCAGTTCTGTGTACAATGCTGTAATTCTTGCATCTCTGTTCCTTGAGTGTCCCAGTGCTGTTCTCTCTTCTTATTCCCTCTAAGTTAAAAATACCAAAGTTGACATAAAATATGTGGACTTTATAATGCAAAATTTTTGTTCTGGAAATGCCCCATTCCTTGCAAGTGGATGACCAGTGGATGGGGCCATGCAGCTGTAGTGGTTTAGGAATGGTACTCCCTAATTCTGTGCCCCCACCCTCTAAACCATGCCCTGCTCTCTCCCGCTCCCTCTCTCCACTGCGGCAGGATGGGGAGGAGAATTGGAGACACAAAAACAAAAATCATGGGTTGAGGTAAGAGCACTTTACTGGAAGCAGCAATGAGATAAGAAAACGAACAGTAACAGCAACAATAATAATGGGAGAGGGTACAAGAAAAGACACGATTCACACGGAAATCCCCCCGATAATAAACGATACTGGACAGTTTCCTCTGCCACGAGAGAGAACCTGTTCTCCTTGGAAGAGAGTCTCTCCCTGGCCCTGTCAATGACATGAGTCAGAATAAAATAACCTCTGGGTTCTGCCCATGCTCCTCCTGTCTTCTGCCAAAAATTAACCCTGTCCCGCCCAGAACCAGGGCAACAGCAAACCCAAGATTGGCTTTGCCTTGATTTTGACCAGACTTTGCAGATCTGGTGAGCGGGGACTGAAATGTCTCTGACCTACACAGTGCTGGGATACAACTGTGAGACATAAATAAATGCCCACAGAAATCTGGGATGATATACTTAGCTTCTGCTTCTATCTTTCCACATCAGGGAAATAATAGGATGGGGTGTCAGTGGATTAATGAAATATTTATTTTATTTGACAGTTTGCAAATATTGTTATACAAGTGGATCGTGCTGCTTTGGACTTTAGGTGGTGTTAGATTTGGCTTTAAATGCTGAAGTCCAGGACACTGATGGATGAGAATGAGAAAAGGTCAGGAAGGTCATTTACAGTTAAAATAAATACCTTGAAGTTCAGATAATTCATAATCCTGGCCCTCAAATCCTGCCTGTTATAGAAATGTATTTAACAATAATACTGACCTGAAATAAACTCTTTGAATTAACTGCTTTTTTCAAGTGTGTCAGACAGAGCTGGAAATTCAGGGAGGATGAGGTCTGAGGTCCCAACAAAACAGTCTCTCTCTGCTGGTATCCCCTAACACACCCTGGGATGTCTTCTTTTAATGATAAAATGCTTCTTTTTCAATTTTACATGCATTTCTTCTCCAATGGATTCTTGAAATTGAACTTAATCTTCTGCTGTGAAGAAGATATCAGAAGGGTCAAAGGAAAGAAGAGAAAAATTATATTTTCACATGCATTTTTTTTTTTAATATGAATAAACACGTACAGAGCTTTATAGCCTGGCCAGAATAGAGCTGTGGGGAGATGCTGAACTCTCCTCCTTTCTCTCTGAATTCCCATCCCAAGCTTTATTTTCCCTTCTGCTTAGGGGGAAGAGATGCAAAAAGAGCAATTTGTCCTTTGCATGCTGTTTTGAGAGTTGAGGGAGTGCCTTGACTCGCTCACGAAATGATGAATTATAGATTCATTGAGCAATAGGGCTGGAAGATACCTCCGAGACCTCCAGTGCTGGAAATTGCACTGTCTCACCAGATAATCTCTTCCAGTGTGTCACCATCCATCTGTTAAGCAGAGGATCACAGCATCAGCTTTTGCCTTGGGCCTTCAGTCTTGGGCAGGCCACGGCTGCTCTCCACTGAACAGGAGATTGGTGAACCTGCTTTGCTCCTTGCACACATTTTATTTGTATTTTGGCATTTGTGCAGGGCAGAGGCTCCCGGCCAGACCCCTGGTATTCACAGGCGACATAAACAGAGCACAGAAAGTGTATTAGAGAGCCCTCTTTTTCCTCTTCTTCCTCCTCCTCCTCCTCATGATGGTGCTCAGGAGACGTGGGTGGGATGTTTCAGTCAGGGGAGGAGTGGCTGAGGGAGCTGGGGTCTCAGCCTGGAGAAAATGAGGCTCGGGAGGACCTTCTGGCTCTGCACAAATCCCTGGGTGCAGCCAGGGGGGTTCGGGTTCTGCTCCCAGGGAACAAGGGACCCAACGAGAGGAAACCACCTCAAGCTGTGCCCAGGGGAGGTTTAGATTGGATATGAAGGAAAATATCTTCACCAGAATGGTTGTCCAGCCCTGACACAGCTGCCCAGGACGGTGGTGGAGTCTCCATCCCTGGAGGGATTTAGAAGCCATGTGGATGTGGCACTTGGGGACATGGATCAGTGGTGGCCTTGGCAGTGCTGGTTCAGCAGTTCGACCAGACGATCTGGGAGATCTTTTCCAACCTGAATGATTCCATGATTCCATTGTGTTTGTCCTTGATATCTGAGGTGATGCTGCATGTGGAGACAGGACAGGGAATGCCAGGAAATCTGTCCCATGTGCTGTGTCACCTGGTGGGGCAGAAGCTGGCTGGGACTGGGTCACTTGGAAGGTTGCAGCTGTGGTTTGTGCTCCTTGTTCTCTGTCTGCACCTCGTCACCCGGCCCAAAGGGACATGGATGTCCATCTGCTTTACCTAGTGAGAAAATGTATTTGCACCACCCTGCCCACCATGGCAGCTCTGCAATGGGACTGTTCAGAGCTCTGCAAAAACAAGAAAAAGAGAATTTACCTTCCCTTATCGTCTTCTATCCCAAAACACAACATTATTCCAACGCAGTCCACAGAACATGCGAGACTTATCCCAGCTGCCTCCTCACCGAGCAGATTGTGCACTGTTTATACATTATACACACATGCTATTTAACGTACTTTTCATTTTTTTAAGAGCAGCCAAAGAATCTTTTGCTAACACAAATCTTATTTTCACATGTGGCTTTGTATAATGAATTTTTCAAAGATTTCCACACCTACTCTAAGTGAAATTATATCTTGAGGAAAGTATAGCTTGATTGTTTATTCTGAACCATGTTGAAGCTCCTGCCTTTCCTGTTTTAATCTAAATTGCTCTTTTGAATGTGTTTTATATTAGAATTTGGAAACAGATACAGTTCTTTTATTTTCATTTGTTCTCCTTTTTTTTTCAATTTTTTTTTTTTTACACACAAGCTTGAATGCACATATATTATTACGGCTGTCTTTTTGCCATTTACAAAGGAAATGTACACCCTGACAATATCGCGTGCTCCAAATCAATGAAATATCCTGTGTTTTCTATTCATTCAGCCCCTAAAGCACTATGCGCAAATTCCCTCACTTTAATTACACACCTCAGGGATGTGCAGGCCAAAAAGGAGGCAGTCAGACAAAAAAGCCTGGTCTCTGCCAAAAGGAAAAAAAAAAATTACTGGTAAACATTTATTTTCAGCGGGGAAATCTGCTATTAATTCATATAGTGACTTTCCCCAGCTGAAATAATGAGGAAAGCCAAGTGAACCAAATGTTCACAGTGAGCAAACATGAACAGTAGGAAGTCAGCCCATCTTGTATTTACATGTTTATTCCATCAGCCTTTGAAGAACGTTTTCACAATTCTTTTTTTGTGTGTGTGTGTGTGTGTGTGTGTTGAGTGTCAACGTTTACTCACACTCCTGGGAGGGTGGAGGTGACTCATTAACAGTGAAAAGAATTGGATCTCAAAAAGGTGCCCAGATTCAGCTTGTCCCATCCAGAAGGGGGGGTTAAAATTGTAGTATAATAGCATAATAGAATGGTTTGGGTTGGAAGGGATTTTAAAACCCATCTTGTTCCAAACCCCTGCTGTGGGCAGGGACAGCTTCCACTAGCCCAGGTTGCTCCAAGCCCCATCCAACCTCACCTTGGACACTTCCAGGGATGGGGCAGCCACAGCTTCTCTGTGCCAGGGCCTCACCACCATCACAGGGAAGAATTCCTTCCCAATATCCCATCTATCCCTTCCCTCTGGTAGTGGGAAGCCATTGCTCCATCCCCTGTCACTCCATGCTCTTGTCCAAAGTCCCTCTCCAGCTCTCCTGGAGCCCCTTTGGGTACTGGAAGGGACTCTCAGGCCTTCATCTTCTGCTGAGGTACAGAGAGTGACTCCAAGGATCTCCAAGTCTGAATGTGCCCATCTGAGCTGCAGGAATATTTGGTCACGCACCAGGCTGGAGGCTTCTGGAGGTGCTGGGGGTACAGGACTTTTTCCCTTACCTATTGAAAATGCTTGTGCTTCCAAATGTATTCCCTCTCTGCTGCGAGGACACTCCAGCAACCTTTACTGGGTTCCTTGGTTGGTAAAAGACTAAACCCAGACCTCACTTACACAAAAAAATGAGCCATATTTGACAGTACATGAACTAGACACAAAACGCTGCACACCGTGAGTGCTTCAGCTCATCAATACTGACCAGCAAGGCCCCTGTAGCTTTACAAAAGATGTGTGTGATAGTCACAGCCTGTTATAAAAACAAGAAGGAAAAATATTCATCATTATTTGGACTGCCACCTTCTTCAAGCAGGGAAAATGTTTTCTTTTTTGGAGTGTGCTAATAAAATATCTTCTTGACTTTTGTTCCTCCTGGAAACCACCAAGTACACCAGGCTATTTTCGACAGCGTTTTGTGATATTGTGTTCAGGCTGGGCAGAAATCCCTCGGACTGCAAAGGAAGCCAGTTGTGTCTTCATTTTAGATTGTGTTTTTTGGTTTCACAGTGGCTCTTGATGGAGCCCTGGGTGCTCTGCACCATGGGCAGAACACTGTGGGGTTTGCAGGCTGATGTGGCTGTTTATCCAGAGCAGGGAGGACAATATTGGCATCCGCGAGTTTTCTTTAGGAAGGATGCATGTTCAGATATTCTCAGGACCTGTGATTAGTCGTTTGAAAGACAGTAAAGCAACTTAAGCAAATTTCTTCCCTTTTTTTTTTCTACTGTGTGGGTAGGCTTGTACAGTGGAGCAGAGAAAGTTTGTGCAAGTTCTCCTACAAAAAACCATGAATATCAGAGAATATTCTGGGAGATGTAGCTCAGGTATCCACAGGTAAAAGAGTCAAAAACCTCTTGAGAGCACTAAAGCAGAGTAAGTTTAACTATGGCTGATTATGGTAAACAAATCTGTTTATGGGTTAGTGCCTGTGGAGATCCCGAGTATCAGTGGCATTCCACTGAAATGGCACATTTTAAAATGAAACTTTTGGATTTAAATGAAAATCATCAGAAAGGAAAAAATGCATCTGGGCAGAGATGTAGATGGGTAACGGCGTCTCCGGGCTGAAAGTTCCTCGTGATGGGTTTGAGATGATAGCAGCCTTTTTCTGCTATTACCGGGAGGTTTTTATCCCTTAACCCCAGTAAGTAAAAGCTAGCATCACTCCTTGAGTATTGCTTTTTCAGAATTAGCATCTACCAAAGCCCTCCCTAAATAAATTTTTAGCAGATACATCATTTTTGTTAGAGATGAATAAATGAATAAAATGTATGCGCGATCCTTCTCTTTTTCCTATTCTATAAGAAGAAGCAATGCCCTATTAATTTTGACAGACAACTTGGCATTAGCCACTTTAAAATCCAACATGGGATAAAGTTCTGCATTACTAGTCTTTCTACATTTTTGTCAAGAGATGAGCATTTTGCCAGATTTTTTAATAATACGCCAAGAGCTTTGTCAGTCAGTTTGTTTAGCTCTGCGTGGCTATGCCAGTATTTTTCAGCTCTCCTGCTGTGTGTGCCACTGCCCTTCACTGCTTTTCTAGCTCCTCCCCTGCAATTAGACAAAGTCAACATAGCAGAGTCAGGCTGAGCAGCCCCGAGGTACCTGCAGCTCTCAACCGTCCAGATTCACAGTCCCGACGAACGGGCTTTGCTTATTCACCACATCACTACCTCAATTAGGAC
Organism: Dryoscopus gambensis; assembly: GCA_013389985.1. Classification (NCBI taxonomy): domain Eukaryota; kingdom Metazoa; phylum Chordata; class Aves; order Passeriformes; family Malaconotidae; genus Dryoscopus; species Dryoscopus gambensis. Next base: position 7,009 of record WEIT01007747.1, read on the forward strand.
TTTTTATTGTATCTCAGTTATTTATCACAGGCACAACAGATGGAACAGATAACGCCAAACACGCTTTAAGTCCTCACCTAAGAAGAAGGAGCAGGGGGAGGAAATTATCCAGAAAGAAACAGGAGCAAATGCATAAGGCAGCTTGCAACCAGGAACCAGTTACCATGCCTACTGAAGCCTGTTCTAAAGAATGTGTTGGCTGACACACAGAACTCAATGAAAAGATGAAAAAAATGTGCAGGCAATACTAGTTTGGCAGGGATGGTGGGGAATCTGAGACAGAGCTGCTGGTATGGAAGGATCTCACTGCATGCAATTTGCAAACATGCCAATTCAATGGCATGTGATAGACACTAGATGGAATTTAAAGGTCTTAGGGTCTTAGAGAGCTGGAATCGCGCAAGGAAACTGTGGGTATTAAAAATAGCAATCCTTTTCACCAAACCTTGTGCCTCAGATTTGAATTCAACACTGCTGAGAGAAATCCCTACCATCTCTTCCAGGCACGCTTGAAAAATTGCCTGGATGTACCTTAAATCTGCTGTATCTTTACATCCCAGTAAACACACGGCGCCAGCGCCGCTGCATTTCCAAAGAAATTCCCAGGGCTTCCTTTGTGTGTGTGTTTGTGTTTTGAAAGGGAACTGGCTGCCTAACAGGACTTATACTGCAACTTCAGGCAGTTAACTTCTATGGGATTTCCGAATTTTTCCAGGTGGGTGGAGAGAAAGGGGAGTCAGGCTGGGGAAGGGAGAGGAAGAATTACGTGAGGGCTGAATTTTTTGAGGGAGGTGGTGCAGATGGTTGGGTTCAAGTACTTCACTGCGAGTCCACCCTTTCTTCGAAATAAAAATCTGTACAAATTCCTGTGCACCATTTATAAAAGTCCTTTATGTTTTGTGACACTGTTCATCCATTTATTTATTTTTTTTAATATATGTCTGTGTGTCTGTGTGTGTATTATTTTATGGCATGTGGTAAAGGTTTGAAAAGTTGGGGCACATGATTGAATCCTTGGAAAAAAATTCTGTAGAAGGGGAGCAGACTACTCATTTCTCAGTGTCTACTTGGTGGCTTTTTTCAGCCCAGCCAAGATGCTGGCTTGGTCGAGGGCCAACTTCCAATTTCACAGTTTGGATTTAGCAGCAATATTTTTGGGAGCCATGGTGGTTGCAGGGGTTTGGGTCAGTCTGTCGCTGAGTAAGAACCATGCCACTATTTTCAGCTTGTGCTGGATTTGAACCAGTAAAGCCATGTTTGCTTGGCTCTGACTTGGTCCACGTTCACCTGCACTGAAATTTAAGGGCAGATCTTTGGTATGGATGGATGTTCCTGCTTAACACAAAGCACTTGCAGAATTTCACATCAGCTCTGCTACCAGATCACATGGTGGGGCAAATTCCCATGGCAGGAAGCCATGACGTCCTCGCTCAGACTCCTGCCATCATCATCACCTGATGGTGATGCCCACCTGATGGACCTGATGGATTCCCTTACAGGAAGGTTTCTGCCATCCCCTTTCCGCAGGAGGAAGGTGAATATCCCCAGTTAGGAGATGCTCAGTCTGATGAAGAAAGCACAGCTCATGCTTGATAAACACCAAGATATCCAGTTTATATATTCATCACTGCCATCTTTTGAACCCAGATTCATGAACCTTTATCCACTTTTCCTTGGCTGTAAAAAGGATGTGTGGGTCTCAGAGGCCAAGTGAGAGATACGGTGCCTTCTGGAGATCAGAGGAGGGTGTCAAGCCTTTCCTAACAGGCAGACATCCCCTCCCAGCCAAGGTGGACAACTGTCCACACAACAGCACAGCTATTTTGGATCTTGTTTCACTCTTTTTTGCTACAGGCAGCCAAAATGCCTAATCTGGTTTGAGAATGCCATCAGAAGGCTGTGCTTTGAACTGGTAGGCACAGATGCATGGAAGGACTGTGTCCTAAGTTCTAGGCTTAGTGGAATCAAATTTTCGTATGCCTCCCATGGATGCAGAGACACAAGGTTGTCTGTGTGCTGCTAATTATTGCAAAATTCTGAGGAATTTTGTGGAAAAATATCTTTATGCCTTTCTTAGGTTGGTGTTACTCATTGAGTGAGTGAGAATCTGGTATCCGGGTAGAAAGGGAGTCAGAGATTTAAAAGCCAGAGGGACAACTGTGTTTGTTTAATCTGTCCTGCTATTTAATGCAGTCCGGAGGATGTCTGTGGATTAATACGTGTTTGGATTGGAGAATCTCATTTGGAAAAACGTCCAGCCTGGAGACTGAAATCTCCAGCAGTGGAGACTCCACTGCAGCACTTGGCCATTTGTTCTGGTCATTAATTACATCCCAATCTGAGCAACCTGGCCTAGTGGAAGGTGTCCCTGCCCATGGCAGGGAGTTGGAACAAGATGATCTTTAAGGTCCCTTCCAATCCAAGCCATTCTATGACTCTGTGAATTTCCTCTTTATCTCAAGGGACCTTTCCCACCCCAGAACCCGAGCCTGTGGTCTGATGCCTTTGAGGGCATTGAGCTATTCAGGAGGAAATTTAGAGAGGCTAAAACAGCTCAGTGAGTCTAAATCAGTTTTTTATGTACTGCATCCCGTTATTCATCTTCCAGCCAGGGCCCTGATGGTCCCACTTCTTGTCATCTCCAACACCACCCAGCCAAGGAGCTTCTAAGGATCAGTGAAGCAAAATCCATTTATTCCAAATTTATTTAGGTGGTTTAGAGGGTCTGTGGAAGTACTTCAGCTGCGTTAATAAACTGTATTTCACAGACTTCTCCTTCCTCTGCTGGGTTTAAGGCATGAAGCCGGTGCAGGTGGCTCCACACTCCCAGTGTGGACGCGTCACGACTTCAAAATTGATCTTTCAGCTGAAAACAGCTATGAGATGTGACAAACCTTGACACCTCAAGAAGAGGGGTAGCTGGGTGGTCAAGGGTCTGGTCAAACATGTTATCCCAGTGTGCTGAGGGGTCTGTGGGAAGGCTGCCTCCAGCTGGAGAGCAGTGACCCGGCACAGCCCTTTACCGTGTTTGACTGTTTATTGGAGTGCTTCATCTTCTTTAGCTTATTAATTCTTCCCTCATAGCCCACTGTTAGGTAGAAATTGCTTTCTTTTTTACAGATGGGGAATTCCCACCAGGGAAGTTGCAGGCTGTATGCACACTATCTAATTTAGGCACTAACTTAAGCTCCTGGTGTAGTTATTGGGTAGAAGCAGAGACTTTCAGAGAACCTGAGGAAGGGAGTGCTTCCCCCAGCTGCCAAGCAGCATCACATGCTCCTGTCTTAGGGATCCAATGAAAAGGACAAATCTTCCCCAGAAGTTGCTGATTTTTCCTAGACCATAGCAGACAGGACTGGCACAGCCTAGACTGAAATATGTGCCGTTTATTTTGAAGTTTAATGGCTATGGATCACTCTTCCTTTGGATTTATTTTCTACAAGTTTCAGGAATGTCTTCTGTAATTGGGATCAGACATTTTCAGCAGGGATGTCTTCTCTGAAATGCCTAAATCACAGGGTGGGACTACTGATAATACAGAATATAAATAAAATATGATATGCTCAATGACAGTCAACAGAAATTTGTCAAGAATAGATGATTTCAAAACATGGTAACGATTTTTAAAAGAAAATACTATAATTTGGATATGATATGGCTGGGTAACTTCACCAAAACCAAGTTATCTGTAATCACTGCCCAAAAGCCACCACTGTAATTAATACTTGGACTCGATGATTTTGGAGGGTTTTTCCAACCTTACCAATTCCGTGGAAAGATGATTGTCCTACGTGGAGGCCTTTAGGAATCTGCCCTTGTTCTGCCCAGTGGAAGAGGGAGTGGTTGCAGGTCACACCAGTCTGGGGAGGCTACACCAAAGCAGAGGATCAGAACTGGGAAAGTCTTGGTGAATTTGGAGCAGAGAGCCACAAAGGGAGAGGTGACAGGAGCTGTCAAACATGTACAAAGCTGCTCTGAAGGGGCTGAGTCTGTCCTCCATGTCCAAGAGGTTAGGGCAAGAAGGAAAGGGCGTTGGGTGAAGCCCCGAGGTTCAGCTTAGAGGTTAAGAAACACTTCCCATGAGGAGAAACCGAGCAGCCCTGGGACAGACTGCCTGGAGGGGCAGTGAAGGCTTTTAACTGCACGTTAGACAAACTTCAGCCTCAAAAATATAGGTGACCCAGCCCTGGGGCAGAGGAATGGCTTCTTGATGTCCTTCCCAGCCTTGTTTTTCTGTAGTTTCACCATATATTGCAAGATTATCTGGTTTTTGGACGTGCCTGCACGCCCAAGAAACCTGCTTCATCCATCCCTTACATTCACCAGCATTACTAAGGGAAAGTAAACATAATTCTTCAAACTGTGCTTAACTGCTGCAAAATTCCATGGCTGAGATGTCGGGAGTTGCCTGTCAGTACTTGGGTGCAGAGCATGGAGGGTGTTACACAGGCCTAGGCCTGTGCCTGGGCACAGCAGCTGGAGTTTGCAGGGCTTTATTTGCTTTCTAGTCTACTTCTTGGCTAACCATAAAACTCCGGACTCAGTCAGGTGAAGCCTGGCTCTGTTTTAATCAAGAAATTGTGGCATGAAAAGAAAGATTTTTTGGGTGCATTCAATCGTAAGCTTTGATGAAAAGGGATATTTTGATACAAATCCATTTCACTAGCAGTCCTGGGCAGAAAAAAAATCAGTACTGAAGGCGAAATGGTAGCAATTCCCTTTCCCTTTCATGCAAGCCCTGATCCTACACCTGAGGATGCTGATGTGAGGAACCAACCCAAGGTGAGAGAGATCAGATTAGCTCTGGGTAGAAGCAGACCACCGCGGAATAGATACCTCTGGGACATTTTTATTAGCATGAAAATAACCCTACAGGGGTTTTGGTGTCAGGGAAGGGTATGAAACCTCTGTTGTACCCCAAGCTGGAGGTGCCCAGAGGCGTCCCAGACCACACATCAGGTGCAAGGGGCCAGCAGCAGTTCTGTGCTGAGTAACTGCATGAAGTGTGGCCATGGTGGCACATGGTTGGCAAGGAGAATCAACCTCTGGGAGTTTTGGGTCATGTTTGGAAGAGATCCGGTCTTTGGAGGCCATCTTCTCCTTGCACTCAACTATTCACTGTGGCCCACACAGCAACGTGCCTGTGGAGCCAGTGGGACTGGGGCAGTGACAATCCCCTTTGCTGGGCCCTGGGGAGGCTGTACCCTGAATCCTGTGTTTGGCTTTTGGCCCCAAAATAGTGCTGGAGCATGTCCAGGGAAGGGAACGGAGCTGGAGAAGGATCTGGAGTACCAGGAGGAGCTGAGGGAGCCGGGGGGTGCTCAGCCTGGAGAAAAGGAGGCTCAAGGGGAACCTTCTGGCTCTGCACAACTCCCTGACAGGAGGGGGCAGCCGGGAGGGCTTCAGGCTCTGCCTCCAGGGAACCCAGGAGAGGACAAGAGGAAATCACCTCAGGCTGTGTCAGGGTAGGTTTAGATTGGACATCAGGTAAGATTTCTTCAGGGAAAGGGTAGTCAGGCATTAGCACAGGGTGCCCAGGGCAGTGGTGGAGTCACCATTTCTGGAGGGATTTAAAAGCCATGTGGATGTGACACTTGGGGACATGGGTTAATGGTGTGTTTGGCAGTGCTGGGTTAATGGTCAGACTCAGTGATCTCAGAGGGCTTTCCCAGCCTCAGTGATTCTATGAACTGCTTTCAGGGCAATGATGTGAACTGGATTAAGCAGCCAATTTGGGAACAATTGTTGCAGGAACAGTCAGGATTTTGAATCCAGATCCTTAAAAAAGCCCCATATGAATGGGGCAACAGAGAAGGAAAGTCACAGGACTTCTTAGATTTGTATCTTCAGACAAATGTGACCCTGTGTTTAAGGTTTATGGATTGACTGGCTTGACTGGTGAGTGTAGAGCCTGCCTGTGCAGTGGTATCTGCCACCAGGCCACTCCCCGTGTGTCAGGGCAGAAAATGTCCCTGGAAATGGACATCTCCTTCCCTCTGACCACCTGGAGGATGTGCAGCCACAAACACTAGCCAACGCTGGGAGCAGCTTCAAAGTGCCTCAGTCATGGAAGTGAGCGTGAACGATGCCGTTGACTTCAAAAAAAGCAGGATCAGACCCAAAGCCACTGGCGTTAAAAGTAGTTGGGATAAAAAACCCCCATGTCTCCTTTGGGGAGAGGGTAGTGTCAAGAGGGCATTTTGAATTAATTTCAGATTTGTTTTTGAGACCGCAGCTGGGTGAGAACACTCCTTTGTGGAGAAACTGTACTTAAATTAACCTGCGATCGTACCAGCAGATGTAAAAGGGAAGCAAATGTATTAAACATCACTGTCTTGGACATTAGTTCTGAAACCGCCACTGATCACACTCCACTTCAAAGAGACCCTCTACCAGGGGCTTGGCTGGGAAGATAAAGCCCTGGCTATTTACCTTCTGACCTTGGTTCAAGACTAAATTGAGAATCTAAATGAAAGTAGTTTGGTGGTCTCAGCTCAATCCCTGGTAGACAGTTGTCCGTATCACAAAAGCGCCATCCCCAGTTTAGCACAATTTGGCACGGCCGCTCCTCTCTGTTCAGGAGAGACCCTGGGCTAAATTAACACAGAGACTAAATTACATCTCATGTGCCATCGTGGAGATGGCAGTCTTCGGAATGGGGCCTTAGAATAGCAGCCTGTGTGGACGCTCTCCAAACTGGCTTCTGGATAAAGAAATCTGCTTTCAGAGCTGCCACTTTCAAGCCTATTGCTTAAGCCAAAAAAAGGAAAATAAAAGCAAATCACAACACAGGCTTTTTAGGAACTTGTACTAGAACAAGGATGATGATCTTGGAGAGATTAAAATATACTTTCTGAGTTTTTATTGAAATAACTGAAATACTACAGATTATTTTCTCTTATTATAGCATCCCATGAGCCACAACCATAAATTGCCTCAATTAAATATATTTTAAAATTTTTATTATTTCTTACCAGAAAAGCCAAAAGAAGAGATGCTGCCATACAAATGTGCAAGAAGGCATTTGCTAAACATACATATTCATCATTTACTCATATCTATCTAATCAATCAAATAGATTTAGTGCCTGATACCGTAAACTGCTACAGTCATGTTTAAATAGGAGTAATCGAAATATTTACATTAAAATTATCTGTAAATATTGGTAAGACATGACTACCTAGGGTATGCTAATGTAGGATGGATATTGTGATATAGACAGCATGACATAAATATCAGATTTAGAGCCTGCATGTGCTGCGTGCTATGAAAGCTGCAGAAACTCTAAGTGGAAAAAGCCCCACAAATCAATAACGAGGTCATTACCACAAAGCCTGAATACAATGCAGGAAAACAATGTCATATCCTCAGTTTTACTCCAATTGTGGGATGCCTTCCGAGCGAGCCGAGGGGACAGATGGTGGAGCGGTTCCCATGCTCTGACTCCTGCTCACTTTCTGGCTCTTCCTCACTCTTTATGTCTGACTTTGCTCGCATTGCTTAGGCTGGATCTTAGCATTTTCCAGTGCTTCAGGGCAGTAGAAATTAATAATTCTAATTGTTGCTATTAGAGAGTCTGGCTGGATATTGGAAGTAGAATGAAAACATCATTATAAGGCCCTTAATGCCTTTCAGCCTCCAAAAGCCTTATAAATGTTTCATTTTTTTATGGTGCCACTGGAAAGCCAGAGGTATCGCTGCACACACGATGTGCCTGGGGAAACTGAGGCACGAGGCTGCATTTGTAATTACAAGTAAATTGCTTCTCACACGGAGGCTGTGGCTCAGCCTTCTGCGCTAGCAATTAGAAAATCCTTCTTTTCCTCTTCCCAGAAATACCATGGAAATAAGAGGGAAAAAAATTCCTCAGTGGTACAAGTAGTGAGGCAGCTGCTGCACTTAATCTGACAAGGTCAGGATGGGGATGGAATAGGGGATATTGGTAAACGGCTGCAAATGAAGAGATGATACAAATTCATCAGGAAGGAATAGAAAAAATGCGGCTTTTAAAAAATTTTTTACGTCAGACCCAACACACGACATCCACCTCGTCTGCTCAGGTGTCACAAACCCTTTACACCTGCACGCAGTTTTTTGCACTGGGAATATTCAGAAGCTTTTAGCCTCTCAAAGGCATGATTACTCTCAGGACTGGGATCCCAGCTTGTGACAGAAGTACTTCTCATGCCACTGGAAGAAAGGCCTTGCTCCAAATCCCACTGAAGGCGACAGGAGGGCTCTCATGCCAAGGCTTTGGAGCAGCCCCTGCCTTGGTAAAGAAGCATGATTTATTACACACCTCATTTTCAAAACGGGGTGGCTTAAGTGCATGTCTGGGCCAGGCTGTATGATGGCAGAGTCGAACACCCAGGAAAGATCGAAATGGTCACAAAATGTAATTTCTGCACGTGGAGTTAACTTTGTGTGAAGGGACCGTTTTGTGTGGTTTATTTTGCTAAGAAATGGTTCCAGTGCACCCCTCACTGGTCCCCATATGCTGTTCTAGGCTGGTCTGTCATAAAAATCTCCCCTTGTGCTTGCAGGAACAGTGACCCCACATAAACATATGCTCCCCAGACAGCCCCAGACTTTGCAGCATAATAAATGTGTTTGGGGAGAAGCTGCGCCCCGTCGCTTCTGAAGGCCCGGGCTGGCGGGGAGGATGCTCAGCCCCGGGCAGGATTGGGCCTTTTTGTACACATGGTGCTTTCACTGACATCAATGAGGGTTCGGAGCTTGAATCCAAAGACATACATGGGGCTGGCAGGAGGCCGGGGCAGGGGTCTAATCTCCCCTGACTGTGCATGTGAAACCGCTATTAATCTTAATGGGAGTGCCACACACTCATCAAGGGAAGAATAGATGAAAGGGAGAATCACAATAGATCATTAGATTAAGCAAATAAATATAAATGAATATTCGTTTGGCCTTTAAAAATATTTTCCTTGACGGGTAATGCAAATATTGGGAATGTTCTTGCAAATATAAAGCCCCCTCAGATCATCTCCTTCCTCCTGTGAGTAAGTGAGGAGTAAGAGAGAGAAATAACACTCGTGCTCGTGTCTCTCTTGGGGTGTTGAAGAAGAACCAGCTCTAAGGCGCTGAGTGCTTTTAACACACTACAGAAAGAGATTTTTATTTCTTCCAATATCCTATTTTAAAAAAGATGATATTCCTCTTTATGCCTCGCGTAATTTTCCCCGCGGAAATGGATGACAGGATCCTTCCCCCAGTTTGTGTCACTGGGGCTGAGCCCTGCAGAAGGAGCAGTGCTGAAGGAGGAGGAGGAGGAGGAGGAGGATGCCTCACGAGGAGGTCTGGTTGTGTGGCGGCCGAGAATCTCTCCTCCAAGGGGTTTTCAGCCCTGCTCCTCTCCACAAAACTAGCCAAAAAAAAGCCAGGGGGGCTCCTCTGGGTGGCCCTCATCATGGGGCAAACTGAGAATTTCCTCTCAGTTATCATCGGTCCTCTGAAATACAAAATGGGAGGGGGGATCTGTGCCTCTGCTTCTGCCTCTCTGAAACGATGTTAAGCACATAAATCAATACGAGGGGGTTTTTCAGCACCAAAGCGTGGCCTGATCTTGTCTCTGTCTCTCTGGGATGGAGGCAGAAAGGAGCTGACTGCAGGCCTGGAGGGAATTGGGAATATTGTCCTGCGGGGACATTGAATCTATTTGCTTCTAAATCCAGCAAAGAAGAGCAGCTCTCATTTCCAACGCTGATAGCCGGAAAGCAGCACGCGGGTTTTATAAAATTTCCATGTCCTTAAAATTCAGTGGAAGGGCAGAAGTCCATTCCTCACCTTTCCTGGTGCCCTGATATTAAGAAGTTAGCCACCATGGGCTGGGTCATACAGCCATTTTTTAAATGCAAAAATCAATGAAGAACCCTGCCTAAAATCAGTGGGATAATTTGCTACATTAATGTTGCTTTCGAGCTAACTCACAGCAGTCTAAAAGGGCTTAATTCATTTAAAGACAACAACACATGGCCCAGGCAATGTTTATAAGTCTTCCTCTTTCTTCTCGTGTTATGGCACAGAACAAATATGGTCTTTACTGGCTCAGAGGAAAGAAAACTCAAGCAAAAATTTTAATGAATGAAAATGCTTTCCCGTGAGCAACGCTTTCCCCTTTGGATCCTCCACGATGAAGTGCAACAACTCTCTGCTGTGAATCATTTTCGCCTGGTCTGTCGGCTCTTCCAAATTATTTACTACATGCAAAGTCAGCCAGAATTCAGAAGAAATTGGGCTCGTCGTGACGTAAGGAGAGATGTGTGGGAACAAAAGGGCATTCCTTTATCCTTGCCTGCAACTCAGGCTCGGCGGCTTTGAAAGCTTCTCAAGTCTTCCACCAAACTCCTACCCCCTCTTTTCTTTTTTTTTTCCTCTTTTCTTCCTCCTTCTGAAAAGTAATTAATATAATCTCATCAGCGGCCCTTACGCAACTGCTCACCTCAGCTTCTCTCTTAGGGTGCCAGGGGTTGTCCGGGGAAGTCAGCAGAGCCGCCCCAAAACACCACGCTCCCCCTGCCCCGGCTACAGCCCGGGAGGATGTTTTTAAAGGCGGATCAAGTTGTAAATGGCAGGGATTTCTTCCAGCGGCCCTTGTCGGGCTGGCAGACCCTGGATTTACGCCCGTCCTCACCGTCCTGCGTGGGGCTGGATCTTGGCGGCTGCCCTGAATAGGGCTTTTGCCGGAGACGGGATTACTCACACGAGTAACAGCTTGTGGGGATTTGGCCTCCCCTTCCTGCTCGGAACGCAGGATTTTTTTTTTTTTTTAAGGATAATTAAAGCAGTGCAATAAGCACCGGCTATCTGGATGTGGCCTCTGGCATTTTCCACATTGCACGGGTAAAATAATATGTCCCAGTTAATTTGAGGGGAGGGTTTGTGGCTGGTTTTGAGTGTCCCTAATGAGGCTAAGCAGAGGGGGGAAAAAAGGGAGAGGTTGTGGAAGAAGAAATTCAGGTTTCCTGTAGTCTCTTTTGGCCAGGATGACGTGGGGAATTCCCTCACCTTTTGGTACAGCATTAAAGGACGTGATAGGGAGCTGATGTAATCCTTGTCAATAAATGCAATAGTCAGCGAGCAAAATTGCCACAGTGCGCACAGAAATTCAGCCTTCACTTACCATATGGAACAGCTGGGAAGAGTTTCAAAACTTTTCCTTCCCCCCTCCCTTCTCTGCATTATGATTTTTCCTTTTTTCATACGCACAGAAAACAAAAGAAATAAAACAACCTGACAACTTCGTGCGTTGTCTTGTGACTACAAAAAAAAAAAAAAAA
>WEIT01007747.1:18364-48364 GCA_013389985.1 Dryoscopus gambensis
AAAAAAAAAAGCCTGTGAAGTATCACTGCTATGTTTTAGTCTAATGCTACTTCTATCTTTTATCCTTTTTAATTAGAAGGCAAATTCTCAGACCGCCAGGCCTAATCCCTACACAGTGGAACAAAGCCCAGCAAAGTCTTTGAACACTGCCCAGCCAGGCAGCACAAACCCTAGTAACTGTTGGCAGTAGGGCTGGGACTCTGACCCTCATCTTAGCCATTCTCTTCCAGCCCCTGATGCTCCCTGCCCTTCGAAACCTTGTCTGTTGTTCTTCTGTTTGGACTGAAAAGACAAAAGGGGAAACAATGTGGGAAACCTAGAGGATTGGCTAGGTGGGATGCGGGGGAGCTGGTGACGGATAGGAGAAAGTAAATGGAGTTTCACGGGAATGGACACAGTGGGGAGAATTGGATCACCAGATTATGTCTTTAGGTTCAAGAAATTTCTTCATCCCTCACTAAATCTTTTCATGGACAATGCCACTTTTAAACAATTGTTGCATTTCCAATTACTACAGGAGTGTTCAAACAAATGGCAAAACCCTTAATGAAAAGTTTGCTCATATTTTAAACTTTGGAGATCAAAATCCATAAAACAAATAGCTTTTACATGAGTTTCGCTCAGACACTTATGTCTCCAAATTATTTACACTTGTGATATTTCCAGTTGAGAGCATAATTTGTGCCTAGTCAAGCAAAACACGCAAATACATATAGATACATGAATTTCCAGAGCTAGCGGGAGCACCGCAGAATAAACATTTTGACTGAGATAGGCTCATGTCAAGCAAGCCAATATTACAAAGCTCTGCCTGCTTTCTATTATTTTGGCTAACTGCAAATCATTAAGAGAGAAAACAACAGATGTGGCTACGAGCACTCAGATATCTTCCAAACTGTGACTGTGCACGTCAACATAAAAGCCTGACTTACTGTGGTGTGCAGGGATGCTGTGAGCAGCGATGGGATTATTTCAATATATGGGGATCATTTGGACCTACCATACCTAGGGAGGGAAAGGAAAAATAAAAACTGACCACCAAATTAAAAAAATAAGAAAAAAAAAAAGAAAAAAAAAGAAAAAGCACAAGGCCCCCCCAAACCTGGGGTTTCAGATAATTTTGCTTTCCCTTTAAAAATTTGAGGCAGGGCTTGGCGTTCCTCCAGCTGATGTAAAATGGGAGATATCTCTCTAATTTACTCCATGGAGAATCTGACCTTTTCCCCCCACTTTTTTGGGGGGAGGGGCAGTGGGGGGGGGGACTTTTGGAGTAGCAGTTACAAAAGACAGTTTCTGATTTCGGAGAGCCTAAGTCTGTTTAGGGAAAAGGGGCATAAGCTCCTCAGATATTTAGGCACTTTTAAAGACATTTACCCTAAATCCTTACACTCGTAGGCACTCACTTTTGAAGGCTAAAGTGGCGGTGTGTTTTTAAAGCAATTTAGTTAAACCAGTGCAAAACTCTTTGTGGACATCATAAATCAATTTAAACCTGGCTTATACCGATTTAGCTTAGTTTAGCTACTAAGTGTCTTAAGCTAAATTGATAAGCCATTTTTAAACCCATTTAAGAATGTCTACACAGGGCTTTGTGCCAGTGAACTTAAATCAATTGAAAACCAATTTTAGCCAGTGCCATTTTGAGTGTAGACAAGATTAGGCATCTTGAATGGGAACGTGTGCTGATCCCATGTTTTCCTTATAACACCTCTGATTCCCAGCACTAAGCTAAACTAGCTAAACAGGGCTGGGGCTGCGAGTGGTGTGACCATTTTTGTGCTGTGACTGTTGCGTGTGTTTTTGGCCACGCTGTAATGATTGATCTGCTTGGTGGCCACAGCTAAAGGTTTTGGCTTTGTGCTTGGCAAAACGTTCATTGCAGCCTCTCCCTCGTTGCGTTTTGGTCCTACAGGAGGATGCAGGGGGGCAATACTGTGCTGTAAGGCCATCCCTGACAGATGGCTTTACAGCTTGCCTGGGCTCTGTGGTAGTCCCCATGGGCAGAATTGCCATCACAAGGGGTTTGGTGGGCAGACAGGAGCAGGTATTTCCTTTGGAGTGGTAAAAGTTAGGATCTTGCCTCACAAAGGCCAGCTTGGTGTGGAGGATCAAGAGCAGAAGACACCGCTGGGTACAGGTCAGCTCAGAGACAGAAACAACAGGGTGCTGGGGCCAGCTTGGCCTGGCTGCTGCGGGTCTCCTCTGGTTGGAAGTATTCAAAATGAGGTGAAGAAGGGTCTTTCTGTTCTCTTGTGGGCAGAACTGCTTGGGGATGCTTTCCCTAAGATGGTACCTAAAGGCCACCAATGTGAGCAGTGGACACAAAAGCTGTCTCCCAGCTTGGTCATAGAATCAAAGAATCACAGAATGGTTTGGTTTGGAAGGGATGTTAAAGACCATACAGTTCCACTCTTTTCCATGGACAGGGACATCTTCCACTAGACCAGGTTCCTCCAAGCCCCATCCAGCCTGGCCTTGGACACTTCCAGGGATGGGGCAGCCACAGCTTCTCTGGGCAGCCTGTGCTGGTGCAACCATGCCCTGCTGACATCTCACATATGAGAGGTGCTCAGATGACTGCAGACACCCTTGGGAAAGGTGTCTCAGAACTCTGACACCACCCTCTCCATCAGTGTGTCCTGTATGGATCAGACGTGGTGCACCACACGCAGGGCAAGAGCCAGATTCAGACGAAGAAGATGGAAGTACAGATTTTAAGCTGGTGTGTGAGCTGAAGTGCAGTGCCATGACTCCAATATTCAGATTTGAGCTTGCCCCTAGATACCTCCCTGAGCTGAATCCAGCTGGACTTCTACTCTTAAAAATGAGCGCTGTGTGTTCAGGCAGGTGAGGTGTCAGTAAAAACCACAGTTGTTATCATGTGTGTGCCCGAAGCCCTCTCTGGTTCAGCTCCTCCAGGGCTGGAAATTCAGCACCCTGAGGATGCTCAGGGAAAGGTGGCTTTGGGCAGTGTGGCTGTGGCCGTGAGGACACTGGGGGAGAGGTTCTACAGGGTGAGCAGCCGTGCCCGTCCCATGCATCTCTGACTCCATGTTGCTTTCGGGGGGTGAAAAGGGATTTTTTTAATAAAACCTAATCAAAGACTGGGGTGGTTTTGTGCCTGTCACCGAATGGATTTTTTTCTTTTTTAATTTTTTTTTTCTATTTCTAATGAACTAACCAATTTAAGAAAAATCCTGCAAATTCTGACCAAATTCCAATCAGATTTAAACTCATGAAAAGAATTACTGCTTGTCCTACACTGGCCTGTTTTGTTCACTGCAGGTGGTGCTTTCATGTCGTAAACAGGGTCTGTCACGTTGTCATCATGTGTTCAGTTTCTGTGTAGGTATAAATGAGCTGTTTGTCCAAATGAAGGTGAATAGAGACATTTCCAGTGTCTTTCATTAAATAAACAAATCCCACATGATGGATAAAATTGATGTGATATCCTACAATGTTTAACTTTTTTATCTTTCTATCAGAGGCAATTATATCCCTTCCCTCCTTGTAGCCTCGGCATGACACTATGGCTGTGCCACTGTCCACGCACACATGGTGGAGAGGAGCTGCAAGTCTTCCCTGTAATCTAACCACACACAAATTTCCAAGTGTTTTTCCGTGCCATTAATCTTAATATTGAGTGCCCTAATCTGTTTATAGCGCACAATACACGCTACCCCCTGATAAAAATCTTTTATACATGTCTGGGCAAACAGCATGAATAAATAATGGCCAATTTCCATACTGCCAAGCGAAAAGCTACTGTAAATTTATTTTTATTTCCAGCCTCGCTGCATCTCTTGTCGGGTGGAGTCTCCTTGCCCCGGAGTGAAAGGGATCAAAGATAACATTCTTCTCTGTCTGGGTGTACTTTGTGGACCTGCCTCCCAACCAAGGGATGAAAGGAACTTGCTAAACTGTTGCCATTTTGCAACATCTGCTATAATTCCCCTAAATCCAGATTTGTCTGACACAGAGAGCTCCTGTTCTTACATCATTGCCATGTGACAGTATAACACCAGTCACATCAAGCTTGAGGATTCCAGCTCCGGGCGATGATAATATGAAGAAAACCTTTTTTGCCTAGGGCAAAACACTTGTAGCAAAGTATTATTCATCTGGCCAATTTAAATCTTCTCTCAAAAAGGTACCCAGAAACATATGCAGCGTGCCTTTGTAAAAGGCTTGAGCTGCTCATAGGCAAATGACCTGAACCAAGAGTACAAAACCCAATGTCCTAATTAATTACTGCTAAGCAGCTCTGATACACAGAAAAGAAATGCTGGTACTAATCCTTAACCCTGTCCTACATTCTTAAAATAGCCAAAATATTGCTGACAGCTAGGAAAACAAAATTGCCTCTGATTTAAAGGTTTGGGACCCCGGCCTAAAAAGAAGATCAGAATAAAATATTTGAAAAGGGTGATTTTGGAAAAGTCCTGTTGCAGCACATAGCCTGGCTCTATGTGGCGTGGTCCCCTGTTTTGGGATGGAAACAGAGCCAGGAAAGCAAAACCCAGCTAAAGCCTCTCTGGGTCTGTGTCTTCCCCCTTTGCTCTGCCCTGTGAGGTTCAGCTCCACAAGGTTGGGTGGTTTCTCCCAAACAGCACACTTTTTCTTAACCCCACCACCAACTTATAACGGGGCAAAAGAACATCAAAGTATGTTAAAATGATGCCATTAGCACCCCACTTGCCGAAGCAGACCCTTGGAGCACTTTTTGGGACTTAATCCTTCCGTGCGAAGGCAATGACGTTGAAAAGGAGATTCAGTGTCCACTAATGACAGCCACATTTTCTTACCAGGTTTTTGGGTATCACAGCTTGTTCTAGCAGTGGGGAAATACAAATTTTGATAGATTTGGTAATTATGTGTCTCATGATGGAGCTGTTCAGTGTTGGGCAGAAAAGTGGACTTTTTCTAGCTTGGGGGGTAGGCAGGAAGGAATCCATTTTAGGAAAGAAACAGAACAACAGCTGAAGGGTTGTTGGTATCCAGGGGTGGAAACCCATGAATAAAGGCCGCATTGTCCATGGCATCAAGATATAAATTTCTCAGGAAGAGAAAGGAAAATCTTTTTCTTAGATGCATCCTCACTCCCTGTGTGTCTAATCCTGCAAACTGGGCTGCGATCCCATGGGTCACATGTGAAGGGACTTGGTTACTTCACATGAAGCACCTGGCAAGCAGGAATTGGTTTTTTCTTAATTATTTCTCTGACAATCGGGCCAGGCCAGGAGATTTCAGTGGATTTATTGACTGGGGGGACCCCCAAGCCATTTGCCCATGAGCATTTTCCTTCTGCCCATGCCCTCTTCCTGCAGGCTGTGGCTGTCACGAAAGCCCTGGGTAAAGCTCCGTGTTCCCAGTCAATAAGGTGGTGTCAGCAGTGCTTTGTCACTTTGCTATTATGAACTTAATACCTGAGTGATGTCCTCAGCTTAGTGATGACATTGAGTGAGTAAGTGCTGATTCAGAGACCTGCAGCAGCTCCACTTTGGGGGTAATTTCCTGCCTGGTTTGGTTTTTCATGCCATGCAGAGCACTGACTTCTGTTTCTGCAGGTGCATTTTAGAAGCAAGTGCATGTGGATGCTGTGAAATCCAGGGTGCCCTGGAGAAGAGAATGATCCAGGGAGATTTTAGAGCCCCTTCCAGGGCTTAAAGGGGCTCCAAGAGAGCTGGAGAGGGACTTTGGACAATGACATGGAGCGACAGGAGAAGCAGGAATGGCTTTAACTGCCAGAGGGCAGGGTTAGATGGGATACTGGGAAGAAATTCTTCCCCGTGAGGGTGGTGAGGCCTTGGTGAGAAGTTGTGGCTGCTCCATCCCTGGAAGTGTCCAAGGCCAGGTTGGACAGGACTTGGAGCAACCTGGGCTAGTGGAAGGTGTCCCTGCCCATGGCAGGGGGATTGGAACAAGATGATCTTTGAGTTCCCTTCCAACCCAAACCATTCTGGGATTCTGTGAAACCCCTCCACACAGGCATTAAGTACGTAGCTGGCTTTGATAACCTGGGTGTGCAGGATTGATAGGGCTTTGCAGATAGCTTCCCATGGCTCTGCAGGTCACTGGGACTTGCAGCATCCCTGTCCTGCATGACTGGCTTAGACTGGAGCGTGCATTCAACAGCCCATTAAAGAGGGTATTTTTATTTTTGGAGTGGTTGCATGTTATCAAGGAAAGTGCTTATTTCTATAACCCAGATAATTACATAACATTAAGATTTCTCCGCTCATTATTGGCATAATTTTAAAATAGTTTACAAGAAAATAAAAGTGCAGTTGTGCTCATTTCCTAGACAAACATTCTTGTTAAATCCACATCCCCCATTTTAACTTCTCTTTTTCTTTTTTTTTTCTTAAAGCACTCTTGCGATCTTCCTAAATTTGGCAGTGCCACCATTTCATTTTGCTAATACCCCTTGAAACTGTTAACACTTTTTCCTGAATACTTTCCTAGTGGATACGAAGCAAAAAGGAAGAAAGGCTACTGTCAAATTGATTAAGTGAAAGCTCATTAGAGAAAGCAACAAGAGGTAAAATCTGCATATGCATTGCAGAAATGTGTCTGATCTTGCTAAGTTGTGAAAAGACAAAATAAGCTCGAACCTCCTTATGCTGTAAGTAGTTCTGGGGAGATGGGGGCTGGGGATGGGAAGGGCTCCCAAATGTGAGTTACATCAAGGATTCCTCCTTAGAAAGAGGCTGTGGAGCAGCCCCTGCTAACACCACTTCACTGAAGGGTTTGCCAGTGTTTTAACGACCAGCCCTGATTTACGGGGGGTTGTGCCTGTGCCGTAAAAATTCTCAGTTCCTTGAGCCCTGACTAACAAGACCACAACACAAAACCCCTGAACAGCAATCCAGCAAAACCGCTTAAACAATGGTTCCTTAAAAATAAAATACAGTATAAAGTCAGCAGTAATTACTGTGTGTGTTCTCAGAGCTCAAAACCATCTTTCTATGTGTTTCTTTTTTTTTTTTCCCAGAGTGTGGTTAGGTAATTATTTTTTTTTTGGCTTGACATAGGGAATATCTCCCTTTAGTTCTAACAAGATAACTGGTTGAATTATTGATGTCTGAAAATGAGCCCTATCAGCTCATCCTGGGGAGACTTAGAGATACAGGCATGAGCTGGACATGTCCTCTGCTGGGAGCACCTTGGCTGGGATCCAAGTTTGTGAGTGTGTTTCTGGGTGTTTCATCATGATTGTTCATCATATCCTCTCTGGGGTCAGGATGCTGCGGGGTCTGCAGATGAATTCTATCTTTCCCCCATGGTTTGTCCCCCCATAACCAGGGATGTCTGGTTGCCCCACAGGGATGCTTCAGTCCATCATTTTGGGGCATCTTTCTCACCTTAGCTGAGCCCTTGTCAGAGGCTCAAACTGAGCACTGTGTGGTGGCTGCAGATTAAATTGACTTTAATTTCTGAAAATATAGATCAAAATTCTAATGTGATTTTGAATATGGACTGCACATCTCCTTCTACAGGCTTTTATGTGAGAGGCAGAAGGGCACCAAACCTTTGCTGCCTGTAGTCAACATGTTACTAATACCTTAGATAATTTTCCTCTTACCCTTACAATCCAGCAGACCTCGTTTCTTCTACCTCAAAAAAAAACCCACCATATATATATGTATATATAGATCCCAATTAAAAGAGGCCAAAGAAGAGGAATACCAAAGTA
Organism: Dryoscopus gambensis; assembly: GCA_013389985.1. Lineage (NCBI taxonomy): Eukaryota > Metazoa > Chordata > Aves > Passeriformes > Malaconotidae > Dryoscopus > Dryoscopus gambensis. The sequence goes on from WEIT01007747.1 coordinate 26,061, forward strand.
CCAAGCTAAAGTAACGTGATAACTTTGAACTTAATCCCTAAAAGACAGATATTTTACGGTTCAGGCTAAAACTCAAGGCTGACATCTAACCTGACACAAATATGCTGTTGCGTGTGAGAGTCCTTGTTAAAAAAAAAAAAATGCTGGGAATCTGCAGGCATAAGCCTGACAGTGCTAATTTAAATAGGAAAATCTATCTGTTTGGGAGGTAGACCACACGTCTGAAAGTTATGAAAGCAAACGCCAATAATAACCATCTAAGGCAGAGCACGTTCCTTGGAATGTGGAAATTACTGTATTACAACAAAGCTGTTGTTTCCACCAGGGTGTTTTGTAGCCTGGCTCATAATATTATGTATTTCGGCAGATCCCGGTAATTACAAATTTAAGTCTTAAATCCTCAGCTTTTCTTTATGTTCTCAAAGTACCCCTATAGGTATCCTCACTCCAAGCTTAAATCAGACCCAAAATACAAGGTGAAATGGGGCTGCTTGAATTCCTGCACTTCATAATGATATTTATTAAGCCAGTTTTGAAGGGAAATGTTGAGCCGTGTGTTTTATTTAAATCCAATGGTACTCCAAAGCGCTCTGGAATTGTTTAATTAAAACCAAGGTGCACACTAATAAGAAAGGATATCATTTTGTCATTTATATATAATTTCTTGATTTTGTTAGAGGAATAAAAAATGAAGAAAGCCCCCCAAATATAAAGAGAAGGAAGGACCAGTAAGCCTGATAATAGCCCTCCATGGAGAAGAAATAAGTATACAACAGAAGAATAGCACAGTGAGGAACATAATGTTAGTAAAACACCCTTAATGCTACACAAGCTGTAGAAAATGCTACTTTGCATTTGGGCTGCAGCATCATTAACTGTGGGCAATTGAGTAAAGAGTGCACCTTTTAAACTAATTCCTTGTGCTGGAGACAGCCACATCCAGGAGCCTACCTCATTAATATGCTATAGTGGTCAAATAGGAGATTAATAACAAAGTCACCTGCTAAACCTACAAGGAACCTGTTGATTAACAATAAGCTCCAAAAATAAGATACCAGCCTGCAAAGCAAAATCGAGTCCAAGGGCAACAAGTGCTTCTGTAATTTATTCCTTCTTTACACAAGGGCATAAAGCTCCCTTTATAACCGTGTTTTCAAGGCCCTGCTGTGAGCTGTAGGTGTGAGCTTTTCAGCTGATTTATTAATTTTAGTTTCAATCAAAGTGTCACCTGCAGACACAAAAATGTCGGCCTCACCACAGAAAATACAGGGGAAAAAAAGCAGGGGGGGGGGGTGGAAACAGAGGCAGAGGAGAGAAAGAGAAAGACCAAAGGTTTTATTCTGAGAAACTCAGCCAGCAATTTTTAAATTTTTTTTTTCTCTCTTTTGGTCACATGAACACTGGACGGCCTATACTCCACATAGCCCAGATAATTCCCAGCCACATAATTAAAAAAAAAAAAAAATCCGAAATTAAACATTTTTGTCATACTTGGAAAGTCAGCCTCAGACCTGGGCAATGGCGCTAACCCGGCGGCTGCCAAAACAATCAGCCCCTGTTGTCAGTAGGGGGACATTCTCCCCAACCAACCGCCTGAACAACAAGTCCACTGAGCAAAATGTGCAAAAAATTCTCAATTAGTTGTCTTTATTTAGTGAACACTATGGGGTCCTCAACGGCACTATAGAATTATGGCAGGAAAGCTGAGCTCTTCAGTGGCTTATTAGCATTCTCCGAGGGTTGGAGTGCTGCTGGTAGCAGACTGGTGCCTCCAGGAGCTGGTGGTGGGACCCCGGCACTCCTTGGGTTTTGTCCTTTTGTCCTTCCCAGCCAGCAGGAAGTACGGCCCCATGTCCAGGGTATTCTGGGATATCTTCATCTCATTCACCGCTCGCGGGACGCCTTTGTCAGTGGCCATGAGCATCCTCCTAGTCTGGGAAGCAAAAGCTCTGGGTTTGCCACTAAAAAAAAAAAGGCCAACCCACATGCAGAAAGTGGCTTTGCTCCCTCCTCCCTCCTCTCCCCAGCAGCTTTCCCAAACCAACATCCCCCATCAACGGGCCGGGGCTGAAGGAGCTGAATGCTATGGTGCCGCCCTATTAAATTGCATCAGATGTTATCAACACCCCGCTTCCACGTTGGAGAAAAAGAAGGCGAATAGGGGTAAATGGAAGCAGCTCCTTGTCCAATTCTTATCTTAATTTAAATGTAAAGTGAATGTCTTTTTCTTCTTCTTTTTTTTTTTTTTTTAAATAAAAGGGAGGGAGAGCAAAAAAAAGTTGAGTAGCAAGTGCTAGAAATGTCTTTTCTGAGAAAGAGGGTATTTGCTGCTTTAGGGAAAACACTATCATTGACTAAATTAACAAGTTGTCTTATCAACTGCCATAAGCCTTGAAGTCTAATTAATTTAGTACTGATCAATAGCCTTGAATGAAGCATTGATTTCTGCAGCTTTCTGGGGCTGCAGCAGAAACACATTCCCTGCTCCTTGCACGCTCCTCTTGTAGGAACCAAGCACTTGTAGTAACATTTATGTCCTTCTCTTCAATGTCCAGCAAGCATTTTAGGAATTAATTTCCGTGAGAGACTTGATTCTAAAAAATACTTTAAAGAAAGAAAGCAGCATGATAGGGGGTCCTGGGAAATCTCTATTTTTGGAGTCATATTTGCTCTAAAAATCTCTGCCTCAGAGGAAAAGGATTCAGTGGTAGATCAGGAAATGGTGGAAAGCTTGGCAGAACTTAGAGGTGTGCATATGGTTTTCCTCATTGATGCCTACCAAAGGGCTGACTTCTTGGACACATACAGGGGATTGAGCAGGAGGATCCCTGCTTGTTACAGAATCCACCCTCCACGGTCATTAGAAAAAGAGCAAGCAAAGTCACTAAACAGCAGAAGATGAGCCTAAAAGCAAAGTTGCTCAACCAATGTGGGCATTTTCAAGCTGCCATCCAGAGACGTGCCATGGGAGCCCACGGAAAACACTTCCATGGGGGCAGGGAAGATGTAGAGGACAGCGGTTTGAGAGAGACAAGAAGACACTAAATGGTGCCTGGTGTTGGAGAAAAGGCTCTCAGGCCCCATCACGGTGGCATCAGACCCGAAGTGCTGTGCCCACACTGTGACGAGATGTGCAAACCCACAGTTCGAGGCCTCGCAGGTGCAGGAGGCACCATCAGCTGCGGCTCTTTTGTGCCATCCTTGCCCCGGGTAGATGTGGGCTGGTGTCCCCCAGGGAAATGGGCTCATTGTTTGTGTCTGCAAGCCCAGGGGAGAGTTTCCCATCTGGCGGGATGGGGTTAAGTTCTGCCCTGGGCTAAGTCCTGGCATCACCCGCTGCAGATAGGGCTCTGCCTTTGGCACCCGGAGCCAGAGCATGTGGCTTCCTTGCTTTGTCAGAATCACTCATGGCCAAATCTATCTGGATAAAATGAAGGGAAAAGATGAATTCAGAAGGTGGGAAGCATTTTGGCAGCACCAGCAGCTCTGCTGGGATGTGAGAGAGGTCACAGTAAGGCCCTAAGAGCTTACAAATTAGCTTAAATTCCAAACCTGTGCTAGCAGGAGTAAAGCATTGTGTCAGGTCTCCTCCAAACCCTTCACTTCCACCACCCTGCCTGCCTGAGGCACATCTTTCATTTTATTTCTTTACTCCACATGTTCTCCTAGGGCAAAAGCCATGCAAACCAGAATCCCGTGGAAAAAAAAAATAGAAGGAAAAAAAAAGAAATGACAATAGGAAAAATTCAACACCACAGAAGAATTACATTTAACCTTTACAAAATTTGGCCCTTTTAACTCCAGGCTGAAAAAAGAAACCAGAAAGCCCCACCACAAAAGTCCCTCTCCTAGTCTGTTTGGGGGCCTCCATGAGTTTCCATAGCACTTTACAAAAGATCTTTATTGAAGAAAAGATTGGACAAACTTTCCTTATATGTGTGGCCCTAGTCATTAATTGCCCCTGTCTTCTTTACCAAGGCCTTATTCCTATGTAAATACCCTTGCATAATGTTACAGGCTATTGTCAGGCCAGCGCCAGTCAGTCGCCACTTATATGCATTTTTATTTCAATCCACTGCGCTGGAGAATGAAAAGATGTCTGGACTTAAGCTGTTTACCAACTGGGCCAAAGCTGCAGTGTGGAAGAACTGAAGAAAGCACCAGGCAACTGCAGGAACAGGCTTGGACAATGCAAGCAGCCATTTTCAGTTGAGTTATTAACCTACCCTGAAACTCTTCTAATCTACGCCTTTTTTAAAGAACAAATGTACTGAACCAAACATGAATGAGCCAGGACTATTAAGAGAGAAATCCTCTAAAGGACTATTGAGTGCAACATAGGTTTGTAATCATTTTGTCTCAGTTGCCTGCTACCAACATTATCAATGATGAAAATGCTTGCTCAGTTGTGGGGGATTGTCTCGTAATTAAACGACAGCGCTGTACTGTAAAAGAACATGCAGGAACACAGGAGATACTGAGGGCTTTCAAACGAGCCGCTCCCAGAAAGGACTCGGAATGGGCATGGATTACAATCCAGCTTGAAAAACTGAATTAAGGACATCGGGGTCTTCCTTTTAAAATGCGAGCACTGTTTTAGGCTTGCTGGGGAAGGAAAAGTTGCCGAAACGGGCTCCCGCACACAGAACGCTTGGGATGAAAAGGAGCTGAAGCATGTAGAGGAAATTTTTCCTGCTTTAGGTTGGGAAAATAAGTGCAAAAATGGAAAATCAAACCCTCACATGTGCTCGCAGGAAAAGGAAAGAAAAGAAACTTATAAGTTTGCTGCAGGCTACATCTTTGTAGTGACTTAATGGCACTACAATCTACACAGTGTAGTATTAGCCTTAAGAAACTCTTGACTATTTGCATGCATATTAGAATCCAATGAGAGCTTAATAAGTGCATATATATGACAGAGGAAACATCTCATTGCATAGTTAAAGCTGCAAAAAAACATTGAGGGAGGCAAAGTCTCAAGTTAATTACCATTACAATGCAATCAAGTACAGCAGTCATAGCTGAAATCCTTTTCTATTAAGACTGCTAGGCTCAACCTTGTCTCTGCAGGTCAGCTCCGGCACAGATAACCTTTCCAGCAGACAAATACATGTAAAATTGGCTCATCTAATTAAAAGCTCAGGGAGGTGTAGAAAAATACCACCACATTGAGGCTGAGCAAATCACAGAGTACCCCCTCCAGCTGGATGAAGCTACAATATGTGACTGCTGTTTCTGGAAGGAAACTGAGTCACTTACCATTTCAATAGGTTAATCAATTGACAATTAAATGGAGAAATTGGTTAACTCCGCAACAATTAACATGACACTCTATTAAGTACACTTTCTAATTGCCACAGCTGCAAGTGAAAATTAACGTCTGTGTCAAAGTGGCTGCATGAGGCTGGGCTGTTCCTGGTGGTGGCAAGGTAATAAACGTAGCTTTAAAAGCCTGTTGTTCATTTTAGACCCTCAAGCACAGTGGGGAGAGGGCCCAGTGCTGAGCTCTGTGGTTAGATACAGAGCACCACATGGGTTTACTGAGAGCATACGTGGACCCACGGGGTACTAAATACGTTTGTGTGTGTGCACACATCCCTAGAATGATGCTTATCCCTTCAAAACAACTTTTAAAATCCATTGTAAACTTCCAGGAGTGTGAAAGGTCTGTAATACACATATATCGTGTGGAAATAGTGCGCATGTTATTAAAGGTACACATGGAGGCAAGTTCCCTGGAAGTGTTCCGGCCAGGTTGGACAGGGTTTGGGGCAACTGGTCCAGTGGAAGGTGTCCCTGCCCATGGCAGGGGCTGGAACTGCGTGGTCTCTAAGGTCCTTTTCAACCCAAACCCTTCAGGGATTCTATGGAAAGACACATAATTACACCCATCCTGCTCCCCTGAAGGATAAGAAGAAAATAAAAGCAACCAAATGTTGTTCTGATTTCTCTAGAGCTGGCAATTTGATGGCAGTTTGGAAAGGTTCTGGTTTTGAAGAAGTTTTTAGTTGTGGCCAGGAATCAGAGCAGACACCAACTGAGCCCTCCCGAAGTCGATGGAAACACTGTCTTTGCTTTTCAAGGGACAGAAATATTTGGTTTATAGCAAAAGGTGCTGAGCTGTGCAGGTTCAGCTCCCAACTCTTCTGTGCAGCTCCTGGGTGCTTTACTGGCAGTAAAGCGAGGTATAAAATACAAGTACCTGGCATGGACAGTGCTCCTTGCTCCAAAACAAGGGTGTGGATGCCTGCTCCTCTCACACTCTCCTACAGACTGTGAGTCCAGGGAAGATGTTCAGCAGTGGCCACTGAACACAGACCTCAGGTTGGTTTTCAATATAAATAATCACTGAATTCTTCATTTAGTGACCTTTAATCTCTGTTCATTCACACTACAAAAGCAGTAGTCCCCAGGTCCACCAAAGGTCTTCTTCTGGTCAAAACACAGAGATCCAGGATCTGGAGGAGATGCTGTTCTGGAGAAGGGCAACAAGCCAAATCTTCTTTTAAGTGCCTTTTCTGGTGCACAGCAATCTGCAGGAGTGAGGTTGTGTTTTTGGGGGTGTTTAGGAAAATCTGCTTTCTTGTGGATCCAGCACTAGGATGACCTGTGTCACACACAGGTGGTGCAGGACAAGCGTGTGACACATCCTTGCATTGCACTGCTGCTTTCTGTGCTTCCTGCAGGCGTGGTGGGGTGGGAGATATATGAATAGAATAGAATAGAATAGAATAGAATAGAATAGAATAGAATAGAATAGAATAGAATAGAATAGAATAGAATATCTTGAGTTGGATGGAACACAGAGGGATCATCCAGTCCAACCCCTGGCCCTGCACAGGACATCCCAACAATCCCACCCTGTCCCTGGGAGCGTTGTCCAAATGCTCCTGGAACTCTGTCAGGTTTGGAGCTGTGCCCACTCCCTGGGAGCCTGTCCAGTGCCCCACCACCCTCTGGGGGAAGAACCTTTTCCTGGTACCCAACCTAAACCTCTGCTGACACAGCTTCTTGCCATTCTCTTGTTTCCTACCACTGTCTCACAAACACAGGCCTCCGTAGCCAGCCAGTTTATGCTGGAACAATCTGTTTCCTACTGGATATGGGGCACTAATTTGGGACCCAAATATGGGAAGCCCTACAGAAACTTGCAAGGACACGGTCAGGTTTTCCGAGAGTAAATTATATTACTTTCAAGCTCTGCTGTGAAAGAACCAAAGCTGTAAATCCTCAAAGTTAATAGTGCTAGAATAGTAATTATTTGGTTATTTTTTGTTTGTTTGCTTGATGGGGTTTTTTGACCAACAAAACCCAGGGAAAGACAAAAGGTTACATCAGTAGCTGTTGTTCAGAACCCAAACCATGAGACTTACAGATTTCTGCAATGAGATGAATTAAGCTAAAAGCCATATTAAGCTGTACTGCACATCTGCTGCATTTTTTAATTCTGTATGTGCCCTTGCTGCTTATTGTGAAACTTGTTGTTGGGCTAATTGATAAAATCAAGCCCTAACATTTTAACCAGCCTGAATTCTCAAAAGGCTGCAGAATTCCTTGCAGTTTGACTTCCCAGAAACTTGTATCTGCCGACAGGATTGAATTTTGCTGGGACAGCCTATGAGCTGCTTTTTTTCCCGGTGCTGGAGAATTTAGGTTTGTAGCAGGCAGAAAGGCCAGAGAGATGGTGACTGTTTTTTCCTTCCTGAACAAAGTCTGTTGCAGCAGCAGGGAGGAGAATGAGGTCTGCCAGGATCCACCATCCAGCCCTGGAGTACCTGCAGCCGCGGGAGAGAGCTCCGTGGGACACGGTGTGGATGTCTGATGTGCACAGAAATGTGTCACTTGAAGGGGCTGCTGGGCTGGCAGCTTCCCAGAGAGCCCAGCAGAGCTGGTGGCAGCAGTTCAGGCTAAATAAATAGTGAGGAGCGAGAGATCAGGGTGAAATCCCGGCTTGGAGAAGTCTGCTGCTGGCTTTGCCAGGCCAGCACTCCTCTGCTGAAAAAAACCCTCCTGGATTTTTTAACCTTCCTTGGAGAATATGCTGAGCAGACAGCACAAATCTTTGATGCAACACCTGGAGAAAGAGGAAAACCAAGAGTTTCCCCCTTTTATTTCAGCATCAGAGTCTGTGCTGCCACCCCTGCCCGAGTGGAGGGGAGGTTTGTCCCCGAGTGCCGTGGGTGTCGTTGAACATATACTTCTAATTGCAGCTGCTTTCCCTCTAATTATAGCTCCGTTTGGTTAGGATTTTCCTCCAATCCCTCATTTCCCCTAAAGCAAACACCAGAGCACCAGAGTTGTAACCCCAGTGGGGACATTTATTAATAACCCCCTTGGCAAATAGGGAAAAAAAATCATTACGCTGTATTAGGCGCTAAAATATTTTCCCACTGCAAAGGCTAATTGATAAAACCAAGCAGATATTATGGGGCAATTAATGTTAAGATGAAAGTAAACATGAGAGCAAAACAAAAACAGGCTGAGGGAGAGTATTTTTTTTTTCTGGCTTCCAGGAGTTTCTCGCCAGTTAGAAATGAGATGCTGGTAAATAATCTGAGATTACCTGCTTAGAAAAAGAGAGATTAAAGAGGGAATTGAAGGAAGGGATTCTTGCACAGCTCTTCCAGTGAGAGTGGTGACACGTCTTAAGGGGTTTTGCACGTCTTTCAAAAAAACTTTCTGTTTTGAGTTGGCTTTTCCCCCCACGTCCCAAAACGGCTCCATATTCTGCACTTCAATGTAAAAGTTGACCAACCCCATCAAAGTGAGTTTACAGTCCCAGAGCAAAATCCATAATAGTGTCACTTTGTATAATTACAAAGGAGAAAAAGAGGGAAAAATGATGATTTATCACCTGAACTACCCCCTGGCTCCAGATGTAAAATAAAGATGCTCGGGGAAAAGCAAAATCTGGCAAAACTCTGAGTTTATGCTGGAGGGATTACCTTTTTATTTGCTGTTTGTACAGTGTCAAACACCTTCGATCTTAACCTCTGTCCAGGGCTTCCAGCTGCGAGCACAAATCAAACAGTGGGTGACCAGTAAAGGAGAACAGACTGGTCCAGCCACACAGCCCATGCACTGACTCTGGGGTGGGGAAGGGGATAATGAAGACACAGACAAACAAGACACTTCCTTCCTGATATTTTATTCATTCATCAAACAATATTACACATTCCCATTGATGCAGGCAGTGGGAATTCTGCGGGGCTGATTAAAAGGAAGCGGAAGGGAAGGAGCAAAGTAAATTCTTTGCTAACCAGCAGTTTTTATTTTAGCTAGGTTTGTAGATTTTTACTTACTTTAGGTTAGTATGGCTCTCTAGCAGCTCAGAGTGCAGGGCAAGTCCAGCCTAAAGAGATGGTGAGTGCAAGAAATCCTTCACTTTATTCTTGCCTGTCTAGGGTTTAGAAAAAGTCACAATGCCATGTTTTTAAAATAATAATAAAAAAGTTGCATGTGTCCTGTTCCTATTCGAGGATTGCATATAGGCTAACAGAGGACTTCTGCATATCGTAGCAGAGATTTTGGGAGTTTCTTGGGAAAATTCCTCCTGTGTCTGCTGGGACAAACCATGTCACCTTATAACCTTAGCAGGACTCCAGTGGGTATCGTGGGTCAGGTCTGGATGTTGTGGCACTGCCAAGTGAGTCCTGAGGGACTTGTCCATGCTGCATCCAAGGTGGGGCAGGACCTTTTAACCAGGCCCTTCTTGACCCGGGATGAGCAGCTGGCCACTTCTGGAGTCAGCAGCCCGGAGGGAAATGGCTATTTAGAAGGAGATCCCTCTTTAACAGGCGGTGTTCAGGAGGGGGTGACACATCCTCAGGCTGCCTGAGGGCAAACACACCTCCCCATTTACCTGTGACCCAGCTGAGATCGTGCTCGGCCTCCTGTCACATCTCAGGGGCAGCAGTCCGGGGGGGCTGTGGGATGAAGATTTTAAGACACAGAGCTGCTCACCAGCCTTTCCTTCACCTTTCTCAAAGGGGCTGTGGGAGTCTTGTCCCTCCTGGAACATCTGGACTGGTGGCCACAGCTGCGTTCATGGGAAGAGAACCTATATGGAGAACCAAGGGCAAAGCTGAAGGCAGGATTCAAGGCTTCACTCCACCTGTGCTGTACCAGCCTCGAGGAGATGTCATGGTGGGAGCTCATCCCAGCTCTGGAAGAGACTTTGGGGGCCTCCCAGATCATCCTCATTCATGCTGTGGATCTGAATCATCACAAATCATCACCAGAGATCAGCGTGTGGGTGAGTGTTAAGAGAGACTCTGGGTTGTAATGATAACAGCAGCTGGACTCTGTGGTTGTGTGGCCTCAGATACTCTGAGTTTTCAGGGGATGGGGTACAAGTGTTGGAACAAGATGGGAGAGAAGGAATAAGCTGCTCATGGATATTCCTCCTACCGAGCCAGTAGCAAATGGGCCATCTCAGTGTCACATCACCGATGAAAAGGATTAAAGATTTCCCTTGTTCTAGACATCTACAACCTGGGTGAGGTCTTAGTCCATACAGCTGGGGAAAAAATTCAGGCTATAAAATCCAAATTTTAGAAAATAGTCAAAAAAATCTGACAGTTGTAACAATAACAACAACAACAAACAAAAAAAAAAATAAATTAAAAAAAAAAAGAAGCCCCAAAGGGAACTCTATTGTTCCAGGGAAGGAAGAAACTGAGAGCAAATGAGCAGGGCAGGGATGTGTTGGGCGTTTTCAGGTGCTGGGGAGCAAGAGTGTTGACATCCCTGGGTGACCCCTCAGTCTCTGGCAGGCAGGGAGCTCTGCTCCTGGCTGGGTGTGGCACTCCCACCACACTGACTCCGAGCTCCCACCATCCTTGAAGCCACGATCTGGCACTGGGGCCAGGTTCCTGCCTCCTCAAACTGACCCACCATATTTTGCAAGAGTAATTATTGCAGAGTTAAGTGTGTTCCTAATTCTCCCTCCATGTTAGTGGAACCCTTTAGATACAACCTTTTGATCACCAGACTCCCTTCCCAGTCTTCTTCTTTCTCACTGCCAAGTGCTCCTATCAATGCTTGTTACACACCCATTTTCCTTCTTTTCCTTGTTCCTTTTACACCTGCACTGCTGTGGCTTTCGTGCTGCCCTTCACTGCTGTTCAGCCCTCTTCATTCCAATCTGGACACTTTCTCCTCTTCTTCACCCTGGGATCCTCACTAGAACCTGGAAGGAGTAACTGCAGAGATCCTGCCATGCTCTGCTGCTGCTTTTGCTGTACAAGAAAAGAGCTTTGAAAGTGAGAACCCTTCCAGCTGTGCCTACAATGCAGGCAGCACGTTTCCATGTTGGACACGAGCACAGCTCTATTCAGACCTCCACCACGGGAGCTACCGATGGTAACCAGTGCCACCTCAAACCTTGGATATTTTGTGTTTTCTAATTCATAGAATCATGGAATGGTTTGGTTTGGAAGGGACCTTAAAGCTCATCCTGTTCCACCCCCTGCCATGGTTGGGGACACCTTCCACTGTCCCAGCTTGCTCCAAGCCCCATCCAAACTGGCCTTGGACACTGCCAGGGATGGGACAGCCACAGCTTCTGTGGACACTGAGTGTCTCCTTACTCTTTCTCAGCACTTTTTCCACTCCTGGCTTTTCTGTTTCATCTGGCTCCTCCTGAAAGCTCTGCCTCTCCTCTCTCTCCTCCACCACTTACCTCCTGCCACCTTCTGGTCTCTTGGACATCAATTTTGAATTGATTGCACTGCCTGTTTTTTCCTGTGGTCTTCCAAGCTCCAGCATGCTCCAGAGCAAAGTACAGAGGATCTAAGCAAGGTCAGGAAAGCTCCTGCACTATCACAAACACAATTTAGTATGTAGCACCTGTGCTTCACAGTTAATGCACAGCAGTCACACCCGTCCCTGCTCATTGCAGGGGAGTTGGAGCAGCTGACCTTCAAAGATTCCTTCCAACTGTATTTATTCCGTGATTCTATGACCCCCAAAAGGCACTTTGCTTCCAAAATCAGTGGTCAGTATACCTAATGTGATATAAATGTGAGAGCCTGCTCCATGAAAGAGATGAATGTCCGGAGAGGAGTTTCTGAGATGTGACTGGTTGTCCCTTGCCCTGTGTCTGACCCATTCCCTCTGGTCCTGGACACCAGCGGGGCACCCTGGTGATGCAAAGCCACCCTGGGCACAGGTGAGGGTGCCCTGCTGAGGGCTGAGGACAAGAAGGAAGGTGCCTGCATTGCCCCTGACCATCTCCCTACATATGGAGTGGGGATATTTGTGCTGCTTTGCTTGTGCCTGGGACACGAACCAAAGAACCTCTTTAGGATGATAATGGAAGTGGCAGAGTTTATTTAGCCAAGCTGTGAGTATTTTGGGGTATTTCTGTGCTGCCTTATCACCTCAAGAAGAGGCAGACAGCTTAAAATGCTCAATATTTAGAAAAGCTTGTTTCATCTCTCTTGTCTTATGCTATTGGTGTGGAATATTCCCTTCTTAAGCACACTGCAATAATATTAGATAATTACTTAGCTCATTTTTCTATATGGGTTTTGGTAATTCATAATTGTCTCAGAGCTGAGGAAATGTTTCCTTTAAGAAGGTTAAACAAAGAGTTTATTGACATTAGTGAAGATTGGTTAAAGAAAACATTATTAAATAAAAGGAGCTTTATTTAAACACTAAATTAATCATTTAAAGGCAAATTAGAGGTCGTAACTCCTCCTAAATAAATAATGTTAAACAATAATTAGATATCCATTTTAGATTACAGGCAAGCACTTGGGTTCAGTGGGCTGAAAAACAAGTTTCTTCTCATCTCTTCAAATTTGTTCAATATACATAATTAAAGTGAATCACTGCCCCGCTTAAATTTTCCATTCTGAGATTAAAAAAAGATTCCGTTTGTAACTGTGTGTCATATTCGCCATTAGATGATAAAACATCTTTAAAGCTTCACTTTCATGTAAACAGAAGAAAAGATGAGAGCATCCGGAGAGATCCCCAGCAGTGGAAATCGATTCTCCTAAGCTACTGGTTACAGTTATCAATCTTATCAAACAGGCCGATGCATGAGTGCCCTCAGCCACTTTGATTTGTATGATCTCCCTTTGCCAGAGTTAACCTTCCCCACGTTCCAGCGTGTGCAAGAGGCCCTGTCTGGGCTATAATTACCCTCCCTTTCATTAGCGTTCTTACTCATCTCTTAAGTGTGAGATAAAATTAAAGAAACCGTTTTCCCCTCTCCCTTCATTACATTTTTTTTTTCCTTTTTTTTTTTTTGGTAGGCTCGGAGCAGCCTCATTTGTGCTTTCCCATGAACGTGAGCCAACCTTCCCCCTTCTCATCCCCCTTTCAAAGAGGGATTCGGGATGGGGAGTCCCAAACCCAGCACCCCACGTCTCACCACCGCTGGGTTTGCATTAGACCTCCTCAAAATGACGATGGCTGGTGAGCTCTGACAGGGACCACCCCACCACCACCACCACCACCACCACCCTCCAGAACCTTCCGTGGGCTCTGCTCGCCCCGCTGCCAGCCAGCTTCACAAAAAGCACTGGGAATTTTTGTCGGCCACGATACAAGGGTTGAGGAGTTGGATTAATGAAAGCTGACATTGGCGCTGATAAATAATGACACCACCGAAAGCAACCTCGGCGGTGGATGGCAACATCAAAAAGCCCAGCAGATTTCACTCTCTATTAAGGGATTGTCCTGCAAAGAAGCAGGAAGGGTGGCGGGGGCAAAAGCTGGATGCTCTGGCAGGATTTTACACAAATCTCCCATCCGTGGGTGAGGGTTTTTTGCACTCTGCTCTTGCCTTTGCCACGTTTGATTTTAGGCTGATACTGGCGCTGTGCGAGCGAATGTTGCCCGGCTGATTGTCACCCCTAATTGCACCCTCCTCGTTAGCCTTGCCTCCAGTTGTTTCCCACACCTCTGCCTGGCACCCAGGCTCCTGCTCAGCCCTTCTGCAATACCATCATGAAGGTGAATAAAAATTTCCACGATTTCTAAATAAACATTTCACCCGTTTTTCTTGCTGCTTCCTTTTCTCTCATTTTAAAATGAAAGTGGCTGATGCTGGAGATGTTTTTAAGCCCTGAAAATGTTATCTCACACCTCACGCAGATCTTCGGGGTCCGCAGCAGTGGCAGGGATCACAGATTTCCTCTAAATCCATGTTCTAGGAAGAATAACATTGCCAGGAAAAGTTGTTTTGCACAACCCTGCTATCTCTCATTAACTAGTCAACACAAAGGAACAGAACAAGACTTTTCTGATTATTTTAGTGTTGTTTTTTTTTCCCCCTTAACTACTGAATTTACACACAAAAAAGAAAGGCACTTTGTATTTAAGGTTAATCAAGTTTCAGTACAATTTTTTACAAACTGGAATCACACTAATCTTTTTTTTCTTGCTCTAATGTGTGGCTGTTGAAATCCTTAGCTGTGATAAATTAAGCTACTTATTAATCTAATTATCGTACATTCATCCTAGAAACTTTCATGTGACTTGAAAAGGCTATTCAACCTTTTCCCTCCCCTCCTAGAAAGGGCTCAACCTTGCACCAATTAAGATCATTCTGAAGTAATGCTTTAAAAAAGCTTTCTTTAATCACCCAGTGGAACATGGGCTGATGGTAAGCAAACTAAAAGCTGTGAGAAAAGTTTACCTTACCTTTAAGTCTGGATATTTTTGAGTTGGAAGAGGAAGGTCTAATTGTGGTGTTCCTCTCTTCCTCCTCTTCTCTGCTCTCCTAAACAAGTCTGTGAAATTATTTAGCAAGAAAAGTTGTGACCGACACCGCTGGCTTTTTTTCTGCGCGTAGGAAAGGACAAGATGGGAAGATGTATTCGAACAAAACATGTGAAGCCTAATTCAGTATTGGGTTAATTGGAAGTTTTTGACTCCCAGATTATATATTAACCATCCAGATTTCATAGATACTACTTTGTTTTAAAGCCTTATCTATCGATAGGAAAACATCCCGATTCCAAAATATCCAAGGGATTAAGAAAAGGAGAAATAAACCCCCAAGTACCGACAAGAAATAGGTTGGGAGCGTATCCTATCTTAAACATCCATTCATCGTCAAACGGTTTTGTTACTTTTTCTTAATAACCACATAAATGGAGCTATTTTATATTCAAATTAAACTAGGTATTAATTTGAATGCAAAGCAGCTCAGTTTGTGCCGTTTCAATGACAGGTTTACCCCCAGACAGAATTTATGAACAGCCCGATGTGGGGGAAGTCTGCTCCTGCTCCTCACCCCCTCTCCATGCCTAGCAAACTTGCTAACTGTGAATAGTTTTTGAAGTGAAGATTAAAAGAGTGGAATTATAAAGTATAATTACATTTTATTGAAACTCTAGAAATCAGAAAAAAATTCAGCAGGAAACTTTTAGTGAAACATGATGTGTTGTCATTATCATTAAAAGATAAAAGTTCCATACTGTTTTTATCTGTTTATTTGGAAGAATTCCAGCCTTTGCAGTAACGCAGGAAACAAAAAACTGGAATGCAGGAGTAATTATTAAAACTGTGTGATTTGTTATCTCAGCTACTGTCTTTCCAAATGGTAATGCGATATCAGCAGCTGCAGACGGTCGCTGATTTCCTCTATTAGTAAACAAGTGCTTTGGAGACCTGTGTGAGGCACTTTAAGCCCACTACTCCCCGAAGTGCTGTCAGGCTTAACTACTAATCCATGGTATTTCAGAGCACTGGAAATTCATCTTTATAAAACCTGAACAAAAAAGGGAAAAAGCCTGGAGGGCAGGAGCTCCCTCTGGTGAGACAAATGACATGTTCATTTATTAATGAAACAATAACCCTGGAAAGAGGATCAAAGCACATTCCATCCTCACTTTACAATCCCCAATTTTCTCAGGCCATACCATTTAATTGAGCCATGACAATGGAATACTTAATTGTTGCGTTAAAGTTTGAAGAAGCGACTTCTTCAGAATCAATGTTCATTTCTGGATTATGACAGTATAATGTCGCCAGCTTGTAGCTGCTGGAATTTTATTTTCTCTCTTTATTTTATGCAGATTGAGAGAGAGAGAGAGAGAAAGAGAGAAAAAGAGCTGATTTTATTCTTTTACCAAAGGCTCCTTATCCCTCCCCATAAGCAAAAATGACTATACCTGTACTGGGGGTAAAGCCTGGCTGCTGGCCCAGTGCCGTGGTTGTGCCCAGGGGGACAAGCTTGGGGGTGACTTCTGTGGCAGGAGGAGGAATGCAGGAGGTGCAGCACCTTGGAAGAGTAATAAAAAATCCCCTAGATTTTGATTTAAGATTAAAGAAAAGGCTGAAAGAGGGAGCTGGCCTCTGTAAGCTTGTGCTTCTGTAAGCACCAGCGAGGTTCCTGAGTTCTCCAAGGGATCCTCTGGCACTGGAAGCTCTGCTCCTGCATCACCATTTCCCTGACCCTGGCCTACAGGCAGGTCCTAGTTCATCCTTATTCCTGGAGCCAGCATTGCTTCAGTGCCACCCCTCACTTACCAGGTCTGTGATCACACTCCCACCCTGCTCTGCCTGTACTTTATTTTCTCCCAGTACGTCAAACACGTGGATGCCTCTGTGCTTGGGAATGCTTAAAAGGCTTTTGATTCTCACCCTGTTTTCAGATAAAGTCGTAGGGGATCTCCTGGTTCCTTCCTGGGAGCTCACATTGTCTGCCACCAAAGTTTTGAGGCAAAAGGACCATCCTTCTGCTTTTGTGTCCAGCTGCTTCTGGGGTTCCCAATATTCTGAAAGGCCACGAAGGAAATGGAGGTGCTCAAAACAAAAGCCACGTTTCCAAAAAGAACAAAATATCTCCTGAAATGAATACATGTGTCATATCTGTCTCTCCAAGTGTCCTTTCCCTACCACTTGATTTTATCAAAGTTCTTATTGGTGACTCATTTAATATAATTGATACTTACTGACTCGGTATCCGGCGGTGATTGACTGCATTATTTTTCTTTAACCTGATTTTAACTTAAATACCATTTTCTGTGTGCCTGCAAAGAAGCAGCTAGAAAGGCTATCATGCACGAGTGTCTGCTACCTTTAAATTAATACATTCTGCTTTATTAATTCTTCCTATGACATGTATTATAATACACTTGCATGTACATAGCGCCTATCGTATAAGAACCCCGAGGCACTTACAAACATTAACTAAGCCTTACAATCTTCTTACTTTGGGTAAACAGGGACAGAGGGAGGTTAAGTCTGTCATCCTGACAGCTCTGTGCAGAGCTGGGCAAGGAACTGCTCTATCCTGACACCTTGCAGGCTCTGGGGAGCTCACAGTCCCTGGAGGGTGGCTAACGCACCCCGTAAGACAGCTAAGGCAGCCCACAGGATGCACAGTGCTCCCCATTCTTCCATATGTGGTGGACGTGGTTTGCAGGACTGGGAAAATGGGTCAGGATCTCCAAGGAATCACAGTGATTTGCCTAAACTTACCCATATTTCCCCTCCATCCTTACCCGACTCAAGCAGTGGTCTGGGTTTTGGGTATGCAAGAAGTGAGTAAGCCCTGGTTGCTCAGCAGAAGTATAAATCATCCTTAAGATTATTTCAGAGTGGGTAACAGAGGAAAATAGAGCTGTTGGGAAATCCACCTAAGCAACAGGTCAGCCTTGGGAAGTGCAAGTGTGTCCTAAAAGCACTGAAATCTCAGTAGGATTTAGTAGAAAATATGGCCCGGCCCCTTTTCCTGTTCTAAACATGAAGTGTTGAATTAGAAATGGGGTGAGGGGAGGCAACTTTGGGACTTGAGCATCATAGGATGCATAATTCTCTTAAAAGAAATACATCCCACTGTAGGGTGTAACACGGAGGGTCCCTCCACGTAGGTCAGGTGAAGTCCCACTGCATTCCTGACTGAGGGGAACGAGCAGATGAGAAAGTCCCAGTAAATGAATTGTGTAACAAAGCCCAAAAGGACTCTATTTTTTTTTTTTTTTTCCCTTGGAGTATTAAGAAATCTGCGCAACAATCCCCTGCCTTCTGGAGGGCACTGCGTGACAGGCACTGTGCTATTTCCAGTGTGCCTGGGAGCTGTGGTCCTTTCATTTCTTTTCTCCTGTGCGTGCTGCAGCGGGCTTTAGCTGACCCATCCCTGCTGGGGCAGTATCAGGGTACCCAAAATATTCCCAGCAATGAGGGTGAGGTCACAAGGACCAAAGATAATAAAACCATCCTAGATCCCTCTGCATGGACCACGCAGGGCTGGTCCTGCATCCTCTTATGGGAACCTCTGTGATCCTGCCATGTCCCCTTATACAGACCTTTCCATGCCTGGGATTCTCCCTCCACCAACAGAATATGTTGAGTTTTGCCCAAAAATTAACAGGAAAGAGCAGCTTGTAGATAAACATAAAAATGAATGGGTTATCCCTTCCCTTTTTGGGAAGGTGACTGGCTGGGACAGGAGTGAGGCCCTGCTCCAGGGGTTTGGAGAGGAGGATGGAGCCTGACCAGCAGCACCAGCTGAGTCCTTCCATCCCAGCTTGCGTAGGTGAACCTGCTCCTTCTGCCCTGCCCCTTACCTATTGAGTGCCTGGAAATCCGATTACTGATCCGGGCCAGCCGTACGTGCAGCCAAGCAATTACATTGTTTTTCCTCCACTGCAGCTCGGCGGGTCCTGCGGGCTGAGGTTTAAGGGAAAACGGAATTTTAAGACAAAAAAAGAAGCGCCTGATGATATTGGTATTACGAGGACGGCTTACAGTGCTGGATATTGCCATTCTGCTCGGGAGTGATTAAGGGTTCCAGTCGAGACTGGATGGTTTATCATGGTTTACTGAAGTGCAGGAAGAGCTGGGAAAGGAAGGGAAATGGGAAAAGGCAGAGTGGAGTTTTGGTGATGCTACAGCTGGGGAGCTGAGGTGTGGGATGAATAAATTTCTGGTTCTTCAAGGATGGAGCTCTGCCCGTGTGTTCATGCCCAACCCAGACCATTCTATGGTATGATATGATATGATATGATATGACATGAGATATGGTATGACATGAGATATGGTATGACATGGCTGTCCTTGGCAATGACAAAGAAGTTCAGCCAAGGTCATAGCACAGACACCCAGACTCCACCCAGAGCCTTCCCATCCTCCCTAGGCCAGACCCCTGAGCTTTCCCACCCTGGAATGGGTTTTAATGCTGTGCCCATTTGGGAGTTTTGGACAGCTGGCTTGGGAGCAGGGCATGGCAAAGGCATAACTTCCCATCAGGGAGCAGGTGAGCTTTTGGAACTGCAGAGGAAATGTTTTCTAGCACAAGTTTAAGATAATAAACTCAAACTGAGTGAGCAGACACCAGGAAGAAATATTTAATTATCCTTCTCACCATTATGAGGAACTTCTGCCACTCTTCAGGTTATTATACAGTAAATAACCAGTTTTCTAAAGGACAGAGCTGTTTTAATTATATGACAATGAATGCATAATTATTATGTTTGTTAGGAATGAATCACAAGACAACAGACTTGATATTGCTGCTCTAGTTAGTGCATCTTAATTACTTTTTCATTTATTTTGCATATAAAAGCTATTTGCTAATTGTCTTTGCTGTAAATATGCAAAATATAATTAGTCATTCATAATTCTTTATGTGTTATCTAACTGTACATTTGTTACTGAGGAATGTATATTAAAGTTTGCATATTTAATGGGCTTTTGTGGCACAGAATATTTTCGTACAAAGTTTTCAGGAAATATTAGAGACATCACTTAAACCTTCTTTTAACCCCTTTTCCTATGCAAACTAACGTTTCCCAGAAAGACTAGATATTGATAAATTAAACCCCCCGGAAATCCATTTCTGTTTTCTAAGCATACAGTATAAATCCAGTGCTGATGATATGAAATGCCTCTTGGTCTCAAACTGAAACCAGAGAGATTAGGGCCTGTTAAAAGTGTTGCAAGTTGGTCTCTACAGTGAATTTAAGCTGTAAGTAGAGAATTACAAATGCATTAGTGTCCTATTGCAAGATCAAGTGCATTTATCTTGCTGTAGGTGAGTTACTGTGAGAGTCAGGCCGGGGTGCTGAAGAATCTGGTGGCAATATTTGGTTTAGAGGCTGTTGATCAGAACAAGAGGTCACTGTTCCTGCTTCTTGTAAGGCTATTGGGCTTCTGTCAAATAATAAAATATACCAGACTTGAAATCTTAATTTTGCTCTCTAGTTTTGGCACTTGTTGGCTCTCTCTGTAGTCAGGTTGCTTGCCCAGGATTGGAAAACCACATAAATTCTCCATGCTTTTCTTTTCCTAAGGCTTAGGCAAGTTCCATCTGTAATTAGCCCTCTGCAAGGCCCGCCGTTCCCGGGAATGTTTTACGTCGTGATTAGATTCATTGCAGAGATTGCCTGGTTCAAATGGGCCGTGTGTTTTTGGGAGCTGAGTGCCAGCCCGGGTCTCGGGGAGCTCGGCAGATAATCACACATCAGCTGCTCCCTCGTCGCGGCGAAGCGCTGCCGCCGGCGCGCGTCACATTCCACGTTTCTCCATCTCAAACATTTGATTTCCTACCCGGCTGTACTGTTAATCCTATGTCATGACACTCCTATTCACTTCTGCTTTTCAGCTGAAAGCAGCTTCCTATGAAGATAAAGCTAGGTAAAATCTATTGTAGGGGGAAGAATAACTTGAATGCAGCTATCATATCGAAAAGAAAACACACTCCTCCACTCTTCACCCCTTAGATGCTCTGAATACTTTCCTTAATGATGAAGTCAAATAGAATAGCCACTGAGAATACAAGCCACGGTTATTTCCACCACACCCCCCTCCCCCCCCCAGAAGTAATCCTGCTCTGTGATTCTGTAATTGTTCTTATTTATGTTGGGCAAATCTTTTTAAACTAAGATATATAAAAAACAGAGTGACAGTAGGGTATGAATTAGGGAAAAGAAAACCCAGCTAACATGGTTCAGTAAATTGTGAGATGAATAAATCATACATATCCCTACTTATCGAACAAGTATTTAGAAGCAAATTTAAATAATGCTGTTTAATGCTGGCACTTGCATAAACCCCACAACTGTCAGTGACATTTTTTCCAAGCAGTTGACTGCTTGAGCTATAGATTAAAAACCATACATTTTATGCATCTGGCACAGCGCAAAAACCCCCCACCACCCAACTACTTTAAATTATGTTCCACTTCTACACAGAAGCTGTGCAACAGCATTTAGTCAGCTGAGAGCTGAAAACTTTGTATTTCACGTCACAGGCGGGGTTATGCCTGTGTGAAAAGGGGAAAGTTATATAGGACAGGTGAAATTTTAGTTTCCAACCTGCACAGCCAGGAGTTACCCTGTTAGAGGGAGGTGAATCCTAAATACATTTCTTTTCCTGCAAATAGGCTGGACATGGACATGCTATGAAGGTATACTGAGAGCATTTGAATATTTTTCTGCCCATTCAAGCTTTCTTAGGAAAGCTTTCTTTTGGAAGAAATGAGAGCAGCTACCCAGTGTGGCAGAGGTTCCTCCTCTGATCCACTGCCTCTATCATGAGGGAAGGAGGGCTGGCAGTGCTGGGGTTAAAATCAATTACGATGTACTAAAAGAATCTGTTGAGAAAACCAAATCCTTTGGTACCAAATTTTCATTTCGTCTTCTGTGTCAGGCAACTCAAATAGGAGACAAAATTTTGGGTTTAATGGAAGCAAAGACACTTGAAAATAAATTCACAGGGGTAATAAACTGTGTGGGTTTCAAAACAATCTTTATTATTATATGGGTGATGCTGAGGACATAAAGACCTGGAGGCAGTTTTGGGGGAGAATTTTAGTCTTTGAGCACTACAGAAGAATTTATGTGTGCTTCCTGGAAGAATTCGTTTAAAACCCAGTAGGAAGCAGGTAGGCTGCATGTTTCCAGGGCAGGGAAAATGCATTTGTTTCTGTCCCATTCAAATTTTGGATCTGTGGGTCAGGGTGTCAGCACAGATTCCCCCGACTTCACCACAAGCTCTGCTGAGTGAGATCCGTGGTCTCACAGGAATAGAGCTCAGTTAGTCCAAATAAATCATCATGGAGATTTTTTTTTTTCCCCATTGAGACAGTTACAAAACAGCATTTCTCAATGTAATTTTTCTTCCCTGATGGTGGGATCCTGGGCCATCAGCAAAGCCTGAATTTCTGCCTGGTTTTTTGGGGTCAAGTAAACCACTGGCTTGTGCCGTGCAAAGGGAATCAGCAGTGCACAGGATCTGGGTGGGAATTACAGACCTGGATCTTATGGGCTAAAACACCTCCTGCACCGAGTCAGACCTCGATAGAAATGGTTATTTTCTCATCTGAGTAAATCTGG
>WEIT01007747.1:50864-75797 GCA_013389985.1 Dryoscopus gambensis
CACAAAGAACTGAGTCCTAAAATCCTTTACTCAACTAAATTCTTAATAAGTAAACTGAGACTAACCCTCTAATACCAGATTTGTTAAACAACATGATTTAGGTCCTTGCTATTCATGCACCTTGTACAACTAAAATGACTGTTAAAGCTAGAATCATGAAAGAGTCATTTTATGTAGCTGCTAAATTCCTCTCAAATCTCCTTGCAACTTAACGAGTAAAGAAAGCTCAATGTGTAATGCCAGCTAATGTGGTTTATGCTAGAAAATAGTATCAACCTATCTTTGTAGCTTATCTAAGCCAGGATAATACTTTTAGCCTTTATAGTAGACCCAACTCCATTTTTTCAACTCTTGACTATGTATTTCCTGAAATCCTTTTCCAAAGAGTTAAATTGGATGTGAAATCTGTACTAGGCTATGGGACGCTCTTTGTTCTAGGAGGAGGCAGCAAAGCTTTGCTTCTGTATCACTTTCATTGCCTTCTGATTGAGGTTGACAGTGTGACAGGAAAGCAAAGAGAAGCAATTGCAGGCTGAATGAGAGCCTTTTTCAGCCTTACAGCAGCCTCCTCCTTAGCCCCTGAGAAAAAGAGGTAACAGATGCCGATAGCACGAATCCCTAACAAAGTCCTAACTTTGATGCAGACAGAAGACAAAAAAATGGGAAAGATTGTCTCACTTCAGAAAAACCTTGAATGGAGCACAAAGGAGGTGCTTGGGGCGGCGGTGGTGGTGGTGGTGGGGGGAATATTGAGGGGCTGGAAATGGCTGGGAGAGTTATGGGGCGGCAGCATCTCGGGGCATACATTGTTGGGAAGGCTTCAGGTCCTCGTCATCTGCTGCGGCGGCAGCGGGAGGAGTTGGGGAAAGTGTCCCCAGCCATGGGGGGTCAGGAGGGGGAGCTTTTCACGCCGCCCAGAGCTGAGACTGCGGGGAAAGGCACCTTTTCCCTCCACAGAAAGGCACGTTATTTACACAGAAAAGGAGCAGAAAATAATGGCTTGGGAGGGGAGAGTAAACAGCTGCTCAGAGGGATTTTCTGATGGGAGGAAAGCAGAGCGGTGGCAAATTTGTTCTCATCTCGCTCCGAACAGATTTCGCGCAACAAGAGTTTTCCAGGTCGCTTCTGCAGCCCGGGATATTTGTTGTCATTTCTTTATTTTACATGGTTTAAGAAAAAAAAAAAAAAGCCTACCAGGGACTTTGCCTTTGGACCTTGTAAAATGACTAAAAATTAGAGCACCGAGAAGGCTAAAAATAGGAATAACTTTTGTTTGCTTACAACCGATCTGTCCCCCAGCATGACAGGAGCCCAACACAACAGATCTCCCTTTTTCAATAAGATTGGGACAGGAGCACCCAGAGAAATGCAATATTAAGTGTGCTTGTATGCAAAGGATCTTCTTTTGCACAATATGGCATTATTCTCACATGATAAGGGGGCAAGAACCCATCCCCAAGGCCTGTAGATGGATAAATCTTAATTTACTCCCAGAATTCTGCAGAAATTTGGCATCCGCGCTAGTGGGATTAACAGCGTGGATGAGGTGGGCAGGTGGAAGCACTGCCTCCCTCTTTCACCCACCCTGGACACGGCCCTGATGTTATTTCCTTTGTCTGTGTGGAGAAAGGGATGCCGTGAAACAGTGGCTTGAAATTCTCCTTCTCCCAAACGAAGAAAAAGAAGAAATGTTTCTGCGGGGAGGGGGATTAGGGCTGGCAGGACACTGTGCTAACAGCCCTGCGTGGACCTTTTAAAAACTGGGCTGTGTTAGTGGCCTAATGGATTGATGTGGTTTAGTCTTTAAATAGGTACTTAGAGAACGGTTTAAATGTGAATAACAGAGTGATACCTTATTAAAACCAACTGGCTGAAAGAATTATAAATTCACAGCTCGTTCAAACAAGAAAGGAAAGCCCATGACATTTCCTTAAGGAGCAATGATAGTCTGCAGTGTCAATATGGCTTTGGTATACACACATTAAAATGTGTAAGTCTCTATTTATGGGGTAATGGCATGCAGAATTTCAGCTGGATATTTAAATGGAGCATATTTCCTCTTTTTAAATTGCAGCACTGGAGAGAACTAATTTAATTTTTTTTTGCGTCTATTTAAATAATCAGAAAATTATTTTATTTTCTCAAACATTATAAAAAAGGATTTTCCCCCTGACTTAGACTTTGTTTGCTGAGTTTCATGGCTGCAGTATGTAAATTTCACATCTGAATTAAAAAAACCAAACACTTAAAAATAGAAGTTGCAATAGAAATGCGCTCAACTTAAACTACAATGGTGTTACAGCCATGCGGATGTGGCACCATAATTATAGCTTAAAAAGCAATTAAGATAAAAGCCAGTACAAAGAGATCAGCCAAGTATCAAGAGACTCAATTCTAAGCAAAACAAATCTCTAACTTCAAGCTAAACAAACTTTTGGTGGTCCATGTACTCAACATTTTAATATTCATATACAGACATGGAAACATACTGCGGGTTTGGGCTTCAAAAATGTTCCTTTAGCAGCAAAATGAGTTCAGAATCTCTTGAAGCTTTTCAGGAAAAAATGCATAATGGAAATCCCTGACCATTCTAGGGGAGTTCAGCTGTGGGTTCCCAGTGCTCAGGGTTGACTCCAGTGCTGGGGTCAAATTATTTGTCCTCCCTCATGTGGGCCCAGGAGCTAAAATTTGGCTCTTCCCTGAAGGTTGGGCAGCACTGCCGGGAAGCTTGGCAAAGATTTGGGGTGTTTTCTGGTGAAAGGCTGAGTCTGCATGAACCTCCTGTGCAACCTGTATTGCACCAGCAGGTTTTAAGTTGTCTGTGAACATAAACAGGACACACATCCCAGTGTTTACATTGGTCCTGTGTCACTCAGACATGTATGAATGATACATTTGCACATAAATTTGGAATATTCCTGTAGACACGCAGTCCTGGACGTGGACTTCATATGAATTATATGTACTGCACCCTGACATCCCTTTTTATCCCTTTTCTGTATCAATTTAAATTACAAGCCCATTCATATACTACAAACCCATTCATATAATACAAACCCAACTAAAACATAATCTAGACAACAATTATAAACCTCTCGTATGATTTTTTTGTCTATAACAATCCTACGAGACTTAATACCTAGCTGGATTGGTATTAAATGGTAGAGTTCCAATTAAAAAAGTGTAGTTTTTATTCAGTTCTGTAGGCAGACTGACTACAGAATCAAAACCAGCATTACAGAGCACAAACTGATGTATTCAGTTTTACGGGCATTTTCCATGAGGGAATACATTACGTCTTAACTAATGTTTTGCCTTAAAACAGAAGTTTTGCTGAACCAATTAAATCAACCAACTAATCTTGCACATGAAACATTAAACAAGAATGGAGTGTCTGCAATTAGCAAATAGCTTTGATGTGACTAAATATCTATCTCTACGCATCACCAGCATTCTGGGTTTAAGTCCCAGATGATGGTAGACATGCTGAATGTAAATGTTTGCTGCCTATAGGTTTCCAACCAGCTGAGTCTTGGAGCAGCAGCACTGCTGGGTTCAGAGGGATGGAAAACCAGATGTCAGCTGCTGTTAGTAGGAAAGGGCCTGTTTTGCATTAAAACATGGACAGAAGTGAGAGAAAGAGAGAGAGAAAGAGAGAGAGAGAGAGAGAAAGAGAGAGAGAGAGAGAGAAAGAGAGAGAGAGAGAGAGAAAGAGAGAGAGAGAGAGAGAAAGAGAGAGAGAGAGAGAGAAAGAGAGAGAGAGAAAGAAAGAAAGAAAGAAAAAGAAAGAAAGAAAGGCACAGAATGCCATTAAAATTGAAAGGCAGGCAAAAAGCGCCATAGTTAATGCCCTTAAAAACAAAGACTGCCTTTAAAATATTCATTAAAAACTAGGTTAGATAGTGGAAAAAGAAGTCTGAATAACGTGATAGTTCAAAAGTAGCACGGAGCAGCCCAGCTCTGCCATCAGGTTCCCAAAATCCGTGCAGCCTGCGCAACACCTCCCTCCTGGGCAGCAGTGATTTTGGGAACCCGATACTCGGGGGCTTTAGAAACTTTAGAGGCATGAGAAGCTGTGTGCGGAGGTGTGGCTTAGTAATTGCTCACCTTTTTTTGTGCAAACACAAAAACACCGCCCGGGCCAGGAGGCTCCGGTGTGCGGTGGGAGCAGGTGTGGATGCTGGAGGGGGCCGGCTGGGAATGCAGCGTGGGAAAGGAGGGACAGCCTGCTCGGATCGGCCTGGCAGCCCCACTCTGCTCCATCCTCGAACAATATTCAGCAACCTTTCTTTCACGTTTTTAACTTTTTTTCTCAACGTTTTGATGAATGTGGTGTTTGGACAACACTCTTTACCTCATGGTGTGACTCTTGGGGATGGTCCTGTCTGGGGCCAGGAGTTGGGCTTGGTGATCCTTGTGGGTCCCTTCCAGCTCAGCAGATTCTGTGATTCTGTTTTGTTCTGGAGAGAAACTGATCCCTTGTGGCTACAGCTAAGGAGGGGCCAGGCTCAACTCAGCAGAAAGACACAAATCTGGGTCTCCCCAAGCAGCTGAACACGCTGATTACCCAGCTACTGCCTCGGAGGTAGAGATCTCCCAGCTCGGCCTCAAAACAGCATTTATTTTGTATAAATAATTCAATATTCACTAGACGTGAGAGAGGCTTGAAGCTGTAGATGTCAAGGAGGAGCTGAGCAGGACCCATCTCTGAGGAGCAATGAGTTACTTGGGTACCACCACGTGAGGAATTCCAGTTTAATCCTTGGGGTGAAACAAGGAGCAAACTTAAACTGCAAACCAGGGCTGGTCTTATCTTGACACAAGAAACAGTAACCGAGATATGTGTGCAGGGGTGGAATAAGGAAAGTGGGTTTGGAGGGACACAGTCCATTTTAAGGATCTACCATCACAAAATAAATAAAGTCACGGTTAAGGTAATGGCAAAACTTGCAATTTAATAATAAAAAATCGATTATAAGGATAAGAAATACACATGAAAAATAATTATTTCCTCCAAATGGCAAAAATGACTGGAGTGAGTTATCTGCAGCAAGAAAATTTGTACTTTCCCCAGCACATATGGGTGGGTTTTGTTGAACAGTGGAAATCCAGCTAAGCAAACAGGTGCAGAGATCTGCATTTCCCATTGCATCCTCACATCTCATTATCACACCAGCAATTAAATATTTTGGATCTCCTGATGATCAGAAGGCAGCTGACAAGGATGAATTAATCAGCCATTACAGCACCTTGGAGGGGTTGATATTAGCAGCGGCACTTTGCAAAAAAAGGGGAGAGGATTCCCAGATACCATGTGGAATTCCATGAGCACGAGGGACAGCACCCTCCCAGCAGCCTCATCAGATGTGCCACACATTGAATGGGAATTCCTCAGGAGGGATTTTAAAAACACCAGTGGGGTGTCTGAATTCCTTCTCCTTTAGCCCAACATTCACTTACGTGGGAAATGGTGATGGACAACAGCCACCACGTGACTGGAAACTGGGATTTTTTTTCTTGATTTTTTACTAGCTATGATAAAAAACCCCAATAATTGCAAGTGGTAAAAATGAAAGTATTATACAGTCATAGATACACAGAATGGTTTGGCTTGGAAGGGGCCTTAAAAATCATCCAGTTCCCACCCCGCTGCCATGGGCAGGGACAGCTTCCACTATCCCAGGTTGCTCCAAGCCCTGTCCAACCTCAAACCCTTCCAGGGGTGGGGCAGCCACAGCTTCTGTGGGCAACCTATGCCAGGGCCTCGCCACCCTCACAGGGATGAATTTCTTCCTAATATTTAACCTAAACCTACTCTCTGTCAGTTTGAAGACATTCCCCTTTGTCCTATCCCTCCATACTCTTGCAAAAATTCTCTGCCCATCTTCCTGAGACAGAATTTTGCAGACTGGCACATTCGCAGAAAAACAGCAAAGGTTGAGTGATGTAATTCAGACAACTCCTGCTCCTGCAGAATTGCTGAAGGTGTTTGGGAAGAGGCCTCAAAGGGCAGGAGGCAGCCTGAATAATTCCCCCCAGGGAGACTGAGGGCTGCTGTTCTTTTGCTATTTAAGCTGAAAATAATGTTTCCCTTCCCAGCGCTGTCCCGCCTGAGTGTGGAAGGCTCCAGAAGTGCTCTGGTCCAGCTACGAGGTGGTGGTGAAGAAGAGGAGAGCTTGGACATACCTTGTCCTTCATGGAGCAGGGAAGTGGTGCTCTTCCCCACTGAGATGAAGTCAGGCAGAGAAAGAACTGGGAACCAACAGCCCCAGGACCAGGACTTCCACCTCGGACACAACATCAGGCTGAAGTCCCTGCAAAAGGTCAGCAGTTTATTCCAGATGAAAGAGCTGTAAAAGCAGAGGTCCCCACAGACCAAAAAAGTTCTTTTGTGGAGCAGGACTGGGTGAGTCCTGCTGGTTTCAGCCACTCAGATGAGACCCCGCGCCCACAGTTTTGCCCACCAGATGACCTTGCACAGCAAAGCCAGGCACCAACACGAGGTGCTTGGAGCCACAGCCCAGCTCAGCAGCAGGTACCCTGTGAATAGTTATGCACCTTCCACCTCTCCACTGCACCACATCCACCATAGTCTGGCCCCAGCCTGCTCACCAGCAAGGTCAAAAGTGTCTAGGAGAATCTGCCAGATGGACAATGCTACTGCAGAGCCTGTGCTTCCTCAGGGAAGCAGCCTGAAATGGCAGGAATACACACAGAAAATGATGCCTCATTAGTTAATATCAAAAATTCCTCTGAAATAATCATTTTTAACTCATTGCTGGTTAAATTAAATTCAGACATGCCTGTAGCAACATTTGGGTCTGCGGGAAGAATTGTTCAATTAAAAGAGAAGCCAAACACCATTAAAGTAGAAATGTATACAGCAAGTACAGTGGAATTCCACCTGTTCGTTCCAGATGTTTGCAGTCACTCACACATCTAAAGGCTCAGTAAATAGAGCTAATGATGCTTCAGAATATCTTAATACCAGTTTCTGCATCCCTTAAAAACAGAGCTGCTCAAGCAGGGTTAGAAGAAGGGATGCTGCAGGGATCAGGCTGCCCTTGTGGCATCCTACAGCTCGAATGGGCTTGGGGATCCAAGACTTGAGCAATTCTCCAGGGATCTGCCCTGAATTCCTGGTTTAGCAAAGGGAAGAGTATGTGGATTAAGAAGAAGAACAGAAAGTGGAGCTCAAAGAGAAGGGTGGCTCCTGTGAATGGGAAGTGCAGCTCTCTAAAATATGTGCTGAGAAGCCAAATATCTCCTCTCACTCTCTGTGTTTGCTGCTTCCTACACCAGGGGCAGGTTCTGTAAATGTGTGTCCATCCAAGGGCAGCTGCTCTCACAGCTGATTTTAAATTCGCTGGGTAATTTATTTATTACCAGTATTGCTTATTGCTACACTTCCTTAACAGGGCAGCCTTGCAGAGCTGGGAATCAAAACCTTTCCTTGGATGGGAATGGTCCCTGATTGTTAAAGATCATATTCTGAGCTTCCAGCAAATGAGGACTTGTGGAAATCCTCTGCAATTAAAGGAAAACCATTCAAGGAAGCTCCTTTCCCAGCCTGGGAACTGATGAAGTGGGATTCCTACAAACTGATACCCCAAGTCCCCAGTCCCTTCCCAACACACATTTCATGCTGAAGCTTCCTTTTGTGTTCTCCATGAGTTCAGCACAGACATTCCCAACTGGAAAGTTACAAAATATTTAGAAAATCTGAGCAGCTCTTATGCCCCTCCCTCAAACTGGGCTGGAGATCTTAAGACTGCAATTGTTTGAGGGAAAAGGCGCAGTTCAGCACTGTTTTTGGAAACAAGTACCTGGAGTCAGAGAGGAGTTTTGACGACTCACCATGAGATATCACTTCCAGAGCAAAGGACTCTCCACTTGGAAAGCCTTGCCCACCCTTCAGGCTTCAGGGAGCAGTTGAAGTGTGAGTCCTAGTTTAACACATCTATCCTGGACTTCTTGCCCCCGGGTTTATACTTGGGCTCTGCAAAACCAGAATCCTTCCTACTCCAGCCACTCCCAGTGTCCTCAGACCATCTCAGGCATACAGATATTATTGTGTTCCACATTTTCTGACCCAGTGCGTCTGGATTGTCCCTTGAAACATATCAGGACCCCAATGCCCAAAGCCAGAGGACTCCAGGATGCGAGACCAGGAGAGATTCATGAGGATGCTGCCCCTCTCTATAAGGACACACACAGTACCTTCATCACTGCCTTGGGAAGAGAAAACACTATTTTCTCACCCTGGTTTCTTGTGTGCTCCTGACCACAGTCCTGCAAGGACAGCCTGGGGCCAGACACGGAGCTCTGAGCTGGGTGGCACTTGGTGGGAGCTACTGGGACTACTTTGGGCAGAGCAGAGCCCGCAGCCCAGAAAGCAGGAGGAGGAGGAGGAGGAAGAGGAGGAGGAGGAAGGTGGTGCTCCCTTCTCTTCCTCTGCCTCTGCTCCCTCGCACACACAGCATTTCCACAGGCTGTGCACAGGGACCAGGATTTGGGCATTAATTAATAGGATTATTTCTTATGAATTTCTTCTTCCCCTTTCTGTAGGATGGTTTTTGAGAGTGGTGGGTTTGACTGCCCTTTGTTAAAGCACCAAGGCTGCGTTTGCAGGACGTGGGGCGTGGCCATCACCCCATTAATACCCTCTGATATGGGGCACGTTCCCAAATTAGGAGGAACACAGGATGGCAAATTATCATCCCCCTGGGCCGTAAACTGAGATACCCCCACTACCATAACGCATCTCCCACACCCTGAGGCTGCCCCCAGGCATTGGATACTCCCTGGGCAAAGCAGGATGGGACCCCAGTATCGCTCCCGGTGTGTGGTTCGTGTGCACCCATTTCCCCTCTCAAGTGGGATTTTGCCAAAACCCAAGGTTTGAAACCCTCAGCTGTGTGGATAAGGAGCAGCTGAAGCCAAGGAGGCACCGAGTACCTTTGCTGCTGCTCTCGACTCAGAATCTCTTTTCTTCATTATTGTAATGCAGCCTTTCATGTGATTTCTCTATGTAACCGATAATGTTCTTGAGCTTGCATTTCACAGGAAAGGTTATTTTTGAAAAGAATAAAGAAAATCCTTATCAACCTACATGCTTGTTGTAGGAATGCCAACTCTCTTATAAGTGCAGGTCCATCCATTCCTTTATTTTGATGTAAAAAAATCTCCTGGCCTGCAACGACAACATGTAAGAGGCATTGCAGGCAGAACTTGATCTCATCTCACTCTGAAGACAGCAGGGCCTTTCTCCCCCAGAATAAATCCCAAACAAGCCCCCCTCCTGCTCCCAGCTTAACTGGCAGCTTCAGCAACAAGAGATAAACTTCAACCTACGTTTCCTTTCCAAGCTTAGTTGTTCATTACTTTTTTCCTCCCACACCTGCCTTGATCCCCTGCAAGAAGCAATTACCCAAATGATATTGTGGCTGGGGATAAATAAATATCCCTCCTGATACAAGGCAGTGATAGCACTGTGACTTCTACAGGTCTCAACAGAATTTATACAGCATGCCTCAAAAAAAAGGGCCCTCCTCCAAAGCGGTCTTTGAACCTGCTCCCTGTTACAAGCACAGCTTGCAGAAAGAAAAGAGAAAATGGTAAAATCTCATGCCTGGAGCATTTGGACCTAGTGCAAAGCCCTAAGAAAGGTAAAACACTCAGTTATTTGACAGTTCATAAACACTGAAGAGTCTCTGTTCTTCTTTAAGATTATTGGAGGATGAAGAAGAGGTTCAAATTCTCAGACTTTCGTTCAGGACAGACACTTCCCACCCACAAAAGTCACATTTCTGGGACAAATGAGCTGCCAAACAGAAAGTTTTTTTTAAATAACCCTCTCTTTTCTTACACTGTCAGAAGATACAGCATCAAATTTATCTCCAGGTCAGTGTGGGGAATCCAGATGTCATTGGGCAAAGACCATTCACCAGAAACTCCACGTGGCAAAGTCTATCCTGGAGGGAGCTGGAAGGGATCATAGAATCATGGGATGGTTGGGGTTGGAAGGGACCTTCAAGATCACCCAGTTCCAAGCCCCTTCCATAAGTAGGGACACCTTCCACTGGACCAGGCTGCTCAGAGTCCCAAAGATGTAAAAAAGGGGTCTGGTGGGGGGGGTCATCACTCATGGCTACAGATCTGAGCTGCCAACCCGTAGCAGAGGCAGCGAGTGGGAAAAATGCAAAACCTGCTGAAGGGCCAAGGCATAGATTTTCTGTAATTAGCAGCTGATGCCCATTGATTTTTGAAATAGCAACTCTTTAAAGTAGAACAGGTTGCACAATGGTCACGCTGGCCAGGGAAATGTGCCTGAGCTCCCAGGTCTGCTTCAGTGACAGATAACAGTGCCACTAGCACGGCATGGAGCAGCACTGACGTGTGCACCCAACGGAGCGGGGACTGCCTCCAAAACCCCTTTTACTCCAGACCAATTTGTGTAAATAAACGCCAACGTTGCTAAGGCTTGATTGACTGGAGTCAGTGAGAAGGTCTCTGCTGACTCCACTGGGCTCCAGATAAGGTTCTTCAGTTCAGTAGCTTCCAAAATGCATCTGCTTTTCTGATTTAGGGCTATTGTTTGATGCAGGTCAAACCCAAATGAGCCTTAATTAGCTTCAAACCGAGTTCCCCGTGTTGACAACATCCTGGTTTACAGTTCTGTGCTCCGTTCAGGTATGCACATTGCCAGTCAGCTGGGAACCCTGGCTGCTCTTAAAATACCTGCTTGTCTCACAGTCCCTCACTGACTACAAAACCGTGTTTCTAAATTCTCACATAATCAAAGGTACACTAAAAATAGAGGAAATTCTTGCATATCAGGACAAGAAAAAAAATGCACGCAACTTCTTTGCTCAGTGATGCAACCAAAACACCCAGGAGTTATTATAATGTGCATTCCCTTGACAGAGACTTTTATTTCATGCAAATTACTATGATTAAGATTCAAATGCTTTTTTTCCATTTTCGCACATTACTTAATCAATGTGAAGTACTGTGTAAAAATTGCATCTCTTCATAACAGTGATTTTGACCAAGTCAAGTGTTGCTGCTAGAATCCTAATCCAGACTTGTGATTCAATTATCATTTAGAGACTTTCTAAATTCAAATTAAGTTTACCAAAAAAAAAAAAAAGTTAATATCAATACAGATCATTTGTAGGTTTTATCAAAACAGCTTCCTGATGCAAGGGAATGCAAAACATGTTGGATTCTTTCTGTTTCATTTACTTCTTTAACTAAACGTGAAAAATATACAGCACTGCATGGAATGTGAGCATTAAAATGTGTACCTTGGGACACTTCCTGCTCATATTGCATTGTTTATATTTTATAGGCAGCCATCCTGAGAGTTTGAGAGCATATTTAAGCCCTGGATGTGGGCATCTGATCGAAGCAACCACATTACCACAACTTCCTGAGCTGCCTGTTCTTCAGCTGGCTCCCAGAATTTCACCTCATAACCCAGAGTGGGTGTCTGCTTCAGTCCTCAGAGCTACAACTACCTAAAAATCCAGGTAAAACCTGTTAAAAACCCCCCTCCTCCTGGTGGTCTACACTAAAATTTAGATGGAATATGCATATTCATGATGCAAGCTGCCCATGAAAGGCAATAACCTCATTAATTCCTGAGTTCTCACGCAGTCAGGTTAAATACTTCATGTTTTTGGGGGGGATAAATTCACCATGGGCTGCTCATGGGTGTGAAGGTCAGTAATAACCATGGCCCCTTCCACATTCATGGAATCATGGAATGGTTTGGGTTGGAAGCTCAGCTCATTCCAACCCCCTGCAGGGGCAGGGACACCTTCCACTATCCCAGGTTGTTCCCAGCCCCATCCAGCCTGGCCTTGAACACTTCCACACATGCAATTCATGCAACTTGGCATTGAAATTCCTCCCTCAAAGCCAGCAGTGCTGGTAGCGAGCACTTTTGGGAAATAAACCCCCAGCTACTGAACATAAAGAATCCAATCAGTGGAGGAGTTGCTACATCCCTTGGCCCCAGAGATAACACAAACTATTCTGGAGAGCATTAGCCTGGAATGCCTAATACAACA
The DNA here is from genome assembly GCA_013389985.1 of Dryoscopus gambensis. Taxonomy (NCBI): domain Eukaryota; kingdom Metazoa; phylum Chordata; class Aves; order Passeriformes; family Malaconotidae; genus Dryoscopus; species Dryoscopus gambensis. Next base: position 62,942 of record WEIT01007747.1, read on the forward strand.
CCTCTAGATTTCAGAGGCTAGCTGGAAAATTACATTTGCATTAATGTTTTGGCTAATTATTCTCCTACAGCTACCAAGGAAGGTTACCTGGTCTCTCAAATCTGGTGTGTATCTAGTATGCTAGCAATTTCCCTTCCTTTTCATTCCTCACAGGACAGAAATTAGACATTGTCATTCCATATTATTTGCGACATGTTGACATTATAATTTAAAAGGATGCAGCAGTCCTGAACAGCTGGAGAGTAATCCTGAACAATCCTTGACAGTTTCCTTTGGAGGATGAATGCCCCTCCCTGGAGAACTGCACAGTCTCTTATTTTAAACTAACAGCTAATTTTAGACAGTTTGCCCTCTCAGAAATGCATGCCACAGAGACTTCTCTACATGGTGAACAGCAGTGACCAGAGATAAGCACCCACACAGAAAAAAGAGAGCTCTGAAATAGATTTTTCCTCTTCTAAGAGACATGACTTGTTTGCTGTATTGCCTGACGGAGCCAAGGAGGGACTCCCGTTGCTGAGCCAGCCCTCCCCCGTGCTGTGCTGAGCTGAAAGCTTCTTGGATCCCACCCACACTTTGGGGCTGCTGTGGTTTGCTGCTCCTCAGAGACTTGAGGGAATTGGTTGAAGCAGAGGGGATTTTTTCCCCCCACCCATCCAACATGCTCGGCACACTGGGACTGAAAGTCCTTACTCCTGGAAGGGAGAAGGAAGCAAATCTGCAGCAGGGTCAGGCGTTACCTCTGTCTCTCACAGGTCTTGGGTGCACAGAGAGATGGAGGCACAAGCCAGAAAACGCCTTGTGGAGGGTGGAAAACAGCTTCATATGGCTTGGCCTTGTGGGTTGTTGGGAGGATGGAGGAATGGGACCTGGGGATTCTCCTCCTGCTGTGCTCATGGAACAGATCTCTGTCTCTCCTGCCCTTCTGCAGTGGTGCTGTGGCCTTGAGGACAGGTTCCAACTCTCCCTACCAATCAGTGCTTGTGCCTTTAGCCAGTAATACCTTGATTTCTTTTCTTTCCATCCTTGTTCTTTAAAATTTTCTTTTCCTTCTTTTTTGTTTCTCTCTTTCTTCCACGCAAAATCCTGACTTCACATCATTGTGCTCCTAGGACATCCCAGGCAAAGGTACACTGCTTGCAGATCAGACTTTAGCCAGGTGACCCATTTGTCAGGCCTGTGGCGTATTCTGGGTTCAGCTCAAGGGTCAGCAAAAGCTGCTGAAATGTTTCTTGCTTTATTGTGTGTCGTGTGGGCTGAACAGGAGCAGATCTGGCCTGCAGGAGTCATGGCAAGGACAAGCAAGAAGCACAGCAGAAATGTCTCTCTGCTGTCAGGGGAGCTGGAGGCACTGCCCACACAGAAGGGAGCTCTCCCAAAAGGCTGGTTCATGCTCTGCAGCTCTTTTCTCTCCTGAAAGCAGAGAAAGGACTCTCTGAAGAGCAGAGAAGGACTGAAGGGATAAATACTTTTGTGCCATGAACTGAGCAAAAGCCCCCTTTGCTCAAGTAGGTGCAAGGCTGGGTCAGAGCTGATTTGCTCAGCCACATTTTCTCTAGATTTGCACCAGTGTGGTCAGTCTGGTCACTGATGATGGAATTCTGCTTTGCTGGGACCACTGAGAGGTTTCATGCTGGCTCTGGTGGGGCTGTGGTCCAGCCTTTAACCTGTACAAGGTTTTTTCCAATGCTGCACAGCTCCTCTGGGGAGCGGTTCTGTCTTTTCTGAACAGGAATCGCTGCTGGCTGGAGAATAAAACTGTCTGGAGTTGGGCTATGCCGGATAATGTGCCCTGTGATGTCAAGGGGAAACTCACCACTGGTTTCAAGGACAGAAGCTTGTGGTCCCTTCTTCAGCTGTCTGTCATTCAGGAATTTGCCTCATGGTTCCTACCAGTTAAACATTTCTATAAAATGAGGATAGTGCTCCAAAGAGGAAAGTCTGACAGAAAAAAACCCAGAAAGATTTCCTGGCTCTTTTTTTTCTCTAATTAAGAATGACTCCCCTGAGCTCTCAAAAATCTAATCTAGGTGTTGTACTTTTCAAGAAGAGAATACTTTCCTTACATAATTTAGAGCAGCAAGCTTAAAAATCCAGGTTTTGGACTGAGGAGGTTATAAAAACAATTTCACTGTCATTATTCTGAAGTCGGATGAGCCAACAAGACATGCAAAAGAAAACCCTGTGAATGTAAAGAGACTGGGTGGGGTGATAAAAACCCACCTCTGCAAGACCTGTGCGGGGAGGACTTGGTCATAGGAGTGATGCTGTTACTGTGAAGAAACATTTGCAGGCTCCAACACCCAATAATGCACGTGGAGCAGCCGAGCAGGTAATAGCCAGGGTGCTGCCTTGGGGCCCACAGGGGTGGGAGATGAAGCTGCTGCAACGCTTGTCTGTGTGCAGGCACTCGAGTGAACACGTAAAATGTGTGTGCCAGAGCTGAAGGGCTTGTGGGGCTCAGGTGTTCGTGCCTGATAAAAAGCCTGGACAAGTGTCGTGGGAGTGTGGGAGCCTGAAGAGGAGAAGTCAAGACTCATTCTCTTTCCCTGACAGATTTATTGCCACAAAAACCAGAATCTGAACTGTATTTTCCACTGAGGACCAGAAACCTGCAGCTGAGACGGGACCCAAAGAGCAGTTCCCCTGTACGTGGAAATGGAGGAGACAGTGAAGGAAATCCATTTTCCTGGGTCTTCCAAACTCATTCTCAAGCAGTTGTTAGAAATGTGAGCTCAGCCAGTTGCCTCTCTAGAAAGAATAAGATAAAATACAATAAAATAGCTTAGCTGAGTTTTTAAACCCTGATATCCCTATTGATTTTCCGTGGAAAGCAGACAGTGACGAATAGTAACAGCACAGTGCCCTCGGGTTGCTTTTCTTGTGCTGAGATGCAGAATATGTTTAAACAAGTCCAGTTTTACTAGAAATTGTCCTCTGGAGCACAAGCCACCCCTTGTCCATCACAGTCCCTCAGATCAGCTCCCTACCCCATTATCCTCCTCTAAGTATGGAGTTGACGCAGTTCTGTTCAAAAACCTTTGATGTGACCCAGGGGATACGGCGGAAAACCATGAGCAAACCAAGGTTGGGGTGAGCCTTGCAAACTCTGCTCTTTAAATGGCCTTGAAATCCTCTCCCAGTTTCACGCAGGCCTTTGCAAAACATTCCTGGGACAGCCTGGTGGGGAGAAAGGGCAGTGGGTGGAAGAATGGCTCATGGGACACATAAGAACATTCCTGCCTGAGAGGTCCTGAACCATGACACCCTCAGAGGGTGTCCAGCAGATCTTCCAGAACCTCATTCCACGCTCGCATCCAGTGACTGGAGGCCTCCTGTAGCCAGTGGATCCTGCTGGGAGAGCAGATTGCTGATGTGAGGCTTGTTCCTGCAGTTTCTAGTATTTGACTGTGCAATGAGAGACATGGATAATTCTGGCCCCAAACACCTGTCCCCAAACCAAGGCTGGTACTAATTAGGAAAGCAAAGACTGTATCTCCCCATAGCCTCAGTTCTTCCCCAGGGATGGAGCTGGTTTTAGCTGTGAAAATGCATTCTAACATGCCTTTGAAGAAGTCTTCTCCTGACTTGCTTCATGCACTGGCAACAGAATCCATCCCTATCCACCCAGGACAGAAAGAAAACACAATAAAAACCCCTCCTTATTTTCTTTCCCATTCGCACATTTTCAATTAAAATAGATTTATGCAAGCTATACTGAATGTGCCACAAATCTCTTTGCATGGTTAAAGTTGATTAATTGGGGTCGGAAGTGAAAATTAAAAAATGGCAGCAGCTCACAAAGCACAAATAGCCTCTCCCGGGCCTTGCGGATGATGGAGCACGAGTGGAGGTGCCGGAGCTGGTTCTGCCTGGAGGAGAACCGCCTCCTTCACCTTGGGTTAAACACTCAAGAGCCAAGCTGGGGTTTGGGGGGAGGAGGCTGCCCTCAAAATAATGTGTGTATAATCCTCAAAATAATCAATTTCTTACAGATGTTTTGTAAACTTTCGTGTTCGAGAGCGCAAGCCATAGTACTTTCTAAATCCCCAGGGGTTGTACTTGATATCCATTTGTTATTTCCTAATGCTATTCAATCTTTTTTTTCCCCCTGATTTTTTTTTCCTTCTCTGAAGCTTGCAGCAATAAGCCTGAGCCTTACGTCGGCAGTTGCCACCGCTGCTGCCATTCCGCACTGAACTTTGTGCGTGTTTTCATATTCCTTTTCTTACACTCCCGATAAAAGCATTATCAGGGAAATTCAAAAGCAAGCAGAAAACTGGCATAGCTAATTTAGGCTAATTAGTATGGCAGAAGCTGAGTCTTCTACTTCAGAGGTTCCCATGCCCTCCCATGTCTCCACCTGATCGCCTTGTCCAGCAGCAAACCCAGGAGGCAGCTCCAATTATATCATAACCTCTTCAAACACCAAGCCACTCAAGCTAATTTTATCCTATTAAACAGACTGAAGGATTCAGAAGAAAGGTTCTCCCCCAAAAGCTTCAATTACCAGTGTCCCTGATTACCATCTTTACAATCCTATATGCTACAGTTAAATACTTTTTTGCTTAGTGTTGCTTTCTTGATTTAGATGAAAAGCGAGTATTAAGAGCATGTCTTTTCAACTCAAGCAAGTGACATTCATAAAAAAAAAAAAAAGAAAAAAACCGGAGCCTCTCTTGTTATTAGCGTGTTTAATCAAAGTCAAGTTTAGAACCGTTCAAAGACAATGTAATTGGGGAAATGTAAACATCCCCTCGCATCCGGTGGCATTTAAAGCAGCCACAGGTAACTGCCAGGAACAGCAGTGATGGCCAAAGTATCAGGGCTAGAAGGAAAAGAAAAAATATATAAAGAAAACAGCAGGATCTCCTGAGGAAAGGAAATGTCGAACGGTGCTGGGATTAAATCCCATGTCTCTAACCAGCAATAAGGACAGAAAACAGCCCCCAAGGTCCTGGGCTGCTTCATCCTTCCTTGCACCAGCACGGGGTGGCCCTGAGCACACAGTCACGCCTGGCCAAACACCCTCACCCAGGTCACAGATGTGCCTGGGCTCTCTGCCTGTGCCCCAGCCCTGAGGTGGCCTCCAGCCTTCATTCTCCGTCCCTCTGACTCCCCTTCTCTGAGAGCCAGGAGCTCACTGGAGAACCAGCTCCCCATTTTCCTGGTCCGTGCCTCCTTCCAGGGGGCTGCAGCCTTGGCTGGTCACTCCAGGTGCTGCTACAATTCAAATAAGCCAGGCCATTATTTTTAACAACAGAGGGGAAAATGGGGAAAAAAAATATGTCACCTGAGCATCAAATTTAACCTTTTCTGAACACTGAACCTGGGGGAAGTCCAGGTGATGGCAGTACCTGTTAGGACACCATTTATATGGAAACAACACCAGGAAATGGATCACCTGGGAACTTCAGCAGCACAAATAACAACAAAAACACATCTCACTTTTTTAGAAAGGAACTTATTCTTCACCTTCCCCAAGCAGACTAATTTTGCTTATTCCTCTTCTTCCACTGACAGTAATTGTTTCAAACACACTAACAACTTAATTGTGAGTTCTTCTCACAATTCTTTTCTTTCGGGTCATCCCATCTTGTTAGTTCCCAGTCCATCACGAGCTGGAGGCATTTGGGGGTTGGATTTCACTTCTGATCTACTCCTCCTTGCAGTTGAAAATGAGCATTTTTCTTTTCCTCTAGAAACAAACAAACAAACAAACAAACAATTTCTGTCGTTTAACAGAAATTGAATGAGTTTCACCCAATTGCCCACACTTTGGGTGATAGGGAGGTGCCATTGTCTGCAGACAATGATTCTCATGCAAATGAAACAACAGCTAAACAAGAATCCTCCCTATCTCTGTTTGGGCCAATTTTCTTAGCGTTTCAGCAGAGCTTAATCTGTTGGCAGAAGTGTTTAGGCCCATTAACAGCTAAAGTCACAGAGTCCACAACTCACCCTGCTGACAGTAAACACGGAATTTGAGGAATGGCCTTTAAACAATGGCTAAGCCACAAACCATTTTGTCATCAAATGCTGTGAAAGGCATACAGGCTGATGATTTTCTTCCTTGGGTTACAGCGATCTGAAAGCCTGGCTTCCCTCCCCCGAGTCCCCAGCACCCTCCAGGCTTGAGTTACAGCTGTTTTATTTGCCTTTCCAGCCCTACAGCTGTGGGACGGGTGTTGCAGGTGTGCTGCCCACAAACGACTCATTCCAGGGCTTCATATTATTTATTTGTGTTGACTGCCTTGGAGGCCAGGGCCACCCTCTGCTCACCACTGGCCAAACACAGGACAACGCCACGCTCCGTGTCCTGCAGGGCAGATTCCTGGATTTAATTGTGTTCAGGGAATGCTGCACCCAGGTCCTTGCCTATCAATCTCCATTGCAGAGGGGTTGGAACTTTGAGATCCCTTCCAACCCAAACCATTCTATGAATCTGTTCCTGTGGAAAAGAGAAAATTTATCAAGGCGGAAGGGAAATAAATGGTAATTTCCAAACAATAAATTGCTAAATAAAATCCATGAAGCTTAAATCCTGGCAACCGCGATGGGTCTGAGGATAAGGATGCTGGGACTTCTCACCCGTGCTTCCCAGTGAGAAGCTCTGCTGAAGGAAGTCACTTTGAACCCCACTGCCTGAATGGCACATGAGTTTATCCCCTTTCCCTGGGGAGAGAACCGCAGCCAAAGGGATGGCAGATGGCTGCAACCCAAAAGAGTTTTCCAAACTTCCCTGGACTTGTTCGGGAAACACAACTCTGGAAACTCACAATGTCAACACCATCTGCCTGCCAGGCATTTTTCTGGTTTCTTCCGAGGACAAACCAAAGAACAGGAGGGGAAGAGAGGAATGAGGAACAGGGTGGGTATGGAGTGTTCTAACTGCACATCCAGGTATCCCATACTTCAGTTTGTTCAGGCTGCATTCAAACTGTGTTGCATCCACCACTGCCATGAGGAGTCCCCATTATCATTATCAGGGAATGAGAGAGAAGGAAGGGAAAAAAAAAATATGGAGTGGGAGAGAGTTGGTTGTGCCTGGAATGCAGAGTTAGGCACCGGCATGGAGAGCTCTTCATCATTCCACAGCTCTGGAATGCCCACATTTCCCTCCCCCACCTCTGACATTCATTGCCATTAAGGGCAGGTGAGAACATGAGGTTATTTTGGTATGATGGCTTCTGAGCCACACTTTGGCAATTCTTTGCCCTAGCCTTGGTATAAATTGGTCCAAAGCCACCAAAACACATTTTTTCCCAGTTAATTAGTTCTGTAGCAAGCAAGATTCTGGGTTTTGTTGGAATGTAAGTGAAATGAAATGAAATGAAATGAAATGAAATGAAGAGAAAAGAAAAAAATAGTAATATAAAATAGACTTATTTTTTTAAAAAAGTATAAATAAGAAGGCTTATGGTTAAATTTTTCTGCCCTTTCAGTTTTTTAAATACAGTGCTTCATGGAAATTTTTTAAAATGAAAAGGTATCAGTCAGCCCATTAAACCCTGTTATTCCTTAATGCCAGATTTGTTTCATTTATGTCTTTAGATCATTATGGTTACAGTGACACTGCTGCCAACTGCAAATTAAATGTGGGAGGAAAGGTTTGTGAGGCTTTTTTTTACAGATGGCGATTGGGAACAACTCTGGTGCTGCCAGTACCAAGCTCTGGGGGTGAGACCAGGAACTGATTTTTCCACAGATCCCGAGTGACGTGGTTCCGAACACCCACACCTGTGTGAGGAGGTGGCTGCTGGGTGTGGTGGTGGCTGACGGCACAAAAACGCATCCCAGCTCCTGGTGTGGTGCCACTATCCCACCTTTCAGCCCCTCATACGAGCATTTAACTGCAGCCCCAGCTTTCCCCTAACTCCACATCCAAGCTGACATGAACAGATGGAGAGGCTGGGCATGAATTATATGAATGAGAGTTGGAAGCACAAGGAAAGGATGAAAACTGAGTTTAGCATGGAGCAGCACCAGGACCACAGAGATGAATTTTGCCAGGAGAGTGTGACAGCAGCACTCCATGAAGTTCACTTTTTACTGGGCCGAAAGCTCCTTTCTCTATTTTTAACATACTACAGAGCCCTTATAATTCCCAAAATACCAACCAGAAATACTCCTTGGTAACAAAGTGGAGTTTATGCAGCAACCAAGCCTTTCGATCTACAAGGCAGCATCAAAGAGGGAATCTAATGAAATTTTAAAAAGGAACAAGGCATAAAACTCAGATCAAAGACTCTGAATCATTTTGCTTATTTCTGACAGACCTGAACATTTCTTGGGAGAGTTTCTTCTAAAAGAAATAAATAAATCACCCTCTTAAAGCCACAGCAGGACATTCCCCCATGCATATACATAAATATGCACACAAACACACTCTTGTGTGTACAAATAAAATGTCCACAGTAAATCACTTTGCAAGACTTGATGCTGCAAGACCCTGCTCAGGATGTCCTGATGGGGAGGAGGTCCCAGGAATGTGGTGGGACAGGAGCCCCCTGCGCCAGGCTGGCCAAAATGGGGAGGCACAGCTGTCACATCTGGCTTAGTAAGACATTTATAAGTTACTGATTTCAGGGTGTACAGCAGAGATGTTGAATGAATGATGAAATTTAATTTATTAGAATTATCAGAGAGACAGTCAGACAAGAAAAAATTGACTTGTATTAAGTGTGCGAGGACATACCATCTAATTTGGAAGTTTTCACTCCCCTTTTAGAAATTCAAAAGATGTCACAGTTCTCCTTTTTCGGGGAGATGGATAGACCGAAGCTGGATATTTTGCTGGAAAAGTATTTTTTCTTCTGGGCTTTATCAGAAGTGAAAATGAACTCGCCGTTCGCGGCTTAGTCCTGGCTAATCAGAACGTGCAATCAGAGACATCACATCGTGTTCCTGCCTGCAAGTGAAGCCAGAGTTGAAGCACCTGAGTGATCCAGGTGCCTTTGGTGGGTGCCAGAACCCTCTGTCCGTGGACAAGGTTCTCTGCTGCAAAGTGAGACAGAGGTGGGCTCAAAACTCACCTCTTCAGGGACAAGGTGGCATCCCAAGCATGGGGTTTTCCGCCAAGTTCTCTGTGGGGTGTTAGGAGCTCCTTTAGAGTTGCCAAAAACCATCCACTCAAACTTTGCAAGCCCAAACATTCACCGCAAACTTGAGCATGGCCTGAGTCAAGCAATGAAAGTTAATCGGCGTCGTTAAATCTGTCAAGAGCAGCAGGTTATTAAAATTACCACCATTCACTCTTGGAAATGGGAACAAAAAATTGTGCCCTGGCTTTCTGAGCCTGTTTGTCTTGTTTTCCCACACTGCTCATGAATTACTCCAGTATATTACAATGTCCTCTATCTGTCTTCATTAGCATTGTGAGCAAATTGTATTGGGCTGTAATGCAGCTTTTTTCTTTTTTTTTTTTTTGGTATTGTACAAACATACACGGTGTGCAGAAAATGGGCAATTTAATATGAAAAGAATATTGTGCCTCAGAATTTTTATTTTCTAAACAGTCATTTCAGTTGGGAATTATTGCACGATTTGTGCATAATTTCTCATGGATAGTTATTTAAATATAAATAGGGAAAATATGTAAGTCCATATGGCGGCTATCTACCCTTTCTTGATGCCTCTCCATATTTTTAATAGTGCAATAAACAAAAGATAAAAACATCTCTAAGCCACACACTAGTCAAAAGAAGATAATTGTGCCTCTATGTGTTTATTGTAATTTGAATGTGCTTCAATTAACTTTCCTCAATATTTCCCAGTTCTTTTAAAAGAAACTTAAATTGGTTTTTATTTTGTGAAATTTGTTTTCTGTGCAATAAGAAAAAAAAGAAAACCACAATGCCTTTGTTTACTTCATTATGGATACATCCTATGCAGGAGTAAAGCTCAAACTCTTTATTCCCAACAACCTTTTTTTTTTTTCCATTCTCACATGCTTCTTATCATACTTTAAGTAAAAATATCAAATTTCTAGTGCTCCCGAGGAAGAGACAACTAATCATCACTCAATATATCACATATCAAAGTGTGGTAAAACATGAAAATGGCAGAAAAGCAAACTCTTGCACTTTTGCACTGCAGTCACTTTTAAAATGTGAGAATTTATTACCCTTTCCTCCTCTAAATCATCAGGGCCAGCAGAACAGAGAGACTGTATCTGGAATGCTTGTTGTAATTAACCTTGAGGCTTTTATTTAAACAAGGTCAGACATTTTAACAGCTTTATAAATCAAGGTTGGGTCCGCGTGGCTCTATAGCATCAGGCTAATGACAAAATGCACACGGAATACTTATTAAACAGCATTTATTTTTACAGAAAAAAAATATCCTGCAGGCTTCAGGGACACACACGCACAGGCAGACCCGGCACTGAGGATGGATATCCAGCTCCAGCCCCGACCAAGTGCCCCAAGGTGACTGCTGGAGTGCTGAAATGTGCTTTTTTTTAGCTGCTACCAAGGAGCCCAGCCCAGGTATGGGCAAATAAGGTCATCTGCAAATGAAGCGCATTTTTAATGTGATTGCAAAATTACAGGAGGTAGATTGCAAACATCCCAATATCTGCTGTTCCTGTCCTTAATGTTGTCTGATTTTTATTTACTCTTTCTCCTGCATCAGTCAGCTTTTACTGGAAGGAGAAGGAAGGAGAACATGTGAGTTGAGTACAATGAACGACTGCCTCATAGTGAACCTTAATCACTCTTTAAAACACCCTTGGATTCCTCCAACCATTCTGGGTTATGTCCTCCTTATTAATAAAAAGTGGCCATCGGGAGTAATTTTTTTCAGCATGAGGAACATCGCTATTTCTATTTTACACTGTAAATAAACAACAGCTTTCAAGTCACCCCTATTCACAATTTCACGCTCTGTTCAGTGTCAGTATCAAGAATATGACAAGTCACGGAGCCTGACACAGTTCCTTTACCTGGTGCTCCTCTCTACCAGCATCCCTTACCAAAAGTCCTCTCTGAAATCAAGGAGATCCACACGGGCAATGGATGACTACCTGTATGTGTGACCCAGTTTTAAAATAACCAGCATAATTTTCCTAAATGGCTCAGGTAATTTCTCCTCAAATATTTCATGGCTGTGAAATGGTTTTTTCTTAGCCCCATGGTGTATGAATCACCCAGATCACTCTCCAGGATCAGTCTCCTGAACTTCACATCAGGTTTGCCACAGCCACCTCCCAGTATGAGCTCTGGGTGCCTGAAAACACTGGTGCTGCTTCAACTAGGACCTCCTCCTAAACCTAAACCTCATCCCTGTTACCTGGCCACAGATTATTCTGTCACAGAATCACGGAAGCATAGGATGGATAGGGTTAGAAGGGACCTTTAAGATCATCTCGTTCCAACCCCCAGCCAAAATCACATCCCACCAACAGTGGGGACCGCACTAGGTGAAGAGAGAAACACTTTTCAGCATCTGCATTTACCATTTTAATTGACTTCTCCTTTCATTTGTTCCCCTCCTTTGCCCTCCAATACTGAGCATTCTCGCCGCTGTAGTAACCCCCAGGAAAAAAAACAAAAACAAAACCAAAAATTAAACCAACAAACAACAGTTGTGCTAAATGAGATTTTTATGTGTGGGTGTTTAAGTATCCGCGTGAAGCAAATTTCTACCCTCTTCTCATCAAAAAGGGAACGAGACCATGTGAGTGATGTGACCAATTACCGCCGAGCACCCCAGAGCAGCTTCTGAATATTCACGTCCAATTGCTCGTTTGGTGGAACAATTGGTTTGAACAGTTTGAAAAGGCAATGATGTCAAATGTGCGGCGTGATTAAACACAGCGAAATTACCAGCCGTTCAGCTGAAAAAGAAGCTCTGTTTCCCTCCCAGGGTAATTCTCCTCTCGAATTTTGCTCCGGTGGGAGCAGAAAACACCCGGATCTGTCAGGGGGAAAGGTGCAGCTGAGTTTTGGAGGCAGCGTGGACCGGGATGCACATGGGAGCTTTGCTAAGGGTGCACCATGCCAAAAGCTTCCTTCTCACCTTCCTCTTCCCACAGAATGACACCTCCACCCCACCGAGAGCAAGGCAGAGGTGTATTTTGCAAGCACACCCTGGTGCAAACGTGACCCGAATCAAAGATTTTCAGGGCCAAATTATCTGTGAGTTGAATTATCCAGAGAACCAGCAAAGGCTATGCATGTTCCATCAGCACCAGCCCTATTTGGGAGCTTCCTGTCCAGGCAAGGAACACCCTAAACCCACAGCCCTCTGTCATCACCGAAAATGGCCTGTAGTTATAAAAAAATAGACTATTAATTCTGCCATCCTATTTTAAAAATGCCTATACCACATATCACACTTCAGTTCTGTGACTGGCTCATACACATCCGAGCGTTGGATGCATTTTTTGCTGCAGTACACAGAGCAGCGCGTGCTTCCCAGACGGCAGAAGGGAGCTGGGAGCATCCGTGAGGAGGAAAGAAGTAATGCATCCTGCAGGATCCCATCTTCTGCTGAGCCCTTGTCAGGGAGAGGGCCACAGGAGCACTGCCCACCTCCAGCTGCTCAGGTCTGGGCCCACCTCTGGAATCAATTTCTCTCCTCCTGGCCTCCCTTTGGGGAAGGTGATTGTTCACATTATTGGAAAAAAAAAATAAATTTTTTTTTTCCTTAACAAGCAACTTCCACACATTTTGTGAATATGCAAAAGGCTTCTTGATGCAGAAGGCTAAAATGATGAAATAGCCTTTATTAAATCCTCCCTGAAACTAGGGACCTTTTCTTCTCCATCCTTTCTTCTTGTTTCCTACCCAGAGATCTGAACTAATTTTCCTTATCCATAGGCTCCCCCATGCCCTAAAAAAAAAAAAAAAAA
>WEIT01007747.1:75811-90426 GCA_013389985.1 Dryoscopus gambensis
AAAAAGAGAGAGAGAGAGAAGGGGGGAGACTGTATTCACTAATTATACATCCTGAAAAGAATTTGGTTCAGTGTAAGATGATCCTAGTGATATGCTAATCCCTTTTTCTGCTTGGTGCAGCCTGAAGCCTGTGTCTAACATTTTTTTCAACTGTATGACAATAAAAGTTGTGGCAACAAAAGGAATAAATGGGCAGCTAAAGAAGGTATAGCTGAAACACATGGCAGACCAGTCCTCTCCTCTCCTTCTGGCTGCTCTTTTGTAGGCTGTGGTTTGGTATCCTCAAGTCAATAGCCGAAAGCCAGCCACCTTAGCAACTTAGTATGACACCCAAGCCCTCTCTCTTTACATTCATGAATAGTCAGCAAGCAGCAGACAAAATAGAACTAATCTTTTTTGACAGAATTGTTCAATTTTAGAGGAAAGGCTTTTGAGGCACCTTCCATACATTTGCAGAATATGAGACAACAATGGCCACCACCACATTTTGACAAAAGGACGACCAGGGGCGTGAGCGCGCACACGCACCACGGCCGTCAACAGAAAATATTGCAGCCAAGTTCAAGCCACTGCAGGATGTGCCCATTGTTAGGGGGAAGGCTGGCAGGCAAGAAAATAAATAAATAAATAAATAAATAAATAAATAAATAAATACTATTTTTAAAAAATCACCCCAAACTCCATTGTTTTGTTGCTGATAATTAAACATACACATCCCGATAATGCGTGATTAGGGTTATTTGTCTTGATTAGCCCAAGTTAAGAGAGCTGCTTAATATCCACTCTTTAATTTCCTGTCAGAGGCTGATAACTTCATCCTTTTTTTTTTCCCCTTCTTTTCTTTTTTTTTTTTTTTTTGGACCAATGAATCTTATTGCGAAATGCATTCAATCCTGCAGGTTCTCGACTGCATTTAAAAGCTGATTTTGCCATTTCGAAATCCTGTAGCACAGCAGCCACTCACAAGTCCAGTGTGTGCAGGAAAGGGCATTCCTGCTTTTCCCTTCTCTCCCCTCCATTTAAAACAAGCATATCTCTACCTCCAAAGACAGAAAGCAGGGAAGAGATAATAATAATAATAATAATAGTAATAGTAATAATAATAATAATAATAATGATAATAATAATACAATAAATGCACCCAGTCTATGGGCAAAACCAGAAGTTAGCAACATGGTCCATGCAGCTGCAACACTGCATTTAAAATTCAGTTTACTCCTAGGAAGAGGGCTAATCCTGCCCCTGTAATTCCCTACAGCCAAAATGTACCCCCCTCCCTGAGTGACAGTGCAATGCAAAGACACTCGCACGCTTATCTTCCCCAACCAGATGGCCGACTTGGATCAATGCACACACGCCACGATCAATGGGAGCGATAAAGAATTAGGAAAACAGTGGTACATGCTCCCAGAAAGCTTGTACACTGCATAATTATTTTATGATTCTACACATGGCTACATGTGATACTGGAGTCAAGAAGGAAAAGGATAATTAGAGAGCCAGAAAGCACCCGTACTGCACTACACACTTTGTCAGTCAGCAGTTCCCACTCGGCTCAACTCACCGCCGTTATCTCCTCTCCTGCCCCCTTGCAAACGAATTTAGGGAATATGTAAAATATGAGCGGGAGGCGGCTTCTGGGTTACCGGGACGGGATACGGGAGATTATCGTGTCCTGTGATACGACAGCAAAAGTTTTTGTGCGAGGGGTGGGGCGGGACTGTGCGAGCATCGCTTGGGGAGCGGAGCCCGGGGTGGCATCGTGGGGCAGCCCGAACCCTTCACGGGCTTTGTTGGGAGAGGGACACATCCACATCCAGTCAATAAAATACAGCTGCATAGGTTACTCGCTGGGTTTACGGGGGGTTTTTTCTCCTCCTTTCCTCCCAGCAGCGATTTTGTGATTGGCTCCTTGTATCCAGCCTGTTTTGCCACCACACTGAAGGGAAGAGAAGGGGAGGGGGCAGGAAAGAGCTGCACCCCCCCAGCCCCGCACTGATCGAACGACACAGAATAAATATCAAAGCGCCGGATGGTCACGACTGCGGATCTGGATGGCAAAGAGCACATGACCGAGATCAGGGAGCGGAACAATGCCAGGCGGAGCGCTGCCCTCGGTGGCAAGGCGGGCACTGAGGGATCACAGCTTCGCAAAAACACCTCGTCACCGCCTGACGCCGCCGAGCCACCAGCACGTCCTCGCCCTGCCTGCACCAGTGCAACACCACCCTCTAATTGCTGCTGGGAACGCAGAGGGCACAAGGAGACGGGAGGCACCTTCTCCCCGCGAGTGCCGCACGGACAGGACCTTCCCGCTGGCCATCAGGCTGGTGGTGGGACCCGGGCTCGTGGCATGGTGAGAGAGGGGTCAGAAATTCCCCAAATGGATTGTGGAGGGTTCACTCACCAACCAGCCGAGGAGCAGGAGGTGTGAGAGAGCTGGAGCTCTGAGCAGAGTGGAGGAGCCACCACTGTCCCTTCTGCAGCTGCTTTTCCAGCAGAGGTGTCACCTTTGGAGACCATGGTCCAGAGATACCTGCCCAGGTCCTTCTGCAGGGTTGTGGCAGAGAGGCTCACCCTTCATCCCCTCATCCCTGTCCCAGCACAAACCAGGGCCAAACAGCACTTTTCAATCAATGAATGAACAGACACTGTGGTGATGATGTGTTTGGAAATGTCCGTTTTAAACATGAGGCTTTAAAACTGGGGCCTCTCCTGTTGACATTTGAATTAAGTTTAGACCAAAGCCCAGAGCCCTTCTCCTGACATGTGGAGCAAAATATCTCTGATGTGCATTCTGAGTCACCCCAAAATCATCTGCACTTTATTCATCTCTGACCCTCAACACAGCTCATTGGACAGGCAAAGGCCCATTAAACTGCAGTGGGTTCATGAGTAGAAACCAGCGCTGTGGACCTGTCTGTGAGGCCAGAGAGGTTATCAGAGACACCCCATGTGCAACAAGTCACTCGCTGAGCTGGTGACTGCAGCTCCAGCCGTGAACACACACTTCTGCTGGTGGCATCTGTGAGGAGGGGGATGAAGTTGATGCTTAGAGATGCCTAATCAAGGTGCACTTGCTCAACGGGGCCACTTTGATTGGGATTTATAAATCCTGGAGGATTTATAGTCCTGGCCAACTGTGCATGGGATTCCACCTGGTATAACCAGCCTGCTCTGATGGGCATGTGACCTTCACTGGTGCAGATGTCGCTGTCACAGCAGCATGGTTCCACCTAAGCAGGTGTGCATTGACCAAAGTCTTAGAGAGACAGATCTCTGGAAGAGGTGGACAGTGTTGAGGTCAAGTGCCTGTTTCAGCTTCTTAATCAAAATGTGTCTATTAAAAAAAACTGCAACTCTTTGGACATATATGAAATTTTTGTGCGTGTTTCTGTTTCTTTTGATTTTTTACAGCTCTGTATGGAAAACCCCTGCAATATTTCCTTCCTTTTAAAATTGCCATTCTTGGGTAAAAGTTTTATTAAATATTTATCTCAAATTGAATATTTATCCTAGAAATAAAAAAACCCTCAGTTTTAGTTCTCGAAGTTCTTCCCCTTTTTTATGGTCAAATAAAGATAGGTCTTTCAGATAGAAAAGGGAATTATTTCCAAAATTTCTCATGAGAAATAATTGCTTCCACTAATCATTGTTTCCACAAAGAAAAGGTTCTTTAGTGACACAGGTTCTGCCTTTGGAGTTGGCATCATACTGGGTAACAGCATAATTAGAAATGGAGAGATGTAATAACTCTCCAGGTTGGAACTGATCTGTACGAGATCAGTTTTGCCTCACTTGGAGATGGACTATCCATTTCTACAGTGCAATTTAATTACTTCTGTGGTAACAGGTGATAAGTTCTGCATCTCCCCTGACTGGCAAAACTCGTCTTCTCCTCAGCCCAGTTCCCTGCACCTTTGCTAGGTCCATCCTCTTCCTCGCTGGGTCTGTCTCTGTTGTTTGGTATTTTCCTGCCATAGCAGCTACAATGGACAAATGCCACAATTTCTTTGGGTAAGAGAAGACCTGGAGCCACAGCTGCAGCCAAAGAAAGCACTTTGCCACTCAGAACAGGGGATTTTTTACAACCTTCTGTGTATTGGGCAGTCTTTCTAACACAAAACTCAATAACCTGACAGATGCCTTAAATTTTGGCAGCTGCTTTGGGTCCCTTAGGACAGGCAGGGATGACTGGAAGGTGTGGGATACCTTGGCCATGTCTGCTTGCTCTTGGCCAGGCCACTGCCAGAGGTTTTAAAAATCACAAATAGCAAGACATTGTCTCTAGAACAGCTGGATTATCATCCTTTTTAACACCCTGTGGTTTTGTCTTCTGGTGAGGCTGCTCCATTCCATTCATGGAGTAACTTGAAGTTCCCATAACATGGCCCTTGCTCTGATTCAAGGCTGGAAGTGCAAATGCATGTTCTGTCAGGAAGGAGGGTGTGAAAACAACCTGGGATCAGCCCAGAAGCAATCCCACCACAGAGCAGCTCATGAACCCACCCCTGCTGTGGATCCTTCCTGGGATGGCAGCACGTCCAGCTCCATGTGGAAAGCCCCCTGATAAGGAACACCTCAAGGTGGCTGCTATGAAGAGGTTCCTGCAGACCTGTTTCACAAAGTCATGGAATCATAGAATCCCAGAATGGTTTGGATTGGAAGGAACCTAAAGTACATCCAGTTGCATCCCCTGCCATGGGCAGGGACACCTTCCATCATCCCAGGTTGCTCCAAGCCCCGTCCAACCTGGTCTGGAACAATTCCAGGGATGGGGCAGCCCCAGCTTCTCTGAGCAACCTGTGCCGGGGCCTCACCACCCTCACAGGGAAGAATTCCTTCTCAATATCCCTTCTAACCCTGCCCTCTGGCAGTTTAAACTCCACCAAGTAAAAGACAAATCTGTAAGAGGAGAATAAATCTCTGCAGACCAGTGCCCAGAACTCTGTTACAAAAGGGGAGCTGAGGTACCTCTCGGTGCCTCTCACAGTGAATGGGTGATAACCACATTCCTGTGGGTGATAACACATGATACTGATGCTGCTCTTAATGATTTACAGGAATTGCTGAAAGAAAAGGAAAATATCATTTACTTCTTGACAATTGACAGCAAATCAAACTTAAATTGTCCTAGATGCAAGTAGGCGGGTAGAGGAGCAAGCAACAATTTTTTGTGTCTTTTCTATATGTTAGGGTTTGGGGGGTTTTTGTCTATTGTAAAGCTAAGTAGCAAATTCTCTCTCTTCCATTATTTCCTACTTAATTTTAGGTTCCAGTTTTGGCCTTGAACAGTAACGCTGTTATCAGGGAGCCGTGCCTTGGACTCATGGAGGCTCTCAGAAAATATTGGTGCCATCTTCCATAAAACATTTTAAACACATGCTATTTGTTTTTGGTCTCCCTTCTGGTTTTACACCCTACAAAGAGGACATTTAATATGTACAATAGAATTAATAGGCATGCAATGTAAGCAGGACTTACATTCAAAATACACTTCCACAAAACAAAGGAGCAGCTGTGAAAATGTAGAGTCTGCTGAAAATTTTCTACTTGGGTATCACATTTGCTAAAAGATTTACTCTGCAAAGTTTTATCTAATTTCCCATTCATTCAATTAAGGAGAGAGATAAATTCCCAGATCCCAAGAGATTAGGGGAAACTATGTTTAGCTCCCCCGTACACTTGCGATCAAGACCATGTTCAGTTTCATGATTATCGCTCTAAAGCTTGTGTTTACAGGCTCTGTGCTGCTGATAGATGAACACCTCCATCTTCCACCAAATCCAGAGGGATTTGGAAGTGCTCAGGACGGCACAGATCTCTCCAGATCTGGAGGATTCGAACCACAGGGGAAAAAATACTCCATTCAGCAAGGCTACAGCAACTTGGTGAGAATTGGGTTTTGGGCAACCTGGTCTAGGGCAAGGCATCCCTGCCCATGGCAGGGGGCTTGGAACTTTGGGGCTAGATGGTCTTTAAGGTTCCTTTAATCCCAAACCATTTTAGGATTGTACAGTTCTATGAATGGTCTTTCAGCTTTTCTGGAAGGAATGGGCAGTGCTCATGGACTGCCAGAGTCAAACAGTTCAGAGCAAGAAGCAAACACCCACCAAACTCTCTTAGACATGAATCACATGATAAAGCAGAGGGAAACAGATGAAGTGAAAATTGATCACTTTTCTGCTGGTATTTGTGTCTCATGTCCTTTATCAACTTGCCTAAGCAAAGACAGCAATATTTTTTGAACAAAACCAGAAACACTTGCCCATGTTTTGTTGAAAATCCATCTGGAATTCTGCTTTTAATCATTGGGGTAGTTATTTTCTGGAGCCAGCTATCCATCTAAAGGTAAACTATGGATATTGTGGGTGACAAATGGGTGGAAAAGTTGAATGTGGAGACACTCATCCCAAAACCGCTGAGCTCTGAAGGAGATTCCTGGCCATCCTATGCATTAGAAGAAGGCACAACTGAAGGGTTCCAATGTCCCACCACACAGTCTGTGGTTGGGAGTTGTTGGCAGCACCAACAAAGAGCTGCTCTTGCCTTACTGACTTTATGAACTAAATATAACAATGATTCTGGGTTGCAAGAGTTTTTCAGGCTATTTACACCTCCCATGCTTCTATGGGTAATGGGGATGGACAATTCCAGCACCCCACAGACCCAATGGAAATTGAATTTCCTGCAGTCCTGGTGGGTAAGGTGTCCTCAGGTCCTCTTGCTCCAAACACTAATGAACAGCAGAACTGTAGAGCAGCAGCTCCTTTATGCACTCAAGGCAAGGCATTTGGCAGCAGGTTTGATGAGACCATTACCTCTCACAATGATCTGCATTTTCTCAGTCAGTTCTTTTTTTCATCCTTTTGGTGTCCCTAAACTTCTGCTTGGATTGAAAATTGTTTGAGGATTAAAAGAATCTTGGTGGTGAGGGTTTTTTTCCCTTTAAAAGCACAATAATCCACAAATAGGCTGTAGTAACTGTGATATTTCTCCTCCTGCTGCTGCATCTACCACTGTAATTGGAATTGAACCTCTCTTGATACCTTGATGAAGAATTAATTTCCAGAAGCATCCTCAGGTGTGGAGAAGTTTGCAGATTTGAGCCTCAGATAACAAACGGTTATTTGACAAGCACTAATATAAAATGTTAGCTCCTTCATGTTTCAAAGCAGGAAAACTTCAGGACACTAAACAGACTTTCTTGGATTTTGATGCCTGTTTGTAAAAAAAATAAAGAAAACAAGGCAAATGTTGGAAAAGACCAAAGATATTATTCTAAGTGTTACCAGAAATTTCTGATTAAACATTTGTGAATACGCTGCCTGGTTTTAATAAGCTTGAAAACATCATCAGCAATTAACGGGCAAACCAGAATGATGCTGCATAGTCAAGCAAGGGTAATTGTGCTCATTACATTGCCAGAGACGCAGCTGATCAAAAAGGAAAACACTGTTTTCCCTGAAGTTCCTTTGCAGTCTTTAGGTGGAATCAGCGCTGAGTTCACAGGCACTCATCAGGCAAAGGGCTTCACACAGGAGCTGCTCACCGACCTGTGATGCCTCACACACCATCAGCACTCACAGAAGGTCTCCCACTGGATGTGTGCATCTCTTTTTCCACAGCTATCCATGCTTTTCTGGCCATTTCGCCTGAAATAGCCATGTTTATCCCTCAAGAAGCAACACCAGCCTCTGGTCATTCTGCATTGTGGAGGGGAGGTGTTGAGGGACAGCAGAGGGCGTGGGCATGTCTGCAAACTGCTTTTTGGAGTCAAAATATCCCTGTGAATTTACTTGGAAAGATGAATATGGTGGAACCCCATTACTACAAAAAGTGGAAAAGCTAATTATTTTTCTGCAGTGACATAATTATGGTCACCCAAGGATGTGAAAGAGGCAATGTCTGCAGGCAGAGGGTAAAAGCTCAGTTGACACAACTGGAAATAGGTCAGACAAGCCATTTTCACGACAAAATTTTTGTCGTTTTTCTAAACCAAAGCTGGCATTCCAAAGTTTGGCTTCCCCACTACTGTCTCTTTCCAGGATGGGACAAGCTGGACCACCCTGAAAAACTGCAACTCCCTCTACAACCAAAGGTCACATGCAACCCGTCAGTGGTGACTCTATAAAGGAATTGCTGGCTTTGTTTGGGCCTTGCTCTGCATATGAACAAGCACTTCACCCATTCCCCTCACCCTGGCCTCTCATTTCCATAATTACCTGCATTTATTGCTTACTGTGAATATGATGCATTTAATGCCTCAATTTATTCAAACGGGGCCTGCAGCTGTAGGTGCTGTGCTACACCTACAGATTTCTTCAATGGATTGGGGCTTTCTTAGCCAGTGTAACCAAGCACCAGTTCCCTCCAGGGATACACAACAGCTTCTTCTCCAAGCCTGCAAACTGCTGGTTATGGCAATATTGCTTAGTAATGTCTATTTTTTGAGAAATGTGTGCCAATACGATGCTTGCACCCACATTTTCAACAGAAAGCCCCATAGGTTTGAATTACAGCTTGTATTTTACTGACTCCCAGTGCCATGTCTTTTAAAGCTCTGTTTCTGAAAAACTGTTTCTTTGTCTCAGAGAAAAGAAAGTTGCTCCTTGTGCAAAACCGATTTTTTAATTCATAGTGAGCCTTTTAAGTTTTTAAGCTTTGTGGGGAAATGTTTTGCATAAGAACCACATTTGCAAACATACGATGCAATTTTTAATATTTCATGAAGGTACAGAGAGGAGACAAGAAAGGGATTGCGACGAAGTCCGGCACCAAACTCAATTCTGCATCTCAGCAAAAATTCACCAGCGTAATTCCATCAAGGACTCACATCAGCTCAGTCTGGAGAAAGAAAGTTCAAGGAAAAAGCTCTGATCCTTTAAGCACAGATTCCTTCCCTGAAGAGTCAGGAGGCAGCAATTAAACTCAGTTACATCGGGGTGAACGTGCCCTCCCCGTGCCCAGCTCAGAGACCACACACGCGCCTGGCGACTCTCGGGGGGTGAAACGTGTCCTGCTCTGGCTGGGTCAGTTATAGCCAGCAACGCTTTGAGGTTTTGGCTCAAAGGTGCAGCCCTGTGAAATCCTCGGGGAGACAATCCTGCCCCACGTTGGCTGTCCTGATGAAGTTGCCCCTTTCGGAGGACGCGGGACATCGACCCAATTTGCGCAGACCCTTGTCATTAGCATAGACCCATTTCAAGAGAGGTCTTTGAACACCAGTTGCCTCCAAATTCCATTACCTCTCTCCCTGCTGGGTTTTGTGCTTTAAGTATCAGGCAGGGGCTGGGAGAAGAAAAGAAAAAGAAAAAACCCAGTAAGTGAAATCCTAAGCCCAAATAATTAGACGTGTTGTGGTTAGTTCTCTAAACTCTTACTTATTGCTTTTTCTCCGTTTGACAGAATATAATCTGCTTTTTTTTTTTCAGACTTGACACACAGGTCAGTTAATCCAGAGGTTCCTAAGTATGAATGAGACAGAGAGAGAGAGGCAAACACCAACTTTTTATGTGTTTGTCACAGCACTTCATCTTTGTTTGCAGCCTCATCTGAGGTACAAGCAAATTTCAGAGTCATCCTTGCTTGCAGGTACTCTGAGAAAACTTCAGCTGGAGAGGGAAAAACAAGCAGGATGTCTTTGCTGTCTGGCAGATAAGCTTAAGGGTAACAATAATATCTCATCCTTTGAGAGGCAGGCTTGGGGTTGCTGGATAATTTTAAGAGGAAAACTGCTCATAGAAAAATGCTGTGTGGACAGAGGAGAGTTTTAGCTCTATGCTGGAAGGTAGCAGACATTTTTTTTTCATCTGGAGGTGAAGATCCAGCCCTGGCCTGGCATGGGGGGCACTCATTTCTTTTGAAAATTAGATTGTGAGTGCAGGACAAGTGAGGGAGTCCAGCTGGTTTGATTGCTCAAAGATTTTTTGTTTCTTTGTGTTCAGAAGTGAGTATTGAATCTTGTTGTCTAGAAAATAGAAGGGTAAAAGGTTATTTCTGCTAAATATCTGACACTTTGGTGCACTCTACCATCATTACTCTCCACAAGTGAGAGTACCAGCATTCAGTGCCTGTAAAAGCCTATTTGAATTTGAGGGTAGGACATACCAGCCAAAGCCAAGATGGGCTCCTCACATGGACTAAAGTTCTGCTGCTATGGGATCTTCAGCTGAAATTCACTTTGATCAGGCCACAGCATGACCTGCAGCAGGTGAACTCACCATGGGGCTGCACTTGCAGAACTGTTTGCTCTTCACTCCTTTTCTTTTCAGTGCAGTTGCCTGCACTGGTTGGGTTTTCTTCAGAAGGAGAATTCTTACTTGGGCTGATTTGGGTAAAAAAGAAAGTGAGCTTGAAAAATACACATGGAGTGGAAAGGAGTGAGGTCTGTGGTGCTCGTTTCTTCTGCAGGGATCCAACTTTGCCCTGGCTTTCAGGGAAGTTTTATCCTCTGCAGGGCCAGGAGTTGGACGGGATCCTGGTGTGTCCCTTCCAACTCAGGACATTCTGTGATCTCTCACCCCTATTATACAGCGCTCCATGATTCAGAGGAGCAAAATCCTCGAGGATAGACCTTAGACGTCTTTGAATGGTATTTTTTTTCACCTTTTGCAGGGTTTGTTAGATCTTGTCAACAAAGAATAGACTACGAACTGGATTTTAAATTCTCTGAAAAGCCACTTGAAGGACAGTTGGGACAATGCAAGGTGACATTACCTGGTGGCACTCCTTACTAGCTGCAGTGTTTCAAAAGCTGGTGGCTTTCTACACAGTTCCCTCCGAGTGCTGCAGTTTTCCTGCAAAATGACAACATACTGCAGGTACAAGGTGAGGTCGCCACCAGAGGAGACAGGACAGAGTCTGTGAGCTGGAAGGAAACAACAGAGGATATTACTGGCACATGCTGCTGTGGATGAGATTACTGTCAGGGAAGACTGAGCTGAATTGACACCTTCAACAAAAAAAGAGACAGTGCTACAGCTACGCAGTCTTTGAAATCCTTTCCTGTGAGCAGCAGCATTACCTCTGCCTCGCTAGGATTCGGCTTCAATGAGCTCTTCTCCCTCCGTGAGGCTGTCCTGATGTGAGGGATGTAGCTCTGCGTGGTGGCAAATGGGAAAGGCAGTGTGTTATCTGAGCTGCTGGCACTCCAAGTGATGTTCCCTAATCAGGTTATCTTTGGGTTTCACAGAGATGCTGAAAGAGGCCGGAGAGGAGCGGATCTATGGGAGACTCCACGAACAAAGGGTTTGGAGGCGCGGCTTTATTTAGTCTGTTTTAGGATTTCGTCCTGCAGCCCTGACACCTGTTTGCCACGAGAAGCCAAACCCACATGGTCTCCAGGATCAAAACCAGGTGATGGGGTTGTTAGTTGGTGTTTGGCTCAATCCAGAGCCTGCTCAGGAGTGGGAGCTCAGCCCATGGGAGGCACTAAGCTGGGACTGATCTCCTACGAGGTGGGAGGTTTCCTTCATGTCCGCGGGATGGAAATGGCATGGACTGGATTAAGACAACTTTGAGGGACAGGGAGGAAGGAGGGATTTTTTACATCATCCAGAACTTCTCAGGTTCACCTGCACTGCTCCCTGGGAGCAAAGACCAGCTGTGGGCTAGTGAGTACAAGTCATTTTGTTTCCAAAAACCACAGATATGAAAAGCAGCTCTGCTGACTCAGTGCATCTTGAATTAAGGCTACTACAACAATGCCGTGTGGAGCCTGCTTTCTTTAGTGTTTTGACAGCCATTTTGCACACTTTATGACCATGGTTCCTCAGGGTGGAAAAATCACCCACCAGGCTTTAGTCCAGCTTTTTCTTTTGGTGAGAGCTGTGAGCTCGGATAGGGATCAAAATATAATCCTGCAGATTATTTGGAAGTGTCACCCTGCTCAGGTGCACCTTCTCATGACATTATCAATATCCACAAAATGCTGTCTGCTTTGAAAAGCATTCCTTACCTTAAAATAAGAGATTTTTCACCCAGGAACATGTAAATTTCAGTAGTTCACATCAACAGACTATGAGCTTGCTAATAAGTACAAGGAACATGATGGATGAGAAGCATGATAAAACTCCAGCAACTAAAAGTTGTGAGGATTCATCTTCTCGAACAGGGATTCATGTTTGCAATTCCCATGGGTATTACCAGGAGCTGTGGATATAAATCCTAACACATCCAGAGGGAATACAACCCCTGGCGGTTTGGAATTAAAGGCATTCTGGGGGGTGCAGAGTCTCATCTTAAGACACAGAGTCACAGTGTGCATCTAAATCCCTGTGCACCGGGATGTGGATGTGTTGGGATCACAGTAATAACGGGGATGATGCAGCTTCTTTGGGGCTTTTGAAATAGGCTGGCACAGACACGTCTTCCCAAATCAGCGATTTCAAATTGCAGGTGGCTGCTGCTTTCAGTTTTCATCCACCCTGTAACCCAGGAGATGGTTTCACTAATACAGCACTTCCCAAATATTTAGACCCCAGGTGTGCAACAGAGTTCTTATTGATGAGATTTAAATTCTACCTTTTTTTTTTCGGTACTCCTCATGATGGGAACAAAGATAACTGCATCGGGTCACATCTTTCATTATCACACAATCTTCCTTTCTTCCTTGCATTATTGGTGATGGGTTTAATTTGTTTTACAATGAATTTGCTGAGATCGTACATATATTTGTGTACAGGGTATGTCCTTACCTTGGACCAGGGTAGCAGCTTCTCTCTCCAGTCATGTGTAAACACTGTCTCCATCTGCACACTTGCACCTGCAGCCATTATTTTATCAGTGAGTTTTAAACTGTATTATTAATTTAGTTTCTGGGGGTTTTTTTGTAGTGCTCATCTATACAGAATCATCATAGAATTGCTCAGGTTGGAAAAGCCCTCTAAGATCACCAAGTCCAACCATTCCCCCAACACTGCCAAGGCCACCACTTATCCACGCCCCCAAGTGCCACATCTACATTTCTTTTAAATACCTCCAGGAATGGTGATTCCACGACTTCCTGGGCAGCCTGTGCCAGTGCTTGACAACCCTATCCATGAAATTTTCTCTAATACCCAAACTAAACCTCCCTGGTGCAACTTGAGGCCATTTCACCTTGTTCTGCTGGTTCTTACTAGGGAGAAGAGACCAACCCCTACCTGGCTAGAACCTCCTTTCAGGGAGCTGCAGAGAGTGACAGGGTCTCCCTTGAGCCTATTTTTCTCCAGGCTAAACAGCCCCAGCTCGCTCAGGATTGTTTCTGTATTCTGGTTTTGCCAAGCTTTGGACATTGCCCCTGTGCCACCAGAAAATTTGAGGTTACTCTTGTTCCTATTCGAATGTCTGAGGTTTGCTTGTCTAAAGAGGGACAGCAGGCAATGTTTTGGTTGGAGGGTGATCCATCTGTATCAGGGCACATACACACTGTGCAGGTACTTCCATCAGAACCAGCTCTCCTAACAGATTTTAAGCCAGTGAAGAGAAACAGGCACGATTTAATTTAATTCAGTCCCACAACATCAGATGAACGGCATCCTAAAAGCACCTGTTCATCCTCTGTGAACTCTTGCAACAAGGAAAGTCAGGCAGAAACAGGAACGTGCCTCATGGTCACCAGGTCCTCTATATTTATCTGCTCAGTTTCACAAGTCAAGGATTTTTTTTACTGTATGGAGAACTATGGACATTCAGGGAGTTGTGCAAATTTTCCTTTACCTTTTACTCAGGTCTACCAACACTTGATTGTTTTGAGGTGAGAATCCCAGGATGAAATGCTGTGTCCTGTGTTATTTATAAGTTATATGAGACTCACACAACATTTGCCTCTACTTTAAAACGTCTGAAGTCTACAGACAAATAAATACAGCATGAATTAAATGTAGATTTACTGTCCACGATGTGCTGTGCAACAAGCAGCAAAACAGACAGGCCCCTCCTAAAAGGACTGCAGGGTGGCAGACCAAAGCACAGCACCCTGGAAATGGAATAAATCCATCCCTAATCACTACCAAAGTCCTGAGTTTGCAGGAGATATTTCCCTTATCAAGACCTGTAGCTGGATTCACTGATATGGGTAATTTCCCAGGTGTTTGCTCGCCAGGGAAAGGGGTCACCTAGGGGGGAAACTGTCTCCTGCAGGATGAGGAGCTGTGACCCAGCAACGAAATAAGTGTAGGGAAAGGTCTGCCTATACAGCACAATGTTACAGCGATTATAATTCCTGAAAATGCCAGGGAGCTGGATTCACAGGGCTCTTCCAGCTGCATGTCCCTGTGTCTTACACAACACCCCTCCACCTGTACCAGCTGCAGCCTGTGCCCTTATGGAAATAACCCCAAAGCGTGTTCAGTAAGAGAATGAGACTAGAAAAAGGCACTAACACTGTTCAGGTTTGCTGAGATCAACACATGCCATGTTGCAGAAAATAAAACGTAAGCTATGGAATATTGTATTTTGATATTTCTTCCTATTTCTGAATGAATTATTCTCTGAGTTATGCCTCTGTCATTTTTACTGCCAAGGAAAAGCCTGAATTTGAATTTTCCTCAAATAAGAACCCGCCGAGCACAAATATCCTATAAAACCCTTGAAACACTGCAGAGTGAATTCACATTTTCTTTTTTTTTTTT
>WEIT01007747.1:90441-165930 GCA_013389985.1 Dryoscopus gambensis
TTTTTGTAGTACTGAAACTGGAAACTTGGCCTTGGGAGTCCCACTCGGCCACTGCTGGCAGAGAAACACTGCTGGGTGACATCTGTCACCAGCCACCGCTGAGCTCAAATATTCAGTTCCTAGCAGCAAGATGTGCTTTAAGCAAACAAACAAAACAAGGAAAAAGCCTCCAAAGAATTCTCCAACAGCAGTTCGAAGCAGAAGTGAATTTGAGAAAATTTGATTTATTTTTTCAGCCACTCCTCCATCAGAAAAATTCCCGTCAAGTACCACGTGAGCTCAGCTCTGCACAGATTAGTTGGAACTGCAATGTGAAAAATGCTGGGCAGCAATTCTTGTCTAATTGTGGTTTGCAGCACTTGTCCAGACAGAGGATTTTAGGTGGTTCTTTAATGTAAAGAAAACACTTGATAGAAATACGAGTTTTGACACCTAAAGAGAGATGTATAAATAAGAAATGCCTTGAAAACTCAGCCTGAGAAATTCTAGAAATAAATATTTTTAATACTGAAACTGATTAACTCCAGTGACAGAAATTCAGCAAACTGGGGAACTGTCTAGCTCTTGAGGTCTTCAAATCAGGAATGGACATTTTAACATCACAGAATGGTGAACTTCACACTGATTGTAAATTAATAGAAAGATCCAGTTTGGGATGCACAGTTTGTCAATCTAAGGACCACCCAGACTTAAAATGATGACTCCATGAAACCAAAGGGGTGCACAGGGCTCTGCCACTGCCTCATGAGATGGGCTGGTTTGTCCCACAGCTCTAAAACTGGGGCCAAAGATTGTTTAAGGGCTGGACTTGTTTTAGGCTGAAACTGAAGCTCTTGGGAAGATCTCTACCCCTGAAGGACAGGTGATATGTTAGGTAAGAAAGGCTTCAGCTTTTTCTATAGAACCTGACAGTAACCTACAGAACCATAAATACATGTGTTTAAACATTTTGCCACCCAGCCCTAAGGAATTTAGGACACACGGGTTCCCTTCTTGATTCACCTTAAACCTGTTATGGGATCCCACGTTGCTTCTGCAGCTGTCTTCCCCTCTCCCCCAAATCAAAACTACTTGGCTATTTATTTATTTCTAGTGGAAAGTGTCACTGCCCATGGAAGGAGGGTTGGAACCTGATGATTTCTGAGGTCCCTTCCAACCCAAATCATTCTATGACTGAATATGCAAGCTCTGAGACCCAGGGCTCTGCCCCTGCCTTGTTGCAAAATTTGTCCTAATAACACTTCTAAATAAATAAAAGCATTAAAGCATTTCCATCACAGCCTACTCTTGCATGTGTTCTAAATGTAACAAAACCAAAAACAACCAAAAAACCCCACAACGAACAAATAAACAGAGGGGAAAAAGGGAGGGCTACTTTCCCCTGTTTGGATCCTACTGCACCCCCAAAAATGAAGTAAAAAACCTGATTAGAAAGCAACAAAATACTTCCCATAAAGAACAAAAGCCTTGCTGTATTTTAAAAATGGTACAAACCTGCCGTGGGTGAGAGCGCAAGTGTTGACATGAGTGTGTTAGGTTGAGGTTTAGAACATCATTATTTGCTCTTATTTACCAAATGTCTTACCCACCATATTATCTGCCTTTTCAGATGTGTACTGCTTTGATTTTTAATTGGTCTTATTTACCAAATGTCTTACTCATTAGACTATCTACTTTTTCAGATGTGTCCCCGCTTTGAATTCGCTGTGAGGAGAACCAACACATCAAACCAGTGACACACGAGGCTTTCTCAGCATCCTGGTGCCTTTGACAGCGTCCAGCACCTCGTTTTATCACTCTGCTGGTTTCACAAATGGACCTTTCTCCCTTGGGATTCAACCTGGGCAACAGGTAGGGAGTTTAATGAGGTATTGACCATGATGGGGCTGAGCCAGAGACCCAGAGACTCTGCTTCCTCCACACTCTGCTGCCGTGCCTTTCTGAATTATCGCCCTTTCAAAAGAATGACTTCAGCACCCAAAGTTGTTTGTAACACTGCACTGCTTTTCTTTCCTCGCTTGTGGCAAAGTGGTCTCATTCCCCAGATTTCTGAGGCATGAAGTCCACGGCAGAGCAAGAGAAGCCCCCGGGGGTATTTAGTCACTCAGTGCTTAATAAGTTCTTAATCTCCTGCTGGAGGAGATGCTCACCAGGGGCTTTTTGTGTCGATGCTAAAACATGGTCCAAACAACCCAGAGATGAGGGAGCCTGTCACGGGCTGGAGTGTCAGGGGCTGTCTGTGGAGCTGGATAACCCTCAGCATCTCCACAGGAGCCCAGTGTGATGTTCCCACCGAGGAAGGGCAGAACAGATGCCTCTCACAGGCACCCACCAGACTGGAACCCCCCAGAGTGGACACCAGTGACAGCAATGAGGGGCAGAATCCTATCAGCTGTGGGATATTTCACATTTAATCTCAGCTTTCTGAGTATTCTTCACCTCTCATGGCTTTGAATTTGCAATTAACGGTCCTGAAGGTGGGCACAAATATGACAATTAACTGTGCAGTAGGTTGGAGGTTGAATTTTTTGTTTCCTTGTACAATAAAACCCAGCTGTTTGCACTGACTGCGTAAGAACCCTCTAACATTTAATCTAAAAGCCATCTCCAAGTGTTAGTTTGCCCCAGACCTTCTGGTAGCTGAAATTCCAGTCTACAAAGGATGTAGATTTCTAGAAAGGATGTGATTTTCTAAAAGAATCACAGTGCAGCCTTAAGGAAATTTAAAAAAAAAATTACAAAAAATGCACAGAAATTGTCAATAATTAAAATTATATAATTATTACATTTTTCAGAGTTTTTTCATTATGTTTGTGTAGAACTCAATGCACTACAAGTGTCTCCATAGTTTCATCTCTCTGGAACTAGCAAACTAGTATTAGCAAAATATTTCATTTAATATTAATTTTAATATTTAATACTTAATATTATAAAATAATAATTTTAAATAAATGAAATATTTAATTTAATATTAAATGCCTTTAAGATTCCTAAAAATACTATTTCAACAATATTGCTGAAAATATTATTTTTAATATCAACAAGTAATTTTTAATAAACATTAGTGATTCTTTAGTAAAAATTAGTAAATTTTAATATTGCTAAATAAAAGCTAGTAATTTTTAGTATTATTTTAAAAAACACACTGCTGCCCTATGCAAGCCAGTATTGCCAACACCATAAAAGAAAATCAGTGGCAGCAAATACTAATGGTTTATCTTTTATAATATTTCAAATTATTCTCTTTTACAAAATATTTGCTTCATTTACAGCTTGAAACAGGCAGGCGGAATTTTAATGCGTTTTGCCCTCGTGTTGTTTCATCTCATAAAAATGTCCTTGGCTCATGACAAACACTGTGATGAAAACTGATGGCTTGAGATGCAAACTTTGACCCACAGCGATGGCCCACTACGGCACCAGGCGGGGAAATTCCGAGCGAAAACCTTCCTGACAATAAGCAATAAAGGAACGGCATTCCAGGGAGGAACTCGCACTCGAGGCTGACAACTCGGAGAGAGATTAAAAAGGAGAGAGTGAATTTTTAATGACCTGGAATGCTCTGGAAGATGCGCCCGGTGTAAGCACCAAGAAATTACAATAAGGAATGCGAGCCTGGTGGAGCCCAAATACTCGTGAAGCTCTAATGAAGAGAAATAATTAAGTAATGTTGTACTGCTCCCTCCTTGCATATGTTAATTTTAATTATGTCTTGGGCAAATTTGAGAAGGAAAACTTTGGTTGAGCTTCTGTCTGTGTTCCGAACTTTTTTTCTGGGAGGATGATTTCTGCTCAGTTATCCTCTCCAATGCCTTTTGCCTTGATACCACAGAAACCCAGAATGGTTTGGGTTGGAAGGGGCCTTACAGACCATCCCATTCCACCCCCTGCCATGGGCAGGGACACCTTCCACTATCCCAGGTTGCTCCAAGCCCTGTCCAACCTGGCCTCCAGCACCGTCAGAGCTGTATCAATTCCCCTCAAAATTTAGACTCTCAGTGCCCTCTATCAACACCATCAGTGCAGGGCCTGACCTCGGATCTTGTCCCCTTAATTCCACAAAGTGTGACTTAAACAGGTGCCTGATTAAAAAAGGAAAAGAGAACAGGGACTTTGTTTCCCTCAGCAGATCCAGAAGTTGCACCTTAGAGGGTCACAGCTCTGCTGAACTCTTGTCCCATTAATTTGCCTTTCTTTACCAGGAACTTGAACATGATTTCCTGCACCTATCGAGCCACTTGCTGAAATCTTTTACCCAAAGGCAGGAAGATGACAATTTTTTAAAGTCAGGAATCAGAAAGAGCCCACCTGACCTCCAGCAGAACCAGTGCAAAATTCCCTGGTTTGGCCTCCAGAGTCCTCATCCATCCCTGCCAAATCAGATCCCACACATCTGTCTCACCTAAAGGGGATGCCTCAACTCACATTTCAATCTCACTTTTCTAAAAACCCAGATCGCTCTGCAGCTCAGAGCAGAAGCTGAAGGTGTTTTGTGGGGCTGAAGACTGATGGTGTTACAACAATCAAAAGCACCAGGACCCCAACACCTCAGAGAGGGCACCACTGACCTGCCCAGGAGCTCTAGATAGATTATTAAGGTTTCTTGTGGACATTTGACCATGAAGGTATTCGGCTTTTCTTCCCACTACCAGCTTCTTCCCTAAGCCCTAGCATTTATTGAACTCTCTTTTCTTACAAGGAAAGAAAAAGAAAAGAAAAAAAAAAAAAGAAAAAGAGGAAAAATTGTACAAAAAAAATAAATCCTGCTTTTGTTCTGGATAAAACTAGGTCAGCGTTTTCCATCCCCACTGTCAGTTTTCTGCAGTGTGTTTCATACAAAGCATCATCATTCCAGCAAAAGGTATTTATAAAGTGAGCTTTGACAAAACAATTGTATTTTTTTTTCCAGAAAGGCTTTGGCATCTGTCACTGCCAGGAAAGATTTAAGATCTAGGTAGAATTTTCATCTCTCAGAATAACTTGGCCTATATTGACTAGAACTAATAGATCTGATGTTTTAAAACCCCTTGTGCAGCAAAGCACTGTAAATTGCAGCTGTTTAGAAATTTCCCTCCTCCATGGAAAATTTAAACTGCAAAAAGTATAAATGTTTCCAGGATGTATTTTCACCTGGCACCCCCACAATGCCCCCCAGTTCTTTTGACTCAGAGACAAGAATATAGTACCACAAGGAAGCTGGAAGGTGCCAAAAATAGTACCCCATGGGACAAGGAGGGTGCCAAGAACACAGACTACTGTGGACAGGGGACATGGCAGAGCTTTAGCTCAAAGAAATGAGAGAATTTTCAGAATAAATGGGGAAAAAGACAAATTTTTTTAGTTCTTCCTAATTTTCAACCAACTGATAAATCCAGACCCTCTTTCACCCAAATTTCAGTGCAATTAGTCACAGGAAAAAATTCTTAAAAAGTGACACTTGAAATTTAAAACTAAAGAGAAAAAGATCTGTAATTTTCTTGCCATCTTTTTCAACATGCACATAATCAGGGCTAGTTAAGGCTTATCATGCACACACAGAATATTCACTCCAGGGCATTTACTCCATTGTGGGGACACACAACCCACTGCAGAGGCAGTGTCTCCACTTACTCCACTCTTCTCTTCTCATTAGGAATGTGCTGTGACTCCAGGAATCTCAGAGCTTCTTGCCTGTTCAACAAAAGATGATTTGGAAGTATAAGGTGCAGCTGGGGCAGATGTTTAGCATCAGTTCTTTAGTCAGATCACCCCTGAAAAACAAATATATGATAGAATCATCCACTGTTGATACAGAGAACAAGCACAGAGCATCTTCATCAGGGACAGAGTCAACAAGAAAAGGACTGAAAGGCCCAGAGCTCACTCAGAGCCCGATGTCTCGTTAATAAAATGGGGATACAGGACTGAGCAGCAAGATGGGAAGCGTTGGAAAGCAGAGACGTGCATGAGGGAGAAGCACAGGAAAAAGAAGAGATGGGTGAAAGATCATAGGGCTGAAGTCAAGGGGTTTGTCTGTAGAACCATCCGTGAAGGCATCACCATCAGGCTTGAATTCTCACCAAGGTTCTTGGATAGAGTCAGAGGAGATGGAGAGAGAGGACATGCAGAGGGAATTTCAGGACATCCTACAGCTCTGGAAATGAGGCTGGAGCCGAGACAGAACCATAAACTAGTTAATCCCAAAAACTTCAAGTGAACTGTCCTAAGCCAAACCTGCCACCAGAAAGCATTCCTGCAGCCCTCTAATAGCTCAGCACTGCTCACAGTAGCCATGGCACACCCAGCAGAAGAGGGAGTTAGACACTTAATCAATATTATGTCAAATCCTAAATTCCACCTGAGCCTGATTCACCTCAGAAACACAGTTCCCATGTCTTCAAACACAGCCAAATTCTTTACAGGAAAAAAAGTCTTTGCTTCCCTGGGTGTTGTGAGCAAGTAAATAAGTCTAACAAAATCCAAACACAATTTGGCAGGATATAACACCTGTTGGAGATAATCCTACCTGCTGAAATTTCCTTTTAACCTCAGTGAAGACTCCGGTAGACGCTAAGTATAATCAGGACAGATACCAATTCTCTCCCACTGGAAAGCAGAGTGAACAGACTTCAAAATATTTTTCTTTCATGTCACATCAGCAAAGGAAAAGTTCTAGAAATAGTTACTTTGGGTTTTTTCTCCTGAAAAGTAACCTGGGTGATTTTGGTTGTGGTAGGTTCCCCAGAATAATAACAACATCTCTCTTAATAATATAACATACACGTAACCCGTAAAATTTATGAGAGCATTAAATTCAATGTTCTTGGGCACAATATTCTTGGGCACAATGTATGATTCTTGGGGTGTGCTGTGCAAGGCCAGGAGTTGGACTCAATGATCCTTGTGGGTCCCTTTCAACGCAGGGCATTCTACAGCTTTATGATTCTATTAATTCAGCCCAAACTTTTCAGGAGATGGAGAAACAGAGGGCTCCAAAGTAGAGGGAACTGCAGATTCCCACAGCAGGAGTTGGTCTGATTTCTTCTGAATCCACAGTGGCTTGGGAATGACCACAGTCAAAGCTGTTGTTGATATTTCTTGCCAGTTAAAATCCCCTCACTACAGCTTCTGCCTTGACACCCAGCTTGAAAATGGCTCTCAGGTACTACAGGATGGGGATGACTGTTGTGGTCATCTGAAGCTGCAAACAGAGAGTCCCAAGACCCCACGAAGACGTTTTCTGGAAATGCCCATTATATTATATTATATTAAGTTCTTATTCAACCTCAGTTAAAGCTCTGATCATGCACTAACTGCAAATTTTGTTGCAAACCAGCGTGAGTTCCCTGATGATCAAAGGACTGATATTTCTGTTATTAATTATCATTTCTAGCATGGAAGGCTGCAGTGTGATTCCCTCTGCAGAAGCAGGTGCCATCTATATGCTCCTGAAGAAGCATCCCTGGCCTTGGAAAACTTAGAAATCTAAACAGACAGTGCAGACAAAAGAACTACCATTATCTTCCTTTTCCAGATGGGGAACTGAGGCACAGAGAGATTAAGTGACTTGCCAACATCTGTGGAAGAATGGAGGATTAAACCTTGATCTCCTGAGTCCAAGTCTGGTGTTCAGTCACCGGACCAGCCTTCCCACTCCTGCTAATGTGTTATTGCTGTCATCTGCTCAGTGGTTTTTCCTACCCACTCCTACCTAATCCCTTTTCAAGGTAGCCCTTGAGGGACTGTTACTTATGTGGGTCAGGGCTGGATACAGCCACGCCAGAGAGGGACACACTCTTTTGTCCTGTGGGCACCGCTGGCCCAGCTGGAAGGTGCCATTGCTGGGTGGCATGGCAGCAGCAAGGACTTACAAAGTCATTTCTACTTCCAGGCAGGAAAACCTGCCATGAAATCACTGGGCAGCAGGGGAAGAGGAAGCTGATTGCTGTGGCTCTGTCTGCATCTGCTGTTCCTATCCTAACGAAGCCGAAGAGCGTGTTCATGTAGGAAGAAGGATTGTAAGACAAGAGGAAAAACATCTTGAAAGATGAATATTTGGATCTTTGGGCTCTATCAGTATTTATTTCTTGGGCTGCAATACCACCTGCAGGCCCCAGACCAGGGATGGACGCTGCAGAGAACAGAGGGCCTTACAACCAAAGGGGGCAGGTCCCAGCCCTCAGGCTCCATGGCAGCCTTCCTGATGGATGGGGAGGGTTGGGATGATGCCCTGCACACACCACTGGACACCCCAAGCTGCACTGTCCAAACCAGTCCCCTCAAAAAAACCCTATACGGAGGAGGCCTGCAAGGAAAATAAACCTGAAAACAATCTTTGAGGCAAAATGCTGCGGGTCCTCCCGAGGAACCAGGTAACGACGCTGTTTCCCCGTCTGCCACAGGTCAGAGCTTTGTGCTCCGCTGGGAGGGGCTGCCCCACTCCCCCAGCCCGTGTCCTGAGGGGCGTGAGGGCGGGGGTGTCCCCGCCAGGCCCTCTCCTCAATGCCTGTCACCCCGATTGCGGTGCGCGAGAGATCACAGGCGAGCGCCGGGATCTGCTCAGGAGGCATCAGATGGCGTCGGAGCAAGGGTAATCCAGTTATTTTTAGAGAAGTTTTTCCACTCGGAGATCATACACACTGCAGATCACAGAAACACATGCAAGCATGAAATTTCATTTTTAAGAATTCTTTTCCCGGGGCTTCCGTGTAAAGTGGCAGTGAATGGGAAAAGCTACAATCATGACAAGACAATTACAGAGGGTTTTTTTGCTAAGCATGAAACTTAAGGAAAAAAAAATGTTTAGGGAAAGGGAGGGGGAAAAAAGGCAACTCACAAGAAAAGTCATTTTTCTCCACTTGTCTTGTTCCACTGAAGCAGAATTAGATGTCACATCACGTAAGTGATTTTAAAATAATAATTGGCTTTAAAGTACCTGAGAAAAATAGGCAAATGTTTGAGTTTGAACTGCTTTTCCTGGTTTGGCTCTTTCAGTGACACAGGGTATATGCAAATAGGGAAACAGCCAGCACCTTCCTAAATGCTGCAAAACACACACACACTTGTGCTTTTAGCATGAAAGGACTGGGAGACATACATTAGGATTTGTGGGATTATGGTGAGAAAGCAGGAGTGGTAACTTTGATGTTCCTTAAAAAAAAAAATAAATAAAAGGGTAAAAAGACAGAAAACTGTGAGTGGTTTTTTCTCTTCTCAGCAAAGCCCCCCAGGAAAGAGCTAGCATGGAAAATGGATCCCCTCTCATCTTCCAGAGAGGCAATTCCTCCTCTTCCAGCCTGGGTTCACCAACGTGGCTGTGTGGGGGAGCTCAGACACCGTGTGTCTGAGCCCTGCTTAGCCTGTGGATAAACACAGAGGTTGGCTTCTACAACAGGCAGCCATGGAAAACTTCTTAAGTAGCAAATATTTCCTGAAAATTAAATAACAATTGTGCATCCAGAAACTCTAAGACAGAACCAGTTTTGTGTTGGCAAGAAATGAGCGATCGCCGCCACCATGATGGCCACAGAGCTGGGAATTTAACTCTGGGGGAGGTTTCTAACTTGGTTCTCATTAAATCAAGTCCTTTCTTGGTATAGACATCGTCTGATGCAGCAACAACTGCTGAAAGGTTTCCACAAGCTGCCCTATTCATCACTGCAGCATCCCAGAGGCTTTAAGTGAGACATAGAGATCCTGGTAAAAAACCACCTCATTGATTCACAGCAGAGGGAATCAAGATGTTTAAAAATTGCTCTGAAATGTTTCAGCTGTCCTTATTCAAGAGGCAGCTGGTTTAGCACTGATCACCTAGGAGGAAAACATCATAAAGCAGAAAGTCTGAGAGGGCTTACCTTGATTTTGTAGCATTGTAGCATCCCTTTGGGTCTCTCATCCCTCCATCAGGCAACACTCAGCTACATTCAAAGGTGGGAGTGACACGCTCAGCTCCTCCAGGTCTAGAGATAACACAACAAAATAATTTGTCAAACTGTCAAAACTCAACAAACAGGGTGGAGGAGCAGACTGGGGAAATTTGGATAGACTGTGCCTTCACCCAGTCCTAATCTCACCACTGGAGGCTGTAAACATGATGGGTAAAGTGACAGTCTGGCTACAAATCTGTCTGGCAGCTTCATTAGACATCTTTCGCCTGACTGATTAAACTGCATTTGAGACCCACTTTCATTTTTTCAAGTCTTTTGTTTAAATTAAAAGGTCATGTTTTCGAGCGAGTGATCCGCTGCCCTCTCCAGTCTCCTGCCACAATACAGTTACATTACTACGAGTGTTGCACAAAGCGCTCTGAATAAGATCCGCAGACACCAACAAATGTCGCAGCCAGTGGAGGCTACAGAAAGGGGTTTTTGTCTGTTCGTTATGTGCCACAGCAGGGAAACGAGCTTGAAAAGTCCCCCAGCCTCAAACTTGGACTATTTCTGCTGTGCACTGGAGGGCTTGCAAAAAGCACTCGCTACTTTTGCAAACTTATTCAAGCAGCAAACCAGGTTTGCCCCGGTGAGTCTCGCTCCACCTCGGTTTTGCTGCTGCTTTGCCACTCGTGAACTGAAAGAGATTTTTGGTGGTTAGACAAAAAAAAAGACCGAGGACCTGGGATTCGGGGTCTAATGCTGCCAAGTGCTGAGTGCCATCTGTTCCCACTGGCTCCAGAGCTCCCAGGATGGGGCCCCGGCACGGCGGAGCCTGACGGAGCGGGGCAGCTCTCCAGAAGATGTAACTCAGCATCTTGGGAGCGCTCCCAGTTTACACCTCGGAGCGTCTGGCCCCCAGACAGACCACACTTAACCTGTCACCCCACAGCCAAGTGCTTCCCTCGGCTCCCAGAAAACAGCCCTCCAAACTGGGAGAGATATCCTGGCTGTGTTTGAGGTTTTGGTGTGCTTTGTTTCTAGGGAGTCCCTTATTATCAGTGTTCGTCTCTTCTCCCAAGTAATAACAATAGGATGAAAGGAAGCAGCCTCAAGTTGTGCCAGGGAAGGCTTAGATTGAATATTAGGAAAAATTTCTTCATCAAAAAGGTTGTCAAGCACTGGCACAGGGCATCAGTAGAGTCACCATCCCTGCAGGGATTTAAAAGCCATGTGGATGTGGCACTTGGGGACATGGGTTAGTGGTGGCTTTGGCATCAGTTGGACTCAATGATCTCAAATTGCTTTTCCAACAGGAAGGATTCTCTGGTTATCTGTGCTGGAAGGTGACAATGCAGCACTGTACTTTCTGATGGCATGCTGATCTCAGTCTGAAAAAGTCCCCCAACCTCACTTGCACTTTCCCAAAGGTTTTTGCTGGACAGAGGGAGCACAAAGATGAATTGGAGGGTCAAGACATGGAGCAGCCAGTCCCGAGGAGGGCGATGGCTGAGTTGTCTGCTCCTCTCAGGTGAAAAGCAGAAATCAAGGGAGTTGAACAAAAGGACTAAAAACAAGACACTGGGTCACTGCCCCTGAGGAGTCCTTGCTTCCTGCTGAGAAGTTTAACTCCAGCAGGAAGGGGTCAGCTCAGTGCCTTGCACAAGGGCCCACTTTTCACCAAGGGGAGGTGAAAGCTGACTAATTTTTACTAAATAAAATGAGCCTTTGACAAGCGCTCTGCTACAGAGGCCTGTACTCTGACCTGCTGTGACCCGTTGTATTCCCTGAACTGCAGTTCTCTTAATTGAGAACATCATAAATGTGACTTAATAAACTGAACCAGAGCTTGGATCTCAGTATCCAGCATGTCTCATCCTGAGGCTTTTTTTATAAAGCACGTTGCGTTGGAATTTTGTTTGCACACAAAAATGTATTTAGTAGAGGGTTACTTCCCTTCTCTTTCAGGTCCAATTAAATCCTCAATAATTTCTGAGGTTTCAAGAAGTGGTGGTGACATCAGAATCTTCCAGAAACAGCTTTTGCATTGGATTGCAGTGGGATTCAATCTCTAACAAGCACAAGTACATAGTGATACTGCTAAAACAACCCTGCTGTCCACTTATTGCCAGGATCAATAGCTGGTTAGGTAAAACATCTGCATTATTACTCTAAAATCAAACTGCCTTTTCGGACCCACTGGCACAGAAGTTGCTGAAATCCTGCGGTGTAACATTTGCTTTAGGACTACAATCCTTTAATTGATGTGCCCAAGATCCACATGCAGGTATTGACAGGAGAATAGATCTTTTAGCATTAAAAGTAAATCCTTGACATTTCTGTCTCAAGCGGCAAGTCCAATTATTCTCCTTTTGCTCTGCTCCCCAGTCAGAAATCTGAAAGGCAGAAAAAAAATCCAGAATACACAGTAAAATTTTCCAAATTGTATGGATTGCTGTAAGAGCAGCAGTAAGTAAGAATATTTTGGATACCAACAGGGCTAAATCAGCATTTAAGGCTTTTCCAAATGGGCTTGCTTCTGTAATGCCAGAGGACATTCTGCTGTTGAGCGCTCGTTTATAAAAAGTGAAATAACATATTTTTTCTTTCCCAAAACTTAAGAGAAATGGTTCTGAATGTCCCTTTTCCTTTCCTTCACACAAGCTGAGTTTTTTCACAACTAGCTGACTATGAATAGGCACAACAATTCCAGTAAGCCATCTATTTCCACTGCCAACAATTATATCAGTTATCCAGGCCCCTCTGTGTCATTTAATACCTACTTTCATAAAGGGAGAGATGAAAAGAACAACTACAATAAGATGCCGTTAATTATGGATATGTTTAGAAACAGTCTAATGAATAATAAACAACGTTTTATTTCCCCCGTCTATGACACAGTGGCAAATAATTAAGAATCAAAAGAATTCAAAGTATTAGGTAACAATCAGAAAACTTGTGCAAGATTTTTTTCTGCTCGAGTTTAATTGGTTCATTGTTCCCGTGAACTATAAACCACGGGGTTGATAGCGGTGCTAAAGTTTGCCTCTATAAAGGAAGATTAACATATTCGGGAACTTTACCCTAATCCTTGTTTTGCGTTAACTCAAGCAGATTGGATTAGTAATTCTTACCTACCACCCACTAGAAGAAAACGGGTTTCTTTTCTCAGACAACTGCCTGCATTGTACCTCCGTGTGCATTATCTGCACTGAAAGCGTTCTGCAGAAAGAAATGATGTGAAGTGAAAGGGAAAAGAGTTTTACACTGCGATGGCAAGAAACAATCGCTGACGTGGCGGAGCCTGAACTCTGCTGAAAGGTTAGACCTGTTCCTGCCCAGCTCATGTGCTGCTATTTCAGGCAAAATGAGAATAAGACTTCCCTGAACTTCTAATTCAGGAAAATAATGAAAACTGAGGAGACTTGATTTACAGGATCTGATTTTGGAGACTGTTGGGGTGAGCTTGGAGCAGCCCAGAGAGAGAGCAGAGCTGGTTCAGTGGTTTGGCTCTGCTGAGTGCATCTGCTAAGGATGGCATTGCAAACCCACTGGGTTCCCAAGTGCCCAGCTCAGCCAGGAGTGGGGCAGCTGCTGTGGGAATCATCCCATCCTGGTGGTCTTCCCGGTGCATGGACACTGTTCAGTGTGGACCAACCACAAGTACTGCTATAACAAATATGGAAATATCCCACTGCAAAGTTAGACTCTGCAGGTGTCTCCCATCCTGCTGATACCCCGTTTTCACTAATTAGAATCCAAGAGTCACAGAGTGGTTTGGGTTAGAAAGGAACCTTAAAGAACATCCAGGGCCACTCCTTGCCATGGTCAGGGGGTAAGGATGCTCCAAGCCCCATCCAACCTGGCCTTGGACACTTCCAGGGAAGGGGCAGCCACAGCTTCCCTGGGCACCCTGTGCCAGGGCCTCACCACCCTCACAGGGAAGAATTTCTTCCCTATATCCCATCTAATCCTGCCCTCTCTGTTTAACTGCCTGAACAAAGTCCTACTTGTTCTGAACCCAGTGCCACATTTTCACCTCAGGAAAGAAGTTGCTGTTATTTGTTCTACCTGCAGTTACTTTTCTCCATTTTTTTCCCTTTCAGAGGCTGTAGCCCAGACCCTCCTGCTCCCTCTCCGTATGCCAGAACTATCCCTTGGCTCCAACAGGAGCAGAACAAGATCCTAGTGAGGGAGAAATGCTAACACTGACATGATGGCCAGCAAAAGGACTTGAAAACATACAGGTTTTTGCGAACCTTTAAAGTCCCAACCATCACCCAGATGCTTCACTGGGGAATATCATCTTCTTAAATATACGAACACACTTAGACAGACTCTTTCTATTATCCATCAACAAGTTATGCCAGGAAATTTGAGCACTCTTGGCATGAGCAGAATCAAACTCTTTGCACAATATTTACGAGCAACATGATGCCCCAGATGAACACAGGAACTCCAGGGATCACATACACACAATACATGGACCAAAACATGCAGGGCTGTGGAAGAGCCCAACACAAGTAATGGTTTCTGCCCAAGCTCCATCCAACCACAAAACTGCAACTCCCACAAAATGTGGCAGGAGCACTTTAAATAGCCTTGGAAAACACCTGGAAATGCCAAGGTGTAGAAAGGCGACTCTTGGCTTTCTTGTTGGTGCTGATGGCTTCTGCACCTCACCAGAGCCGATGGTCTTCCCATAACCGTGGCCAAAAATCAATTAATATTTGATTATTTTTCTCTCTTTTTTTTTAATATTAAGAAGTGATTGCGACTTGGAACAGCTTAAAAACATTCAGTTGACAGGACAATAGGAAGTAAAGAGTTATTACATATATGTGCTCTAAGCATTGAAAAATACTTAGCACGAGCACAACTACAGTGATGAGCTCTGTGTTAAGCTACAGAGAGCAACAACAGGGATTTTTTGGACAAAAAGCAATTCTACCCATTAACTGTACGTAGAGGAGACAGCTGGCTAAAGCATGGCCCATTTTAACCTGGATTTCTGATTGGACTTCAGTAGTTATCAATAAACCCCATTGACTCAGTAGTTGTCAATAAAACCCATTTACTCCTGCTCATTAGCAGACAGGGATATTAATTAACAAGAGACCTAGGAACGAAAGAGAGCTCCTTGAAGAAACTCCAGGTATTTCCCCATCCTTCCAGCCCAGTGTTTGGGGAACAGCAAGAAAACCCTGAAGTGCCCCAAGGGTCCCACAGAACTTAAAACACTCCAGTGCATTTCCCAGGGGAAGTTTGGAGGTTTTTCATATCCATGAACAATCTTTGAGCTTTGCACTGCTACCCCTTGAAACCTTTCTCTTCCTGTGACAAAGGAATATTACTTCTGCCGTATCAATTAACGAAAAATGAGGAGTGGCTCAATAAATTACTCAGATGCTTTGTACTGTCTGCTATGAGAGCTGCTGGTACGAATCTTTCACCTTCTTCCTTTCTCATGGTTTTCCACCAAGCTGTGCCAAACAGGCTGCATATCGCTTACTGTTTGGGATTTTATGAAAGGAAAGAAAAAATAAATCGAGCCTCCAAGTACTAATTTCAAACTGTTGTAGTGAACTCTCCCTTTTTTTATTACATAATAGAGCCTTTTGTCCTCAGTTTTCCATCTGTTTGCTAAGCATTTTTCACTTGAAGACTCAATTAGGACAAAAAAACCCCACACAATCATTCAATTCAAAAATTAATTTGGAGATCAAGGGACTGACTTAGGCCTATACCAGTGACTAAAAGCGATTCAGGCTTTGTCACATGATCCAAGAGAACTGAGCAACAACGGTTTAGCTGCTTTAATCCTGCTTAATTTGAGTGCAAAGAAATTCACATGTGCTACTAAGAACATTTTGGGAGTACACTGTGTCCATTTTTCTGGGTCCCCACGTCCAAAGACTTTGTTTCATTGAGAGCTCATGACATCCTTGATTAGTAAGCCCCGTGCAGACAAATGAAACGCACACGAATTTGCAGAGGTGGAGAGAAAACTACTCAGAAAATACCCTGATGAGGAAGAGGTGGTTTCAGATAACACATTTTACAAGCAGGAGTGACAGCAAAACCAGCACCTTTTAGGGGTTTGGGCAGGGACACACGTCCCACGGGCTGTTTAAAAGACACATGCCATCAGTAATCCAAAGAGTATATTGAAAGAAATAATAAAACTACGTCGGGGAGGACTTTGAAATATGTATCTTACTAGTTTTACAACTTTTTTGCATATTTTGCACAGGCTGTTGGGGCATTAGCAGAGAAATGCTGCTCTCTCGCCACCTGGCACGAGTGTGTGACCCCAGGGCCAAGCCATGGGGTGTCAGCCCACCAGAAGCTTGGCTGCAGCCTATTCTAATGGGGACAGCCAAGGAAATTTTCATTAGAGGAAGGAAAACTTGCAAAAATCCCATCCGGCAAACACGCGCGCGCACACGTACCCTTCCCCTCTCTAATGCCTTGTGTGCCTTTGCTGGGTTTGGAAGAACTTAATTAAAGCCAGTTGTGAGATTTCCAAAGCAAAAAAAAGAGTAATCCCTTACAGTAAATGTGCTGTGATTGTTCTGGGTTGGCCGCTCCTCTCCCTCTGGACGGGTCTCACTGTGAGACAACAAAATCTGAGAGATCAGAATGCTGAAACGGGCTGTGCTTGCTTCCCATCCTCCCATCAACAGCAGAAGTGGAGGGGCTTGAATTGCTTCATCCAAGCAAGGAAACTTCCCTGAAAGAAACCTCCTTCCAGGGCCTTAAGGGGCTCCAAGAGAGCTGGAGGGTGACGTGGGACAAGGACATGGAGTGACAGGACACTGGGTAATGGCTGCCCACTGCCAGAGGGCAAGGTTAGATGGGATATTGGGAAGAAATTCTTCCCTGTGAGGGCTGTGAGGCCCTGGCACAGGGTGCCCAGAGAAGCTGTGGCTCTCCTATCCCTGGAAGTGTCCAAGGCCAGGCTGGATGGGGCTTGGAGCAACCTGGGATAGTGAAAGGCATCCCTATCCATGTCAGGGCGTTGGAATGCAATGGTGTTTAAGGTCCCTTCCAACCCAGGCCATTAAATGATTCTATGAAACCTCCCTTAGACTCATAAAAACATTTAAGTTGGAAAGGATTTCTAAGATCATTGAGTCGAAACATTAACTATGTCCAAACAGCTATTCTTCCCAGGAACTTGATGGCAGAGGACAGCTTTTGGTAATGGACTCATTTTACCCTCTTGACTGCGAGAGAAATTCAACATTAAGGTATAGAATCTTTTCTTCCATCCCCTTCAATCCCTACCTATCTGGTGAGTTCCTAGAAGTTGCATGGAGTGTGTTGCAACCCCTTCTTTAACCCAGAGAGGACAAAACTCTTTAGTCTTCAGCTGGAAAAGAAACTGTAGTGGAGAAAGGGGATGAAAGCGGGGTGAGAAATCCAGAGAAAACTCCCAAGCAGCCAGCCTGAGCAAGACAGGACACAGTCTTGGAGCGCTGTGCTCCAAGGCAAAATTGCTCCCCTCCTGCTGCCTTGCTGGTACCTGGACTCTCCAAACCTGTCTTTTCAGGTCTGTAATTTTTGTGGCT
Source organism: Dryoscopus gambensis (assembly GCA_013389985.1). Classification (NCBI taxonomy): domain Eukaryota; kingdom Metazoa; phylum Chordata; class Aves; order Passeriformes; family Malaconotidae; genus Dryoscopus; species Dryoscopus gambensis. The sequence goes on from WEIT01007747.1 coordinate 107,864, forward strand.
GTGAAGACCCCAATTTACCATTAAATGTAAGTTTGGTAAAAAGGTGCAGATGGAATCCCACTTCCAGCTATTGCAGGGCAAGCATCATCGGCAGACAGAATCAGAGAATATTCTGGGCTGGAAAGGACTTTAAAGATCATCTAGTTCTAACCCCCCTTCCATGAGCAGGGACAGCTGAGATTGAGTGTGGAGAAACCTGAAGGGCCTCCTTGCCTTGATTTACAGCTACCTCGGGATCTGTGGCATTTTGGGACAAAGTGCCCTGCCACAGCCATTGACAGAAATCCGTTCATTTGAACCACAACCCTACAGAATGCTGGAAGGTCAATTAAAGACACAACCAAAGGGAGGCCACGAGGACAATGATCCCGCGGCTCTGGTGGGGAATGGAGCTGCACAGAAAGGCCTGTGTGGGAAACCCAACTCGTTCAGCATCAAAGGGAGAAGAAATAACAAGCAAGGCTTGCCCTCTTCCCCTTCCCTGCGCCGTGTGTTTTATCCAGTCGGAGTGGCGGTGCTGGCGAGGCGCCAGGGATCTCTCCGATAGATCCGAGCAGCGCTGATTAAGAAATGTAACCAAAGTAATTAATGGTGGGGGAGGACTGAACCGACGGCAGAGCTGGGATCTGACTTGTTCTTTGCGACGGTTAACCCCAGAAAGAGTCAATTAGAGCAGGACTTCCCAACCTTTTGCCACAGACGCTCTCACTTTCAATTAAAATGGCTCGCCAGGAGCCAGCAGGCTGCCCTGAGCATCAACCTTCCCAGGCCTTTGTAGTTTCTGACCATATTCCTCTGCCATGCCAGTTTTTAATTTGCAAAAATATTTGCCTGTATTTCACTCAGGCTTTCAGACAGGTTTCAGCCCTCTCTGTGCTCTGGTCAATATCCCGGACAAGGTTCCAGCCTTTCCAGTATCACCAATAGCACTTGCTCTGAATTTCAGGACAGGACATGGCTCTCCCTGTGTCAAGGTCATGCTGTTGGTAAAGTGCATGTATGTTCATGCTGGGTCAGTGTTCTGGGCCACTGCAGAGCTCTGGAAGTTTAGTTCTGTCTGGATGGCTGCAGGTTTGCCCAGTGTTGGAGGTGTTGAAGCCAATTTCAGCCTCCTGAATTCATTATCAGTTTGGTTGAGGTGTTGTGGCTGAATTCAGTAACAGCTCCAGCTGTTTCCTCTCAATACAGAGCAAAGGAATGAGCCAGGAAATCTAGGCTGAAAAGCAAATTTTAACTTTAGCTATTCTCTCTTACATCCTTTGTGTCAAAACAATAATACATGAGAGAATTGCAAAGGAATCTTTTTAGTTTTCCAGTATAATATAATATACTTTTCTGTTTGTTTGTCTCTTGGAAGAATTCTGTGAAACAAAACAAAACTCAGTTTACCTGAGCAAGTCCAAAAGACTCAGAAGCTTCAGACTTCTCCTCACTGGCTTGGAAGGAGACTCTGTACTTTAACACGTGGGAATTGGTTTTGTTTAGCTTTGGTTCATGATCACATAGAAAGATCACACCGTACTGAGCATCAGCATCATAGTGGAAAGGTAATATCTTAAAATTTATCCTCCATTTTTGTCCAGAAATAACTACCCTAAACACCCAAATTGCTGAATATTTACCCTATTTGCAGACACACACACAGATGTAGTCTCTTTCCCCACACCTTTTTTACATAAAACTAAGGTTCATTTCCATGACACTCTTTTATGATCTGCATCTCAACTGGAGAAGACATTTTCCAGCCTAGAGGGCAGAGGCTTTGCTTTCTAGTGTCAAAAGTAGCAAGTTCAAATCCTGTGGTGAGGGTCATGTTTTTTACAATAAACCCTTCATATCTTGTATTATCTCCTTGTTGAATGTTTCATTACAATAATTATCATTATCATCCAGTATATTGTGCACTGAATGAAAATATTTCACCAAAGCTTTTGGCTGAAGAAGCAAAACATAATATACCATTTTATGAGTAATTTTCATGAAATTTTGCATGCATCCAGATCTTGTGAGGTAGGGAACACACTTTGTTTGAACTTTATAGCCTTCTCATTCAGTTTCCATTAATAATTTTCCCTTTAGTTCTCAATAGGTTTCTCTAGCATTGAGGGAACAATATCAGAGCCCTCCTGTAGCTAATTTAATATCTGTAAATTTCCATGGCTGATAAGCAACAACTGTGCAGACGAATAGAAAAATAAAATAGTGAATGTGGGAGCAAAAAAAAATAAATAACCACAAATGAAAGTGGAGACTGCAAGATGCTATGAAGTGATAAAGTCTGTGAAAAGTTTGGCTTCGTCAGGTAAAACCACTAGCAGAACAGTGATTAATATTTGTCCTCGAAAAGTAAATTAAAAGCATAAATTTGTTTGTTTGTTTCAAAAATCATTTTCTTAATAGGTAGAAATGCTCTCTCATTGAGTTTTTCAGCAGCCCCTGCTCTGAGATGTGCTCACACGCTTTCCCAACTCTCTAAGGCTCTGGCAAGGACAGATGTGTTTTCTGGACCAAAATATCATATTCTACCGCACCTTTCTCCCTCCCAAAGCAAGGCTCTGGCCCACACTCATAATTCTACTCCTCTCCTCAACACAACCAGCTCCCAAGTCAAGCCACCTTGCCCTTTTCAAACATCCCGCCTTCTGTTTCACGACCTATTTCTTGCAAAACCTTTGCATTCCCTCTCTGAACTTTGTATGATCCAGCTGCTCCCCCATATCCTCCTCACCCCCTGAAGCCTGAAATCCAGCCCCTACTGAAGATGCTCCTGCCCCTGTGCTACTTCTCCTGCCCCTCCTGCTTTTCTCACAGCACGCTCTGGGGTTGTGTTGGGATCAAGTGATGCCCAACCCAACTGCTGGGGATGAGCAGCATCCAGAGCAGCCCTGTAACATGCCTCCTGTCCTCCCTCACGGCTGCAGGCAGTGTACAGCCCTGCCCTGCACTCTCACGTGAATCCCACAGCCTTTGGTGGCCACTTCAAAAGCAGAACGCACCATCCTGGAGAAGAATTTTTGGAGTTATCCCACGCAGAGCCAGGAGTTGAACTCAGAGGTCCTCGTCCATCCCTTCTCTGATTCTAACTACAAAAACCACAGAGGAACCCAAAAACTTCGCAGTGTCTGATGCCACTGCCTTTCCACAGAAACACCACCTTTAGCAGATGTGTGAATTGCAGCTCTACAGCAAACAAATCTTCCAGGAACAGCCCTGCTCCACAACAGCCTGGGAAAAGAGGCTGAAAAGTGTGCTCACAGGTCTATCAATTGAAGGTGTGTTTTTGAACCCTTGCCTGCATAACGTAACTTGTTCTCATGAACACTTCCAGCCGCACTTTTGCAGCTATCAAGCACAAGAAAAACTGGACTGAGACTGAGGATGGTCTAATGTGGTTTTTTTAACAAAGGTAAAAGCTTGTGGAAGGACCAGAGACCTTGCTGCACTAAAATCTACCCTCCACAGCAAACTGTAGCTGCTCTGTAGAGAAATGCAAACTGAAGTGAACAGGGAGGGTGATTTTGCTCTCACTGGACCAGTCTCGGTTCTACAAGCCAAACCATCTTGTCCAGACAGGCCTGGTGCCTCGCACCAGGCCACCGGAAAGACGGGACCTGCAGGAGGAAATGAATTCCCCTGGAACCACGGGGCCAACCATGGTGCCAGCCACCAGGACGTAACAACAAGCAAATTCTTTTCCAATCCTGCAAATACCCAAAGCCCTGGCACCCGCAGACCTCACATCTCTAATTAAAAATGGCCATGAGCACTTCAATAAACAACGCAATCCATCATGTTCAGGACATAATGAAGGGACATGGAGTGGAAAAGAAGCTTTGCCCTGTCCTGTGTGCTATACTGTATGTGTTTCACCACAGGGAAGCATGTGCTAATTTCTTACCTCTCTGCTGACTGCACTGTCCTTTTGCATAGTTGCTGCTAAACTGCATGAAAGGTATTTCTAATCTCGTGACGGTGACTGAAAAGGGTTGAAGGACACAAATTAAGTCTCATAGCAATAGAGCAGCTCAAGAATGGAAGGTCAGCCAGTTGACTCTTCCCAGAATCCCCTGAACAATGCAATTATTCATGAAGGAAATTTCAAATTATTTTCATTAGACTTCTGTTTTACCAATCTAACCAAAGTGATTAATTAGGGATTAAAATATTTACTCTGCACATGCTGCCTTGGCACGGCACTAGAATATTTAAGCATTGTGCTAAAAGGGTCAGCTGTCTCCAGTACTGTTTGGAATTCATTCTCTACTTTCTGTGTAAAAGGGCATTGACTCTCATGTCTATACTACACTTAGGATCCCGTTAGGGACGTGGAGAGAGAAAGGAGTCCCTCTTCCTGCCCTTGGAGCTGCCCCAAGCTCCCCAACTTCTTTGCTGGGCTACTTCAGCACAGAAGCAGAGAAAAGAAGCAGCAGTGACTAGAGCAAGCCATGCAGTGGATTCAAGGTTCCACCCCTATTCCACAGAACCAGAAAAGTGGGATATGCTTGTGAGAACCTGGAAAAACCAGCTAGAAAAGAAAGCATTGTGACAGAAGACACAAGAAGAGAAGAACTGGTCACAGATTTTGGTCCAGTTGTGGAAATCCTGTATGACCCTGGCCAGTTTCTCATCCCTCTAAAAAAAAAAGGAACACAGACATACCCCAAGTGGCAAATGCTTTCATTGTCTACAAAGTTTAGAGACAGGAACATTTGGCATCCCCCTGTGAAACAGTGGGCTGGAAATGCCATGCTTTCAGTGTTCCCTTCCCACAGCTGAACCAGCAGTCCCAGGTCCGAGCCTGGGTCCAATCCAATTCCCACTGACCTCTGGAGGCTCCTGGAATCCATTTGCAATTCATCCCTCCCCCCTGTTTGTCTAACTGAATCCAAAGCAATGAGGTAAGTAACAAGGAGAGACCCCAAAAAGGGTGAGCATGGGAGATGTGAGTGATGGGGCACCAGGCCCCACCAGCCCCGCCAGTCTCCACAGGGATGGTGGGATTTGGCTCAGCGCTGAGGGCTGGAGTGGCTTTGCTGGTTGGCAGCCTGACACAGCCCACCCAAGTGTCTCTGCAGGGTGGTTAAAATGTACAGCACCTCAGAGCTTGTGAGTGCTGCCACTGCAACCTCACCAAGATGAAAAAGATGTATAACAGGATTTGCATTCCTTTCTAGACTGACTGCTGCAAGCAAACATTTCAGCACTTATTTGTTACCAATATTATTAGAAGTCTCAACCCATTTCCTGGCTGGGGCATGTTTCCTCGAGGGGACTGAAGTCACCTGTCACTTTCTTTCTCATGTTACTTAATCGTTTTAGTCCAAGCAGCAAGCTGCCAATCATATTTAATATTTAGTCACCTTGAATGCATTGCTACTGATTAAATAGACTGCTATTTCAGTAAACAACTCGTGAGAGAATACTTACAGCTTCATTATAATTATTCCACCAGATATTAGAACATTATTCATATGTAAGTCCAAAGAATATTTAGGTCTTCTCCTATTTAGTTCACAAACAACATTTTAATTGCTGCCATATTAGCAGAGCTATCAGTGCTAATTGGATAATACCCCTTCAAAGTTTTTTCTTTTAGCAACCTCTTTTGCTTGCATGCTTTTAAAATGTCTCTGGGTTTTGGCTCACTGCTGATTACCCACCAAGAAATTTACCCTTACGAGTCTATCAGCCAGACACCTATATATATTTTTGGGGAGGAGATGGGATAGGGAGGAGTCTGTTGTTTATATACAGCGAAAACAAGGGGCTCCTGCATGAGGGAAGAAGATGATTGGACAAAACCTGAACTGTAACTCATGACAAAGGCAGGATGAGAAATCCAGATCTTCTGAGATCATCCAGAGACTTATTCATAGTGAATCCCATAACCTGGGCCATGTTCTCCCGGGGACTTGGAGGATTGTTTTAGAACATCCTTGAAAAGTTCATTAAGAGGATCCTAGAACCATGAAGTGATTTGGGTTGGAAGGAACCTTAAAGCTCATCCAGTCCCAACCCCTGCCATGGGCAGGGACACCTTCCACTATCCCAGGCTGCTCCAAGCTCGTCCAACCTGGCCTTGGACACTGCCAGGGATGGGGCAGCCACAGCTTCTCTGGGCAGCCTGTGCCAGGGCCTCACAGGGAAGAATTTATTCCTAATTAAAGCCATACAAGTAAACATACTGTTAAGAAGTAAATTTACAGTTAATAGCCTTAAAAGCAGGGGTCTTCCTTCCAGTAGAAAGTATCTTAGAGGGTCCACAGTTGGAGAAGTGTTGGAACACGAAGCAAACAGAGGCTGGGCAGCAGGTTGTGACAAATTATATGGTTAATAAAGGTCTTTGCACACTGATGGCAAAATTAATGGGAGAGCTTTGCTGGGAAAGGGAAGGTAAAGGAGAATTTCCAGGAAAATAAAGATGTTCCGTGTCACCACCATCTGGGCAGGACCTTCAGGCCTTGCTTCTAGAGGGAAAGTTCTGTTCAGGAACCCAGATAGGGCCGTTTATCAAAGGACCTGATAATACAAGTGTTTGTTTCGCTTCAGTGAGAGAAAATGAGAAATTGTTGCATAAGGCTGACCCAAACACATCTCCTTGTTTCTTCCCACTCCACTCACCTCCTCTCCTTCCTCCCTCACAGTTTTTTCAGTTTGACCACTGAACTGAAAAATTAATTATTCTTACAGCTCTATTAGAGGATGACTTACGCCAGGCTGCTTGCAGCCTAACTGATGTACATTAAATATCTCTATTTCTTATTTGTTTTTCCCTTTCTTTTAACATCTGTCCATTCTTCTGATAATTTCAAAATTCTCAAGTGCTCATGGGGTGTGGTGGATTGTTCATCAGGCAAATATATGTTAAAATAAAATAAAATAAACTATTGCCCCTATAAAAATATATTAATAATAATAATAACAGTAAAAATAGTAATAATAGTAATAATAATAGTAGTAGTAGTAAGGCTGAGTTTGAACCAGAAAGATAAAATTAACTAATCAGTTCCTAATCAGAACTTTGTGTTACACACAAAATCGTTAGGCACACACAGCCTTCAGTGTGCACAGTAATGATTATCTGTGTAGGATGGAGTTAAATGGGATACTGTTGGGGTACTGGGAAGAAATTCTTCCCTGTGAGGGTGGGGAGGCCCTGGCACAGGGTGCCCAGAGAAGCTGTGGCTGCCCCATCTCTGGAAGTGTTCCAGGCCAGGTTGGATGGGGCTTGGAGCAACCTGGGATAGTGGAAGGTGTCCCTGCCCATGGCAGGGGGTGGAATGGGGTGGTCTTTAAAGTCCTTTTCAATCCAAACCCTTCTGTGATTTTATGATTCTCTTCACAGTTCTGTCAGATCCTCCTGGTTTCTCAGGAAAACTCACCAACCTTACGATCTTCTTGTGCAAATTATTCTGCTGGGAGGGCAGGGAACACATGGCTTCAGAAACAGAGTGAGGTGATCAACAGAAATATTATATAACTAGAAATAACCACACCTTATTCATTTTTTGTCTCTCTCCATCCTCTCAAGGAGGTCTGGGCTTTGGTCACTCTCTGCTTGAGTCAGTTATTTCAGTTTTCCAGAAGAACTTGAAGATAGAGAAATATGGAATTTTAGCCTGGAAGAGGAATCCTGAATGCCTCCAGCATGGGCAAGGCTGCCAGTCCTGTGCTTCTCGTGGCCACAAGGCCATGGATGGATCTGCCCACTCCTCAGTTAGAGACCACACACCAGCTTGGAACCAGCAAGCCTGCGAGGGTTCACTGCAGACATGAAACCACGGCTTAAATAGCCAGAAGTAGACATGGTCCATTCTTGGATCCCAGCTGGGAAAGTGCTTCCAGAAGAAATTATGTAACTGTTGGGTCCAGCTGTGTTTATATCACATTGCAAGACATGGAATGCACTCCGGGAGGACCTACAGTGAGCAACCCCAGGCAATGTCCTGCAAGTCTGAGAGGGAGAGAGAAATGTTCTCAAATCCTCTCAGCTACCCATCCTTGCTTGTCTCAGCCACACTAATAGTGACCAGGGGTTCAAAACACAGAAAATCAAAAGATCAGCTGAGTTACACTGCTGTGTAACTTGTTACATCATCTCAAGGGTATTTCAGGGTGTACAACACACTCACTGCTCTTAAACTTACTGAGAAGTTGTCACTTTTCCCTCTCATTTCATTTCAGTCAGGTGTACAGAAACATTCACTTTCCAGTGCAGCTAAGAGAGCTGGCAGGAACAAACTTTAAAATATTCAGAACATCTTAAAGTGCAGAGTTAGAGTTTTTGATTGTTGTTCTATAACTTTGCTTTAATCAACTTTTTATCCATTGATTCCCTTGCAAGTTCCAACCATTATAATTAGCACTATCTAAATTAGTTATCACTCAAAATTACTTCCTTCTTGGAAAAAAACAGTTTTATTTTTAAATCATAGGTGTTGCCATAGGCTGTACCAGAACTATATGCATGGACACGTTTTAAGTAGATAATATTTTTAATCCTAATTAAAAAAAGAAATATTCCTCCCCTCCATAAAATGTTGAGATTTGAGAATGACCTTATTTTAATTTTTGATAGACACATGGTAACAATCAACTGGTTTTCATTCATATGCATACTGTGCACCTTCCACTGAAGCATTATATTGCTCCGCTGAGCTTTTATATGAACTCAACACACTTTTTCTTTGTGGGGTCTGTTCCTGTTCCATTGCACACTCAATGGAGAGTAGAGGAGCCAACATTTCCTAAGGCTGCCTGTTCCAGGAGCTGATATTGACACAGCTGATACTGCTGCCATCAGCAGCAGGACTGTGTCTTCTGCAGCTTCCAAACCCCATCAATACCTATCGATTTCAAGGTGAAGAGCAAATACATCAGTGCATCTGATAAAGCACTGGGCAGCTCTCAGCAGCACGAGCTGAGAGTGGAGATGTTCAGATATCAAATCTCCCAAATGTGGCTTTGGAGCTGGGATCTGCCCAGAGTGGTGAGTGGTGCTGGGCACCCCAGCTGAGCCACTTCAAAGGGACCAAAGTGAATAGTTCAAAGAAGCCCACAAGGTCATTATCTGGCTTTGAAAATGTTGGCCCTGATGGAAATTTTTAGTCAAGTTTGGAAATGCTGCCTTGGAGATTTTATACAGCTCAGGGACGTGGGTTAGCGGTGGGCTTGGCAGTGCTGGGTAAATGGCTGGACCTGGTGACCTTAAAAGTCTTTTCCTACAAAAATCATTCCATGATTCTGTGATTCTGCACCCTCCCACCACTCAGACCACTGGGAGGCCTGCAAGCCCAACACTGCAGCGGGCTCTGCTCTGAGTAGGTTGCAGGAATAGACTTCAGCTATTGATCGCCTGATCCCCTAATAGTCAGTCTAAGCCTACCCTTGTTCAGCAGGAGGGAACAGTTCAGGGAACAGTTTCTCTGTGGAAGGATCTCCTGGTGCCTGGGGGATGTTTGTCTTGGCATTCCTTGTTAGTTGTCATTCCCTCAGGGAAGAATTTCCATACACCCACCCACCTGCACTGCCCCTGATATTTATCCCTTGCTTAGGGAAATAAAAGTGGGATGGGGATGCTGCAGAACAATCTGACTCTGAGAATAGACTCCTTCAAACACAGAAGAGGAGCAGGATGAGGCACAGGGAGGAGGATGTTGGGGAAGACCTGAGCAAGAGGGGCTGTGGGCACATGGCTGGAAGTGCTGAGTTGCAGTGCCCTACCTGGGAAAGTTCTAGGCTTACAAAAAACCCATTTAAATTCTTTTTTATTGCACATCCCAGTGTCCTTTAAAGCTACACCGCAGTGCAGGGCACTCCAAATCAGCTGTATCACTCACTGCAATTACAGCATCCATCACAAACTGCCCCTTCCACATCCTTCAGTGCCTCTCCCTCCCTCTCCCTCCCCCAGTTTCATGTCACAGGAGTACGAGTGGGGGGGTGGGAGGTGCAACAGGAATCAAAGTCACCTTATCATTTCAGTGTATCATTGGAAATTGGGTAAAGAGAAAGCTGAATCATTCCCCGCAACCTGAGGGCAGTGCTATCTTCCATCCTGACTTGTTCTGCTATTTACAAAAAAACTGCATAATTACCAGAGCAAATGCCACGTCACAGCCCGCACCTGCTATGGGCAAGATAGAGAACTAGTTTCGGAAAGTAATAATTAAATAAACCCATCCATCAGTCAGCTTCATCTAGTTTTGTAGCTTCTGTGGGCTTTAAAAGGAGCAAAACAATGCATTTGTGCAACGAGCTTTCTCTTCACATTTTAATGGCAATTATTGCATGCAAACTGGCTTTTGTAAGAGCTAGGAAGCAGATGGATGCGGCCAGAAAAAAAAACAACAGGCAAATACACCCACTGGAAAATCAAAAAGATAAAAATGCGAAGTCACTGCGTGTGTAGTTGTGTGTGTGCTATGAAATGGTTCTTTTCAGCCTCAGCATCTGAATATTCCCAATGGAAATGTTATTATAAAAGACAACAGGTTGTTTCAGCAGAACTGATCAAAGACCGCAATTGCTGTTCCAGGCACGGTCCCACGATGTGACTGACAATCCTGAGCAGAGGAATTATTATTACCCAGCAGCTCACTGTCGAATGGAAGAGCCATCCAGGAAGAGATGGAGATGCTCAAAATCCTGGGAAGCAGTGAGAGGGTAATGAAGAAACGACTGACAACAGGGAAGCATCTTCTCATCTACCCTTCATTTCCCCTCTGATGCTGCTGCCAGGTGTGCCAAGCACAACATCCCTCCCAGCCTGCTTTAAACAGGAATTTCAGGCTTTCTTTGGGGCTGCAGCACTTTCCTGATGCAAAAATTCATCCTAGCCCAAGCCAAGGGGTGAGATTGGGTGCTGGACCTTCACAGCGACAAGAGAGATGTTAAATGCTTGGGCTCAGGCATCTAAACACACCCACATCTGTCCAAGTGCTTCTTTTTCCATCTCTTCATGATGTATTTTTCCCTCTAGCAAGCTGACACCTGTGGTGCACATTCCTTTTACACTGCAGTTTAACAGACAACTGGGATGAGCACCTGGATGGGAAATTCGTCCTGTGTGACCACTGGAGAGAGCTGAACCTCACTGCTTCTTCTCTGCCAAGGGACAATTTTACAATATTAAACCATTCCACATCAAATTTTGGGAAGTTGCAAGCAAGGTAAGATTATGAGGATTAAAGGGTTGGAGGGCTCTGCTTTCCATTAAGGATTTGCTGACGAAGAATCTGTTGGCAATTAATAGATTAATAAATCTTTTTGTAAATGTCTCATGAATTCCTACAGAGTCGAGCAAGGCAATGATCCCAGTTCACAAGCTCACAGAGCCCTCTGTGGTATTTAAGGTTGTGATTTGCAACTCTTCTTTTTTTCACAACTTTCAGTGCTCAGAATTTTACCACAGTGGCCCAGCCCCTGCCCAGACTATTTAAACTACTTGCCAATGTTGTTCTTCGCTCCCTCCAGAGACCTTGCAGAAGCAGTTCTTGGACAACTTTGGAAACCCTTGCTTTGGACCAAGCAAAACAAGCAAATCCTGACTTCAAAATGCTGATTTTTATTGCCAATTAAGCCTTCAGAAAGTACTGAAGATTCAGTTCTTGAAGCACACTGTAACTAAGAAGCATGTTTGAAAAGGCACCACAGCTGAAATGGGAAGGCAACGGAAATGGCTCAAGAAAATTCCAACAGATGGCTCCTACAGGGAAACAGACCTCGGGAAAAACCCTTCATAATCACCTCTTCAGACAGCAAGGAAATGACTTCTAGGAAGGATTTACTTCCTTCCCTTTTCAGTATCCCAGATATTCAGAAACTCTTCCTGAGATCTGCAGCTCCTACTTAAAGAGTAATTTGTTGACGCTCCTAAGAGAGAACGCTTTAATTCACAAAATATTATTCATCAAAATGCTACAAAAATGGCAGTTTTATTCTGATCCTAATCTATAAAGCTTTTTGTCTATCTTTAAAGCTATGGTTATCTTGAAGTGCTTAGTCTCATATTCATTGCTTTTATAATTGGACAACATAGAACAATGGGAGATTTACTAGTTTATTAAGAACCAAAATGAATGTAATCCAATATCACCCTTTGTTGAAAGCCACCTACAAAAGAATTGCATGAGGATGTGAAATGAATAATCTTTCTTGGTTTTCTCTGCTTGAAATCACTACAGTGCCTTTCCAGAGCATGGTAAATGGCAGGAAGTCATGGAAAATTACAACAAGTCTTACCAGGTAAACGAGTTCAGTAGATTTTGGGGAACTGGTACAGCTCATTTCTGACAAAGGTTTTCACAGAGGAATCCTTTTTTATTTGAAATTATCCCGATGGTCCAGAATTAAAAAAGAAAGCCTTAAAAATCAACAATCTGGTTCTTGTGCTACACACAACAATGGGGCCATTCAACCCAAACTTTTTTTACCTTTTTCTTACCCATAAAGATGGGCTTGTGCATGGAGCAATGTTTCTAAGGTGGGAGACTAAAAATTATTCCAGAAAAGGAAGGGCACTAAATAGCATTTAATATATAATAATAAACTAGCACCGGGAAATAAACCAGAAAGAATTATCTCAGCTCAAAAGATCTAAGTCCTCCTCTGCACTGTTAGTCCTTTAAAGAGGAACTGAATGATCAGTGCTGAGCAGGAGTTAAATCTTCAAGGATAAGAGCAATGAAAACATGGGAACAGTGCCTCTCCATGATATGTCAGCAGTCAAACTAACCAAGTAGTCAAACAGAAAAAAGGATTTTGCTGCTTTCTTGCCATGGATAGAACTAATTTTTCAAGTTCTAAATTCTTTCTAGGTTGGGATGAAGCTGGAACACATTGAAAAAAAATCACAAATCCTATTTTGGATGAAAATGGGCTTTGACTCTGCAGTGAGCTCAGAAAGTGTATGCTACCATCTTGGTCTCCTGAAGCCTGCTTCAAATCAGTAGAACAATTTCTTACTGCAGTTCAGCTCAGTTCACCTCTATCACTGTTCAGCTACACCATTAATTACAACAAATATTCCCTGGCCCTCCCAAGTGCTTTTATAACAAAAGAAAATGGCACTGTGCCTAATTCACCCTCAGAGAAACTGAGGGACACAAAGACAAAACTTCACTTTCTCCTTGCACACTGGACCTTGAGACCAGATCAGTGCAAATCAGCAGGAATCATTGCTGCCTGATGCCAGGAGAGGTCTGTGCTCTGCACCAACTGCTCACCAGGGACTCAGACCCCTCTTAGGGTTGGGTTTCTGCGTGAGTGTTGTTTTTCAGCTGTAAATCTGTCCTGCTGGGGGAACTGAGCCCCAAAGAGGCACACAAACATGGCACATCACTTGTGTGGATATACAGCTCCCCGAGGAGTCCGTCCCAAAACAGCACTTGACTCCACTGAGTCTCTTTGGACCCTTCAATCATTCCTTCATTATGAGAAACTTTCATCTTCAATAATCTGCCTTTTCCTGACCATCTCCCTGCCAGCTCAACCAGCCCTAACCTTGCTCTGCAGCTTCTCAGCTTTCTTTGCAAAAAAATGCATTGAGCTACTTGGAACAGACCTTCAGGGAGATGTCAAAACCTTCAGGAAGGGAACAACAAAGCAGAGATGTAGTAAGTTAATTCTTAAATTTTCCTTTATTTAATGTGGTGTTGTGATAGGCCTTATTCCTACCTCTCTTTCCTGCACCATGAGCTTGTGGTCTTCCCATCTCCTGGGTGAACAATCAGGATGCAGGAGACCCTGAGAAAGATGGAAGAATTCTCTTCTTCTGCTTGACAGGATCCAGCTCCTCACCTCCAGGAAGGGTCTGGGCTGATGCACCTCCAGGGAGCTGGGAAAAAAGATGGGAAAAGCTCAGCATGTAGATTGCCACGGCTCAGCCTCTCCATCCCCACCACCAGCACTGGAAATGAGCACAACTGCCACTGGGTCAGGGCATTTGAGTCCTTCCCATGTGGAAAGCCAGGGGGAAAAGGCTGGATTGATGCCAAAGGCTCCACTGACCCCAGTGGTTACTGACCAATTGATCCTGTGGGATCTCCAGGCATTTACGCCCTGCAGAGTATCCATCCAGAAACGCCTCGAAGGGTGACGATCACTTCAAGCTCTCTCACACAGATCATACCGAAGATCATTTATCAAGTTAAACTTTACCCATTGGCTTTAGGAATAAATAAATGTTATTGTTGATTCCTCTGCTTTCCTGCAGCTCACGGCAGGGCAGGGTGTCAATTGTCTCTTTTTCCAGGACTCGTGTGCTCCTCTGCTTTTCCCCATAGATGCTTCCTTATAAAGAGCAGAAAAAAAAGGTACTGAATAAATTGAAAAAAAATGCTTGTAGACCCAAAAGAAAGAATGCATCTATTATAAAATAAAATCTCTTTTAGTAGCTATTAGAATGCATTAAAAATACTCACAGGACTCTCCCCTCCAGTTATGTTGCAAAAGCCATGCAAATAATAATTGTGGCTAAGTGCAGTACAGTGACAGTCAATATTGTACTTCCCAAGCTAGCACTCATTATTCTTTATGGAAATCATGCATTTTGTGAAAGATCAAAAGATTTACATATCATATGGAGTGCTTTAGGGAGTGACTTGCTGTGCACTTTAAATGCACAATGTTCCACAGCCATTTAAATACAGATTTCATTTCTCTCTTCTGTGTGATATTAAATTTGAAAAAGGAGGGAGAGAGAGAGGAAATCGACTTGGGTACCTTTGTTCACATCATGAAATACAATTTTAATTTGGTTCCGATATAGAAGTTTAATATTTTTATGGGATGTTATTGAATAATCTGCTAGGCTCAGCACTGGCCTTTGCTCAGGAAGGAAATGAAAGAAATATTTTTTTTTTTTTTTGGTGAACTCTGCAGGGAAAATCATCTGCTCTTCTATGGCCTGGAGAAGGGGACAGACTTTGACTGCTTGGCCTCCCTTTATCACCAGCTCCCCTGCAACCTCCCCGTGTTGGTCTGGTCTACACTCATGGCTGTAACAGCAAGTGAAGAAGGAGCTGCAGCCTATTTCCTTGGTTCCAGAAGGAAGGAAAATGCTGTGATTTCTCCCCCAGGCTGTTGGAGGCACGGCAGCACCATTCTTGCCTGCCATGGGTGAGCCACTGCACGCGGGTTCCCTGGAGACAAAAGCACTTTTTTAGCTCGTCGGGATGTTGTGAGGATAAAGAAACATGTTGAGGACAGCTGGGTGGTCAGTCACTGTGGCAATAGGGCCACAGGGCTGAGTGGAGGGGCTGTGAGGCCAAACCTCCACGCCCACGCTCTACTCTACACATTTGTGCTCTACGTATTCCACACTTAGCCCGTGCCCAGCTGGGAAAGGATCCTCTGCTTTGAGGAGTCTCAGCCCCTCCCATCTTTTTTCTGTGCCCGTGTGGTTCTGCCGTGGGGCCGAAGACAGGGGACGAGCTCTGGGGACGTGGGAGGTGTCAGGGAGAGGACTGAAAACATGGCTTTCTTCACTGGAAGGGTTTTCCAGCATTGGAAGGGGCTTCCCCAGGTGGAGTCACAATCCCTGGAGGTGTTCAAGCAACAACTGGACGTGGCACTCGATGCTATGGTTTAGTTGGCAAGGTGGTGATCAGCCAAAGGCTGGACTCGATGATCTTGGAGGTATTTTCCAACCTAAATGATTCTGTGGCTCTTCCCTGGGTGTTTCCCCTCTGAAGGTGAGATGGGACCTACAGACAGCCGGAGCTACACTCCTGGGAGGCCTGGGAGTCCACCAAGGCTGGGACCACTCCTAAAAGCAGATTGGTCTGCATGGCCAGAGAAGGCTCAGAGTTGAACATCATTTTTGGGTGGCACCTAAAGGGATGATCAAGAGAACAAGATTCTGGGTCGTTCTGGGTCTAAGCAGCAGCAGGGGAGGAATTTGGCTCCGCCGAACAAGCAGATCTACCCTGGTGAGGGTGAGGAAAATTGTTCCTCTGCCTCCTCCGAAGGAAGAAAAGAAAGGCTTCTGCCCAAGCAATTAGTCCTTTATTTCTGTGGAAGAAAGGGTTGCAGGAACAGGAAATCTACCCCATTTGTTTGCTTCTGATACATCCTGCGTTATTTTCCGAACGAAGCAAATGGAAAACCTCTTTAATGAAGCATAACTATGTTGTGATTGAGGCTTATTCTGTCTAAATATTGACTCGGATAACATTTTCTCAGGACGAACAGACCATAACACATGACTCTGGCAACAAAGTCAGGAAGATTAACAGGAAAGATGAATTTTCTGGTTGTCTGAAGAGAAGTTTGACATGGCAAAGACAACAGGCAGAGTCTTTTATCATTATTTGTGAGATCCAGACAGAGGGGCTTCAAGAGGCTGGAGCTTTCTAGTTCCCCATTTGAAAGTTCAGGGGAAAATAGCTCTGTCCTCCCCTCACTGGTTAGCACAGAGACAGGAACAGAGTGGCAGAAATTTCTGTGAAACTTCCAAAAATGAGAATGTTTCCCATTATCTTGGAGGAAAGATTAACCGAGGAGTTTTGCAAGCCCTACTGAAATACAACCAGTGGCTCTTTGACTTTTACCCGCAGGTAAAATCAGAATAAGCCAGGCATACCAATAGTAATCCTAGCCTAAAAAATCCAGGAGAAGAACAGGTGGACTGGGGTCAGGAAAAAGAAATCTGTAATTAGAGCAGAGGGCGCTCGGAAAATTAGCTCAAAAGGGAAAGATAAATTGCCCTGGGCATAGGTGGTCTTGTGCCAGTTTGAATTATATGATATTTTCTCTGTCTTTCAGAAAGCACAGATTTGTGTTTCTGTAATAAATTAGTTTTATTCTCAAGAAAGGTCCCGTTCTTAGGGAAGGGGTGTGAAAGTTTTTTGGTTCAGACGTTGTTATGTGCATTACAGCCAGTCCAGAGACCCATGCTCAAAGAGGATCCTATTTTGGGGCGGGGCGGGGGGGTGGGGGGAGAAAAAACATCCCCAAACCAAAAGAAAAAAACAGAAAACAACAAAACAACAAAACAAAACAAACAAAAACACACAAACCCAAAACAAAACAAAAACCAACCAAACAAAAAAAGCAATCAAAAATCCCCAAACCCACAGGAGTGAATCTCTGCCCCAGAAGGGTTACCACGAGGTGAGGGAAGGCACACAAGAGGGGTAGGATTCTACAGTTTTGTTTGTGGGCATTTCAGACCTTTCCATCTCTGTCTGCAACCAGCAAAGCAATGATACCTCCCAGAGAAATACCACCTCCAGGGCTAATCAACTGCCATGGATAAGGATGTCTTGGAAATATTCATAAATAAACAGAAGAAGATGAATTGTTTCCCACAAACACTTAACAGATAAACCTTCCTGGGAAGAAAAAAAGCTCCCTGAGAAAAGTATTATCTCCTTGGTCCAGGGGAGTTTTTGATCATTCTTAGGATTTGGGAATTTAAAGAAATCATGACAATAGATGATGGTATCAAATAGAAAAGCAAGGAAACTGCTGAAGCTGTAGAGGCACAGCAGTGGTCTGTAATTCCAGAGTCTCCTGGCCTGTCTGGTATTCACCATGGCAAGGAGTGGAGTTAGGAGAGTTAACAGGAATTATTTGAGCAAGAATTTGATTCTTTGAGATGTAGTTACTTATTTTAGCTTTCAAAACTCGTAAAAGACAAGCTTAGTTTTGGGCATACCCCTAGGTCTCACTGTGGACATGGGAAGGATTTACACTGGGGTGTTTTTTCAGGGTTTTGGAAGTGCAGATGGTCTTAAAGGAAAATAAGGAGGAACTGGGAGGTCCTGGACATGAACCTGCACTCTCTGGGCACCTCAGGAGGAAGATTATCTAAAACAGATTCTCATTACTCTACGACTCCATCTTCTCTCTATTCCTTGTTTCTACAGGCAGCACTTTTAACTCATAGAATCACAGAATAATTTAGGCTGGGAAAAACCTTTAAGATCATCAAGTCCAACCATTCCCCCAGCATTGCCAAGCTCAGCATTAACCCATGTCCCCAAGTGCCACATCTGTAGGTACAACACATTTGGAATATTCCCCTATAGCATTCTGCCATTGTATTTCCACCTTTGCCACCTGCCCAGCCCACCTAAACTTTCAAATTTCCTCTCTGTTCCCACTGTAAACTTCCCAAAGCTGAGCTCTGCAGCTCCAAGGACTTCTAGATGGACAGGCAGGAGAAGTGTGCAGGTTAGCTAACTGTTTGTAAAAGATAAAATTATTATTCTCTGGGAAAAAACACAACAACAACAGGAGAGACACAGAATAATAACCCAGCAGATCTCACAAGCCAATTGCCAAAAACCTTTACAGCGGTGCTTTGTCTTCCCACCAGCTGCAGATCCCAGCGCTCATTTCGGGCTCTGCACTGCAATGCTGTGCTTTCCTTTGCACTAGAAGGAACCAGGAATGAAAGAAGCACGGAAACGTAAAGGCTGAAATTAAAGTGGGAGAGCAGCGGGAGCGTGGCAGTAGTGGTGTTAATGCTGAAGTATTCCCTGGGAGCGTGAGCTGGCAAATGTAGTGGACACCCAGATATTTGAAATGCAGCCAAATAATTTGGCACATCTCTAACTGGCACAAAGCAGTCTTAGCAGAGCTTCCTACTGCTGCTGGCACTTCTACAGCTGTCTTTCTTCATCTTGCTCTTCCCACTGCAACAGCTACTCAACAGGTGTTTCCACAGACACAGTGTGTTTGGCAGCTGTAACCCTTCAATATTATCGCTGGAATACATTTTTCTCCCTCTCAACAGCATCGCTTGGGTCCGTTGCCCAGAGGCCGGCATGGCAACGGGGACAGCTGACCAACTGGATTTGGGAAAAGGGGGCTGTGTGCTTTGGGCAGCCAGATGTAGGAGTCGGTAGAGCAGTCGGAGAACATCAAGGCTTGGCACGGCTCTGGAAGGCTGGAGTGACGTTTGGCTGAGGTTTATCTGGAACCCATATTCTGCTCACCTGGGTCTTCCCTGGTTTTTTCTCTTGTTGCCTCAGGATATCCTGGTCCCACATCCATTAACAGAACATATTCTCAGTTATTCTCTGTTGATTAAAGAGGCATGGAAAGCGTTTCTTTGTTCTCTGCTGTTCACTTGGAATGCAAGAGGCTTTCATATTCTGTGATTTTCTTCATTGCAAACAAGTTTTCCTAACCTTTGGGTTTCCTGTCTTTAATTTCATAAGGATTAAATGTTTGCTCAAATCATGACAGATTTTCTCTGCTTGACCCTACTCAGCCTTCGGTCCAAATGTTCTTAGAGCAAAACACAGGAGAACTTAAATCCTAGAGGAAACCTGGGAACTGTGAGACTTTCAGACATAGAAAGTATCCAGAGCAATTCAAAGGTGAGACATTTTGGAGTAGAGTTCATGAGGACATTAAAATTAAAAATTATCTCTTTTTTCTTCTTCTTTTTTTAGCTTGCCTGTGGAGTTTTTTGGCCTTGTGTCACCTTTTTGGTTTTCATCTCATACATACCAAGGCACTCTCAGTTCTTTCAGCAATGGAGTCCATGGTTTGCTGGATGCTGTCTTCTTCCCACTGCACATTTTCCTCGTGCACAAAACATTGCAGAAGAGAAACTTCTAGAGCAAGAAAAACATGGTGCTTAACAGCCCCCAAACAACTTTCTTCCCATGGATTTATCTGCTGGCTTTTTTAATTTTGTTGAACTTAAGAGCATCCACCAAATACTGCAGCCAGGATTTCCACCCCTTCACAACTCTGGGTGCAAAGAACCACTTCTTCCTGTTTATTTTGCACCCATGATCCAACAGCTCTGCCTGGTGTCCCTAAGTCTTGTATTGGATAACAGGTGGGAAAATGAGTTTCTGTCCCTCCCTGCTTCTCCAGCAGCTGTGGCTTCTCAGATCTGACTTTATGGGTATGTCCTCCATCCATCCTCCCTTTTCCATGAAGTGATTGACATGGACCTTTAAAATATAAGTATGGAAATGTCCCAGTGGATCTTAACTCTCTTTGATCCCCAGAACATCCTACCTTGGATTCAGTCCAGAGGAGGCCATGAAGGTGATTAAAGGGATGGAATCCACTCCTATGAGGAAACGCTGAGGGACTTGGTGTTGTTTAGCTTGGAGAAGAGAAGGCTCAAAGGAGATCATAGAGCTCCTTGCAGTGCCTAAAGGGGCTCCAAGAGAGCTGAACAGGGCCTTGGAACACGGGAATGGAGTGACAGGACAAGGGGGAATGGCTGCACACTCAGGGAGACCAGGTTTAGATTGGATACGAGGAAAAAATTCTTCCCTATGAGGGTGGGGAGGCCCTGGCATAGGGTGCCCAGAGAAGCTGTGGCTGCCCCATCCCTGGCAGTGTCCAAGGCCAGGTTGGACGGGGCTTGGAGCAATCTGGGATAGTGGAAGGTGTCCCTGCCAACAGCAGAGAGTTGGAATGAGATGGGCTTTGAGGTCCCTTCCAACCCAAACCATTCTGGGGTTCCATGACCTCTCTGAAGAGCCAGAATTGTATTTCCAGCCCTTTTTTGTCTATGTTTATGTTCTGTATGTAGACACAGGCTTGCTAACTACAGGTTGGGCCTTTGAAGAGCCCAAGTCCCAAGGTATCTGTGCCACAGAAAAAAAGGTCTTAAAGCTCTGTCTGGAGCACTGCAAGTGCTCACTTCCCCATCAGGGCCGGGAGGCCGTGAGGCTGTTAAAGCCCTCTTCCCACTCTCCCCAATGTTGCCATTAATATGTAAAAGCTTAAGCTTGCTAAAGGGATTATTTCCCATCCTATCTGATTGTAAACTGGCATTTCAATGATTACATGTATCTTTTTGTCATTTTCTCGTAAAACATCTTATTCTTGAACAGCATAATTGGCCTCTTACTAATGTTTAATGAATGATTAAATCAGCATAAATGCAACATACAGCTCGACATGGAAAGCATGTTTACAACCTCCAGAGCCACAAAAATGTATTTTTTTTCCATATAGGTTTTAAACCCTTGTAATTTCCTAATTATGAACTTTCTGGTATATTTCACATTAAATATGTGGGAAAGAAAATGTGAATTTACCTGTGTGAGTCCAGAAGTAATTCAGTCACTTATTATTTTGTTTGCAATTCATAACCTGTGTATTAACAACACCTCTGTGGTTTTCATTTAAGAATATTATATAATCTTCCCAAATTAAAAGCCAATTAAAGTCACGTAACTGCAGAGCTCAGGCAGTTAAGTCCTTGTAGAGATGGCTAAGCAAGGACACTTCTCTGCACTGACATATCACGGTAACCACCCTGACAGAGACACTCCAGGTTTTACCCAGGACAAGGAGTCCAAGTCAAACGAAGCATCAAATGTTTATCTGAGTGTAAAAAGAAATGGAAAGTTATCTCTTCAAAGGAGGGAGAAATATGGGAGGATACTAATCCAGCTTGCTGAAATGTGAGGTTGAGAGGCATTTCAGACAAATGGAAATCCTATGGGAACACGATGATGATCTCAGGATCACAGATGTAAGTTTAGTTTAAGCAAGTCCACTTTATAAAGGCCCCTTAGCTGACAAAAACCAGACCCATAAAACTGGGATATGTTTTACCAGGGTGACTACAGCACCCCAGTATCCTGTAGGAGAGGAAAAGCCAAGTGAAGTCCTAAGGTTTCTCTGTCCAGGTGTAGCCCGTGGAGTTAGGGCCATATCACTGACCCTCTCCAGGGTCACTGGCTGAGCAGGGTGCCTCATTCAGGAAAGATCCTCCCATTTCAGCAAGTACAGAGAAGCCAGGGAGATGGGAGTTTCAATCTTCCAAGAGAAGATGCAAAAACATTCGGCTTTCCCTGTAGAAATATGGCAGGGAAGTGAGCACAACAAAGCAAAGAAGCCTGCTTGGACAGAAAACTGGCATTAACACAAGAATGTATCAGAACAAGCCAAATAGTTTGAGGGTGGAAGTCACAGCTCCCAAGCACTGAGGTGCTGAAGCAGCTCTTTGACAGATGCTGCAGGGCCAAGGAAATGCATGAGTTTAGAGTGATGCTGGATTTGTTTGTGAAGGGGCTGGGGGTCTGTTTTCCCTTCAAAGCTGCTATCAACATTGTTCAGCAAAAAAGTTTGTCTACAAGACTGGGAAGCAAAAAGACACTGCATGGCAGCATCCTTGAGGTGTGCAAAGCATGTGCCAGGCTGCTGGGCTGACCAGCTCTTCCAGGATTCAGCTGAACCGTGGAATTGCTAAGGTTAGAAAAGACCTCCAAGAGCACCAAGTCCAACCATTCTGCCAAAGCCACCACTAAACTGTGTCCCCAAGTGCCACATCCACACAGCTTTCAAATCCCTCCAGGGATGGGGATCCACCACTTCCCTGGGCAGCCTGTTCCAGGGCTGGACAACCCTTTTTGTGAAGAAATTTTTCCCTAATATCCAGTCTAAACCTCTCCTGGTGCAACTTGAGGCTGTTTCCTCTTGTCCTGTCACCTGTTACAGGGTGCAGATCCTGCCCCACCCCGCCTGCTCCCTCCTGTCAGGGAGTTGTGCAGAGCCACAAGGGCCCCCCTGAGCCTCCTTTTCTCCAGGCTGAGCCCCTTTCCCAGCTCCCTCAGCTGCTCCTGGTGCTCCAGACCCTTCCCCAGCTCCACTCCCTTCCCTGGATACCTTCCAGCCCCTCGATGCCTTTCTTGTCATGAGGGGCCCAAATCTGACCCCAGGACTGGAGATGCCTCAGCAGTGCGAGCACAGGGGGATGGGCACTGCCCTGGTCCTGCTGCCACACGCGAGTCGAGTTTCATGAGAGGTGAAGTCCAGGGGATGGAACCATCAAAGCCTTACCTGAGGGTAATGCTGTTGCAGAGGTTACTCTCCCAAGCATTCTGCTGCCTGGCTTCTCACCCCCAGTCTGGGTGAGTGTGGTGGTGCCTTTTTATAGTTTTGGACTATTTGATGCAATAATTATATTAAGTTCTTAAGTGTCTCCCATATATGGAGTTATCCCTGCCCCTATACCTATCAGTCATGGGAATCCCCCCTATTTTTCCAGTAAATTCCTTGTCAGTCAACCCTATCCGTCCCCATATCCCTGTCCATCCCCCCCAGACCCATCCTTTGTGACTAGAATGTTCTATGCTTTTCAATGCCTGCTTTGCTGTTACAGATGTCAGTAATGTGTTTCTGTATTCATTGGTCATATACGAATTAAGTTCCTCCTTTTTCTCCTCCAAATCTAATCCCTGATTGGTTGTTTTTCCCCACCTTATGTTTCCACCCCCCTTTAAAAATTGTTATTCCCCATATTCGAGGGCTCAGTTGACCGAGAGGGGTTTAGGATTAAAAGCAACCTTTAAACCACTCGCTTGGCTGGGCTCTTCCTTCAACCCCTTTATTTCCAAGACTCGTGGATACACCTTGCTAAAGGCTACCTCTATAGCCTTTACCCGTCGCCAAACCCTCCACTCCTTGGGCTGGGACGGGCTCATCCTACGGCTGCACCTGTGCTGGAGCTAGCTGGGTCAGACTAAAGGATTGGGGGCACGGATCGTAGCCACAGGTGAGTACCTGCTCATGAGTTACTGAAGCAGAGTTAATGTATGCCAGCAAAGCTTTGCAGTTGCTTATGCAGTCAAAGCAGGGGCCAGCAGGTTCACAGAAGATGAATATAGCAATTGCTTCAAGGATCACCACAGTTTACTCCCAGGCATCAGAGGCTCAGTAAAAGCTGTGAAAAATATTTTAAGATATGTGTGATGGTTCAGCTGCAAAGAAGTGTTGGATGTTGCAAGCCAGCAAACTGGAGATTTCCTGATTTCCCTCTGTGCTTCTATTGAAGAAATATCTCTACTAGTTCTGGAGAGAAGAAGAAATGAGGGTTTTATCCAAGTAGTCCAGTGTGACGCCCACACAAATGGCTTTTTCCTTCTGCTCTCCAACAGCTGTAGCTATTCCTCATGTGCTTTTATGGGAAAACTCAATGGTCAGGACTTTCTGCCCACAGCCCAACCTGTGGCCTTTTCCATAAAGCCCAGCTGACAGGAATTCTCCCTGCAGCCTCCTTTACCACGAAACCCTCCCATATCTTGCTGCCTCCATCCACTTCTGGACTGCAGCATACAAGGAAGTAAAAAAGAAGATAATTGGATGGTCTGTTATGGTGACAAATGCAAACAAAATGAAAAAAAACCAAACCAACTAATTAAAAAGGCAAGACAATGTCTCAAAAAAGGAATTTCGATATTTAAAACAAAAGATGGGAAATCAATATTCCATTTTCTGAGGTGTTTCTGTATCACTTCACAAGAGTCATGGCAGACTTACCAGGAAATAGAATGATTCCAACCAGTACCTCAACACCTCATCCAGCTACAACTGCACCACAGACTAAAAAAAACCCGGACTAAATCCGTGAAAGGGCCATACTTTCCTGGTCTCTTCATCTGATTTATAAAATCACTGAGGGACTTTAAAGGCACCACAGGCAGGTGCACTTTTAGATGGCATCACAGTTTGGATTAATGGAATGCCCTACCCACCAGCAGGAGCAAGTGTTATGGCTCTCAGCAAAACCAGCCTGGATTTATTCATTAACATATGAGGAAGAAAAGGCAGGCACTGAAACAAACACAGATCCACCCATTAAAAATAACAAAAAGGCCAAGCAGGAAATGCAAGAGGACAATATTTTTACCAAAATGCAAGGAAAAATTAACAATTAAAGCCATAGGAAATTTTTGGCCAACCTGTCTGGTGCTGTCATGACAAGACCACAGCCTGAAGATGAGCCCAGGTTGTTTTTTTAAATGATAAACAAAACCAGTATCAGATAATCACTCTTCAATAAGCCTTTATCCCTGCCCTCCCATCCCTGACAATTCAGCACTGGGTGCTGTGGCTGCTCTGCTTTGCAGCTCTTCTGAGATACTGAAAGGGCCATGAAAGATGTTCCTGTGAGCTTCAGTGAAGACTTAGAGCTGAATGTTGGAATAACCAACTTTGCGAGCCAAACCGGTGCAAGGTGCCTCATTTGCTTTTTATGTAAACACAGGTAAGCTATACTTGCATTTTAGAAAAATAATGGTAATAAAACGGAAAAGTAATGCAGTGTCAAACTGCTTCAAGCATCCCCTGATCTGTCACTCAGGGAATCCTCACCAGCCATGTTTGAGGGCTTCACATGAACCATAGCAGTGTCTACTCAGCTGCTCTGTTTGCTCTCTCTGACACAGCCCAGTGGTTTCAGTCAACACAGATACCTGGAGACCGCTGACTTCAAATATTGTTCACTGAGCAAACAACCACCCTACAGCTCAAAAGGCAAGGGGAGGGGAGAGAAAAAGATGGGGAAGTGTCCCCATGAATGTGACTCAGGAGGGACATGAGCCAGCCAAGGATATTGAAGAATATAGCAAATATTCTATTGCCAAAAGCATTTGCCAAACCAAATAGACCAAGGATAAAATACCAAAACCTAGAACCATTTGTGGTCTCAGACATCTAGATTAAAATCCCTGCCAAGATGGTACCTAATTCTCAAGATAATGAAGTTCTCTGGATGCTCCAGTTTCCACCTGAAAGTCTTCACAGCAGCTGCATTTCAGCTGCTGGGCACTCACATGGCCACCCAGGTCCTGCAGACCACTGGTGGGATCCTTACATGGAATCTTCTAGAGAGGAAAAAGGGAGGATCTACTCAATCAAAAATAAAAGGGAAAGGATACGCTAGTGGCTAAAATATTCTGTTACACCACACCAGATTTCTCACATGTCGTGTACCAAACCTGATCCTCCTTGTGTAAAATTATTCAAGATTCAGAGTCAGAGAGAAAACAGGAGACTTCTGAGTCCTGGCAACTTCCTGGTCTTCCAACACAGTGGTTTAGTTTCTAAACATCTCACATTCAATCACATCACTGCTGGGAGAGCCCACAGTGTTGTTCTCATGTTGTAAAGCCAAACAAAGGAAGCAGAGACAGACCAACAGATCATTCTAATGTATTTTGTCCATTTTAGAATGTTTTCCAAGGGTTTACATGTCCATGGGCTTTTAACGTGACTTACCCGGAGAAGTCCATGGCATGGAGATGCTCTCCTTCTTTGGAAATGTCAGCCAATCTTCTTCTGCTCCCAACAAACCAGCAGAGCCTGGAAAAGGGACTGGAAATGGAGCAAAGATCATAACTGTGGGACATTACTGTGAAAGAGAAGGATATATGCAGGGAAGCAGAGACGGGCATGAGGCAGAAAGGGAACGTGGAACGTACAAAACTCATGAAGAAAAGCACTGAAGCCTTTCTGAGTTTCCCCACATGATGGTGGCTAAAGGCTGTGCAACTGGGGCACCTTCGGTAGTGCACATTAGAGGAGCAGAAAATGCTGAGAAGGACCCAAGTGGGCAGTGGGTTGTGAGATGGAACATATTATTCCCCATCCATTCGCAGGGAGGTGCTGACATCCAAGCATGCCAGATTCCTTCCTCACAGGAAGCCTGGGCACTGTGTCTGCTCAGTCTCAGTGTTGTCACAGTTGTCACCACTGCCAAGCAAGCTCTGGTAGCCGGTCTGTGCACGGGGCCACCCTGTACCCCTCTTTCCAGGGAGGATATTCCCTGCTTCCTTCTCGGGGCAGGAGGACTGGCATGGCACAGCCCTCGCAGATGGGTGAGCAAACCCACAGCTGGCACTGCAGCTTGCATTTAGACAATTAAACAGCCTGCCAGCAGCCACGCTTCTTGGAAGGGATTGTGCTGTAAATATTTCACTGACTGCTGCCCGTGGCCACTAAACACTGACAAATGCTTCTGTAACAAAGGCTTGGG
Organism: Dryoscopus gambensis; assembly: GCA_013389985.1. Classification (NCBI taxonomy): domain Eukaryota; kingdom Metazoa; phylum Chordata; class Aves; order Passeriformes; family Malaconotidae; genus Dryoscopus; species Dryoscopus gambensis. The sequence continues at coordinate 134,616 of WEIT01007747.1, forward strand.
ATCTGGACCTCAAACCTCTTCCGTCCCAAACTTCAGCCTTGATCCCATCAACTCCCATAACTTGTCCTCACCCTGGTTTTAGTGAGATTAGGACAACACAGCTGCACCTACTCCCTGCAGTTCTTTTATTCTGGCTGCTTTCTTTTTTAATTCTCAGCATTTTGTTGTTTCTGGAGAATTTAATTTAAGAAAAACGCTTGGCTTCTGGTTTTCTGGGGCTTGGTTTGGTTTCTTTTTCAAGTCAACAAAACCCCCCACAATCCTGCGCCTCCAGTGAAAGGAAAACTTTCCCTGCCGGAATTAAGTGGAGGTGGCAGAAATGAGGATATTTGAACAAAGAAAGCAGGAGTGATCACTACCCCATCGCTGGAGCACACAGGGAAAGGAAAGAGAGAAATGGAACAGCAGCAGTGAGAAATATGCATGCATATTCAGCCCCTTTGTCAAAAAACCTTGTGCTGCAGCATTTCAATTAACAAAGTAGGATGGTTTACCTGATAAAATGCTCCCTGTGTGAGTGTAATTACATATTTATGCCCCACAGAGATTTTTTAATTTCTCTTCAGTTTGTTTGCCTTGAAAGTATTTGTCACTGGAAATGTTCTTGATGTGTAATTTTAAGGCAGGGTTGGCCAAATGTGCAGTTTGTTTTCATTTTAGATTTACTTCACTGAAGAAGGATTGGAAGATAATGTATATTTTCAGCGCAAAGGAAAAAAAATCAATAAGGAAGGTGATATACCAACCAGCTGCAGGAAGAAAAGCACTCGACTGCTGCTTCAGAAATTTAAGTCTTTTTTTCTTTCTCTTTTTCTTGCTTTAAATATATTCTCAGGTGCTTGAAACAGCCTATTGTTCTGCCGCTTTCATTTTGTCCTTGCTCCCCAAACACATCTCTTGTGTTTCCAGAGTGGCTGCAATGAACAGGCAGATTTTAGCCATTGTTTTCCTATTACTTGAGCCCCTTCCTGAATAATCCCTGCCCTGGAGTCTCAGTGCTGGGCACCTGCCCACCTCCAGCAAGGCTTTACAGATGTGCTTGAGCCTAAAGGTGAATTCAATAGGTTTTGAGTTGTCCAAGTCCTTGTCCTCACTTGTGCAAGTGCTGGGCCGGGTCAGGGCTTGGCAGAGCACAGCTCTTGTATTGTCATGCCTCAGTTTAGCCACAGAAAAACACAGTTTAGACTTTGGAGAGCTGCTTGAATGCTCAGGGAAGAGCAGAACCCCAGCTCCCATCAAAATCCACCCTGCTTTTACTGGTTTTTTTCCTTATTTTCTCTAAAGTTCCTCAGGAAGGACAGGAAAAGATCTGAAGGTCAAACCCACACCAATTTTGGCTGGGGGATAGCACAACAGCAGGTCACTGCTGGCTGGGGAGGTCAGTGTATCTCGGAGAGATTATTGGGGAGGTTTCCTCAAGCCACACAGTGCTTCAGCCAAGGCTTGAGAAGCCACCACAGCATAAACCATTTTATGAGGATTATTCCCAGTTTAACCTTGCAGGCAGGGAAGAATTTTGAGCAGTATCAGGAGACAAATCCACGACTGCATCCCCTTCCCCAAGACCAGGTATGCTGATGGCAGAGATTCTGCTGGGGCAAGCTGAGCTTCTGGCTCTGGAGGTGACAAACACCCAGATCCATCTCCTAGACCTGACAGCAATTTCTGACACTGCCATGGCTGAATTCCTCTCGCAGGCCTGGCGGAGAGAAACAGAACCCTGGAGCTGGCTTTGCTCCTTCCTCTCCGACGGATCCCTGAGGGTCAGGAATAGCATCTGTTCTGTCTCTTCGAGGATGCATAAGGCGAGCTCGTGTCTTCTTACTCCCAGGTTGTGCGAAAGCTCCAGGACCAAGGCTCAGAGATGGGATTCGACCTCGGCGCCTGCCAAACCGCGACACTTCCCTGCCACAGCCAGGATTGTCTTCTCTCCCCCAGCTGTCCCAGTGCCCCTAAAAGAAAAGCTCTGAGATGAAAGGCAAAGAAGCTGGCAAAGGCCCAGCACGTGCACGTGGGAAATTATGTTGGGGATGAGGAAAACGTGCAAAGGAAATGCCCGAAAATCTCAGCCCTCCAATGTGCCATCAGGACAGCAGTGCTCTATTACAGCTCCTCTGAACAGAGATTTTCCTTCACACTTTGGTTACTCAAGAAATGCAAACTTGCTTTCAGATACAAACCTGGAGCTTCCACCACTGTGTTCTCTCTGTGTTTGGTTCCTGTCCCGCTCAAGGGTGGTTGCCAAAAGCCAAAAACCTGATATGGGTTAACACAGAGCAGGAAGAGCGTTCTGCTGCTGCATGGGATTCCTGCACACCTTTAAATCAGGTGCTACCTTGCAAAGCATCACGTCAGTCTCGTCTCCAGTGACAGGACAAGAGGAAACAGCTTCAGGTTGCACCAGGGGAGGTTTAGGTTGGTATTAGGAAAAAATGTCTTCACAGAAAAAGGTTGTCAAGCACTGGAGAAAGCTGCCCAGGGAAGTGGTGGAGTCACCATCCCTCAAGGGATTTAAACGATGTGTGGATGTGGCACTTGGAGATGTGCCTTAGTGGTGGTGTGGCAGTGCTGGAAGAAAATTTGGACTCAATGATCTTGGAGGCCTTTTGCAACCTAAATGATTCTGTGATTCCCATCTCAGACACCAGCCCTCTATCCAAGCAGTGGTGTGAAACTGAGGCAAGCAGCTCTCGGGTGCATAAAGCCATGTCTGACCACCTAGACAAAGAAACGAGGGTGCTGCACCTTGGCTTGAGCTTTCCCCTTCTTTTTTTTTTGGGAAATCTCTCAATCTTTAAAGAGCTCCACACAGTGTTTTGCAAAAGTTTTCCTAAACAAGAAATGCTACCATATGGTCACCAACACCCTGAGTTCTGTTAACCACTGGAAGCCCAGCTGTTAAGCAGTAAATGGACTTTTGAAACGGACATGGAGTCACAGGACAATGGGGAATGGCTTCATACTGACAGAGGGAAGGGTAAGGTTAGAAATTCGGAAGAAATTCTTTACTCTGAAGGGAGTGAGACACTGGAACAGGTTTCCCAGAGAAGCTGTGGCTGCCCCACCCCTGGAAGTGTTCAAATCCAGGCTGGATGAGGCTTGTAGCAACCTGGTCTAGTGGAAGGTGTCCCTGCCCATGGCAGGGGGATGGAACTGGATGGTCTTTAAGGTCCCTTCCAACCCAAAGCATTCTGTGATTCTTTGATTCCATGTTCCAGCTTCCACAGGCAGCCACTTGGCTCTGACCCAGCTGGAGTGCAGCTCCCCTGGCAGGCCGCAGCCCAGGGCTGCCAGCCAGACCTGTGCCACTTGGCAGTCCTACTCTGCAGTTTCTGGAGAAAAGTTAGCAAGCACTGCTGGCCAGGCTGCCAAACATCCCTGCACCCCAAACCTGCCTGGCCCAGCCCCATCCTGCAGCACAGCACTGTGGGGAGTCATTGCTATCCCCCCACTCTCGGAACTCCTGCTCCTCGAACTTCCCAAAGGCATGAGGTGCACACACCTAGCGGGATTGTTTATGTGAGAAGACTTTGACAATCAGCCTGTAGGGACAGAAGAGATGTCTGTCCACTGATTATATCATCCCCTGAGATTCCTTCTGGTCCCGTGTTCCTGCAATTGCTCAGCACCTCCTGCTGTCAGGAGGAGTTTGTGGTGCTGTTTTCCAGCAGCTAGACTGAGGTCAGGCACTAGATAGCTGTTGACATCAATTCTGGTTTGAATGGCCCAAATGACCTGTTCCTGTTGCAAGCTAAGACTACCAATAACAACAACAACAAATAACCAGAACAAATAAACAAACCAACCTCATTTTCTCTTAAAATGTGTTATCTGTCTCAGTACCCCTGTAAAATCCAGTGCCCTCTCTAGTCTTACATTCCAGTGATATCTCACTATATTATCATGGAATAATATCCCTCTCAGAAGTGAAGGATTTTTCACAAGTTCCAGCTCCAATTCTGGCATATTCTGCTTCTTCACCTCTGCTTTTCTTTGGCATCCCCATCCCCTCTTTTACCTCTTAGTCAAAAATGCTCTATCCGGGGCCCACGTCCTGCCTGGGAGTGTTTGAGTGCATGATAAACTCCTGAAGGATATGGTTTCTCTGAGAGGTTTGCACAGAATCCCACATATCATCTCAGAAATATCTGCTTTTTTAAGCTGTATGGTAATGCACGCTGTGCATCTGAGATTAGAATAAGGCCCTGAGGAACAAAACACTCCTCTCCCTTTACAGCTGACAATGCAGAGCTGATTTTTATGAACTCATTTCCAAGAGATTCGACTCCATTGTTTAACACAGCCATGGTTTCAAGGGAAATCTCCAAAGATGATTTGAGCATTGCCATTTCCACCTCTGCGGTGCAAGATTTCACTGGATGATATTGTTTTGTGGCCTGGGTGCCCGGAGTGGGGATGGGCATTCCAAAACAAGCTGGGGGAACCTCCAGACTTCCAACAAACAGCCTCAAAAATCTCAGGGAAGATGCACAATGACAAGAGGATGGTCTTGGGAGCCCTGAAAAGATTGCTCAGTTCCTGTGGCCTCTTGGTGCTTTTTAACAGGTAATCACTCACCACCTCCTGCCTTCTTCCTTCTCATCACTAAACACTTCAGTGCAATTCTTGTCCTTGCTCTTAAGTCATAGTATGGGGATTTAAAAATAAGCAAATAATGGAACAACACCCTGAGAGACTGAAAAAATAAAATAAAGGAGTTTTTTCCGTAAACTGACAGGGCCTGAAGAATCGGTCACTCCTGAAGGAACAGTTTGCATCTCACCCCAAAATAAAGTTTATCTATATCTATATATCTATATATAGATATAATTATCTTGTCCCCAGCCCAACCCTTCATTGGGAAACATCACCTTTAAACCACAGCACTGACATTCTTACCCAAAACACCATTTCAAAAGCAGAACAAAAGAGGCAAAAATAAGGCAAAGTAATGAATCTTTTCCAAATGGGCTCATCACCAGCACAGAGGGAAGCAGGACAGGAACCCCAAGACATGTGGACTTGGACTGCCATGTACAGTGTGTTTGCACAGGGTCTGCCACGCTTCTGGCCTGCTCCTGTCCAGCCTCTGCTCTGCCACAATCACAGCAGCAGCAACAGCAGCAGCAATGAATTCAGTTCTGCCTGCAGTAGATGTGGCTGTTTCATTTTGGCAGCACGAATGTTGCTAAGTGAAAGCACGTCTTTCTGAACTGCCTTGCTCATGGGAACCATTTAATCATTATAGAGCAATTATAGAGGTCTTTATTCAGTTGTTCCTTAAGTCCTCATTCAGGCAAACCTGTTTCAATGGGAACTGTGCCTGAAAGGGACTCATCAAAACCTGACCAGGAAATGGCCAGTAAGAGTAACCGATTTCCAAGAGAGAAAAACTCATGCATTACATCCATAATGGGTAACTTCTTATGAATACACCTATTGAAGTGTGTTATATTCATTAAACTCCATTTGGAGAGGAAGGGTAACCTTCCAGTTAACACAATTTCCAAGGGCTGGTGAGAGCTGGGTTCTGTCCCTGCCTTTGACACTGGCGCCCCCGGTACCACAGTCATACCACTTCGTAATTTTACCTTGAATTTAGCAAAATAGGTACTGAACTGGGACAGCATTAACCATCAGTTTAACTATATTTGTGGGCTGCAGCCCCTGGGTTCTCCTCTGCAAAACACAAAGAGGAGCAGACAGTTTCTCCTATTTTTAATGTATTTTTTTTTCTGTTCACATTTCGAGGCAGGGCAGATCTTTAATTCTGCGTACGCCCAGTGCATCGCACAAAGCGTCTTTGAAGGGGGCTGTGCTGATCACAGAGCAATAATACTAATTGTTATCAATACAAGCCAACAATGCTGTGCTTTTGTGGCAAATGTCCACTAGGAACTTGACTGAGACCATCAACATTCCATTTGGGACTTAAGCCCCATTTGAACTTGTCTCCCAAAGCGAGAGTTTACAAACACAATTTAGTCCCTATTTGAGCAAGCACTTTGAAGATGTAAAGCACTAAATTGTGTATCTGTATGTACGAGAGACAGAGACAGAATGTGTAATTTCTTTCTGCATTCAGGGAACACAAGATTTCCTTTTTTTCCCTCCTTTTGGAAGGAAGTTTACTGCTGAGACCATTAGAGAAAATGCAAATGTGCAGACTGTTTGTTAAGGCTCCAGGAGAGAAAGCACAGGCAGTTGTTACCACGAGTATTTCTAGGAAAATGGGAAATCTTTGTCTTTAAGTGTATTTATTTAGTCAAGGAAAGTTTGCACAGCTTGTGGGGAATGGTTCTGGAGGAAATTAAATTTCAGCTGCACCTTCATATCACTCCTACACCTGCCAATTCTTCTGACCAGCGCGCACTGACGTCAGAGATGAGCTGTTGTGCAACCACCAGGTTTTTTCTCTTACTCTTATCCAAGAGAGGCAACAACCCTACTCCTGCACACAACAGATTGCCTGTTGTAGCAAAACCACAGGCAGGAGAGAGGAGAAATTTTTGAGGCTGATTCAAGAAAAATAAAATTATGTTCTGTGTTTATATAGGTTGGTGTAGAAGGATCCACGCTGGATGCAGTGTAAGCCAAGTTTGGTCCAGAACACATTTCTCATTAGGGCTTATTAACTTGGACACAGCCAAAAGAGGACCTGAGACTGGAAAATGGGAATAAGAGACAGAAAAGGGAGAAACATTTGTGGACATTGACCTTGGAAACAGGAGAAATGAGCAGTGAGAAATGAGCAGAGCCAGAGGCTGTTTGTGTGCACAATACACCTTGCATGAAAGACAAACTGTGGTCAAAAACAAACTGCTCAGCAATTTAAGCCAATGCAAAATGTTTTGATAACACTTTGCAAACTGAATGTTTTGGTTCCTCAGTTTGAAACTAATGCTTCCATTCCAAAATATGATTGAAGTTTAATTAAAAAAATTAATTATATGAGTTAAAAAATGAAAACCTTCACACCACATTGAGATATTCTGGTTAGGGCTCAAAGACCTTTAACTCCACCTAGAGAGGTTTGGGGTTTTTTGTTGGAATATTGAAATTTTTCAAAATATCTATATGACCTAATCATTTATTAAACAATTTCTGGTTGTCATCACTGGCACCCCCTGCTCCCAAATGCTGGTTATCAGAAAGATTTGTCACTCATTTCCTTGGAAGCACAGCCATGAGGTGATCTATTAGGTTACAGACCCCATATTAGAGTTGCAGACCCTTCCCATCCACAAGACCTAATCATTAATAAATTCCCAGTAATTATTCCATAAAGGTTCTGGAGCACGGAGTCTCAACAGGTAGAAGTCAAAGCAGCTGCACTGTTTTACAGTACCACCCTGATTTCAACAAGGCTGAGAGCCAGCTCCTTTCTACATTACTCACCTCCTGATGGCAGGAGGCAAGAAGGAAAAGCCAGTTCCCACACTGCCCACACACACAGGAGCATCACAGCAAGAGAACGAGAAGGCAGAGACACAAATGTCACAGCATCAAGGAATGGCCAACATATTACAAGTGGAGGGCCAGGCGAATAAAAGTGGCTGTAGATTTGGCTCTCCTGAAAAGCGGTTGGGTTTTTGGGAGGTGCAGAGTTCTTGCTTTTCTCTTTTTTTTTGCACTTCTAGCAGTTTATGCATGTCTCGGATACTGGGTGCTCACTCCCAGAAAAAAATCTGATGTTCTTCTAATTTATGCAAAATATTTGCTACACTTCCTTGAAAAAATACAAAATGTTATTTGCATTTAAGCTGGAATCAGGATCATATCACGTTATATTTTATATTGCACCAGAGGGGAACCTTAATTCATTGCAGCCTTTCAGTACTCAGAGAGGGCTTATCAAAGAAGAGGGAGAGTGACTTTTACATGGGCAGACAGTGACAGGACAATTGGGGACGGTTTTAAACTAAAAGAGGAGAGATTCAGATTACATGTGGGGAAGAAATTCTCTATGGTAAAGGCAGCGAGGCCCTGGCACAGGGTGCCCACAGAAGCTGTAGCTGCCCCATCCCTGGCAGTGTTCCAGACCAGGTTGGACAGGGCTTGCAGCAACCTGGGATAGTGGAAGGTGTCCCTGCCCATGGCAAGGGATTGGAACTGGATGGGCTTTGAGGTCCCTTCCAACTCAAACCATTCTGGGATGCTATCTAAAAGTTACAACATCAAGGACAAGCAGAAGATGGGAGAAACCATAGGATTATAAAAAATGAGTTAGTTACAGAGCCAGCATTAGATTTCAGATGTATTTCATCTGCCCTGTGAGCATGGCTACATCTAAGCTGATCAGTCTGGGTTCTCTCTCAAGCCACTGAAGATCTAGGCAGGAAAATCTGTGGGGCATTGGGTGCAATTCACTTTTTCTTACAGTAACTATCGAAACCTGGTCAACCAAGTGGTGCCCTAAAAGCACCTTTGCTCCCCACCACAACACAGGTGACTGGCCCAGGTGTAAAAGTCTTCCTGACACACAGACAGCTGTGCTCACTTGCTACCTGTGGGCAGCTGGGGTTAATCTGCTCCAGACCTCTCTGACACAAGGAGAACCACAGAGTCATTTGGGCTGGAAAAGCCCTCTAAGGTCGTCGAGTCCAACCATTCCCCCAGCACTGCCAAGTCACCACTAAACCATGGCCCCAGGTGCCACAGCCCCACATCCACAAGTTTTTTGAACACTCTGAGGGATGGTGACTCCAACACTGCCCTGGGCAGCCAGTGTCAGGGCTGGACATTCCTTTCAGTGAAAGAATATCCAATCTAAACCTGTCCTGGTGCAACTTGAAGCAGTTCCCTTGTCATCTTGTCCCCAGTCATCTTGTCCTTGGTCCCCTGGGAGCAGAGCCTGATCCCCTCTAGCTGCCCCCTCCTGTCAGGGAGTTGTGCAGGGCCAGAAGGTCCTCCGTGAGCCTCCTTTTCTCCAGGCTGAGCCCCTTTCCCAGCTCCCTCAGCTGCTCCTGGAGCTCCAGACCCTTCCCCAGCTCCATTCCCTTCCCTGGACACCCTCCAGCCCCTCAATGTCTTTCTTGTGGTGAGAAGAATCTCATTCTTCCACTCTGCATTTTTCCACTTCGGTTCAAAACAAAGACCTCTCCCTGTCCAATCACCTTCATAGTGAGAAAAGGGGATATATGTGAAAACACTTAATACAAATCTGTAGGACCCTAAAGAACTGTGTTGTGCTTATTCTCGAGGTAAGAAATCTACATTTTGCTTCGGCTGGATTTCCACAGCTCATGTGCACACGCAGCACTGTGGGGGAAAAACCATAAAAAAAAGAAAAGCTATCTTCAGTAGAGCGATAACTTATCTTTCCAGTGATACGTTTCCCCCCCATCTGCATTTGAAATGAGTCAGATTTGGATGGAGGAACAGCACTTGCTGCTTCATGTGCTTCAGAAGCACTGCATGTGCTTCTACACAAGTTTTGTGTATGTGTGCACACCATGGATGTATTAAGGATTTTGCTGTTGTTGTTTACGAGGTTTGAGTAGATAAAAGGGATAAATGTAGTGGGCTCATACACAAAAGTACACTGGGATTAAAAAAAAAAAGTATGGCTATGAACTTATTTAATTAACTCATCTCAAGAAGAGCCATTCCTCCAAACACCACCCAGAATTAAGACATATTCAGGTTTCTCAGAGACCAAACTTGCAGACAGATGCCAGGGGGAACCGACAAATATTTCTAGCATGTTACCACCTCACCTAATCTGTTTAATTGTGTTTGTAAATTCATGAGGCACCCAACTGCTTATCCAAATACCTCACTTCTGTGGAGCAGGTCCTAAATTACAGCGTGTGGCGTACATTACCTCAAGTGCCAGACTTTGTTAAAGATCAGTCCCTTTCCTTATTAACATCCTCTCCTGCAGGGATGGAACCTTCTGTTCAGAGGCATCTCATCCTCACAGATCCCAGTGGTAAACTCTGTGTTTGCTAAAATCACCCTTTGTAGTAATTATATTTTCTAAGCAAAAGAAACCAAACCATGGGTGTTTTCGTTATCCTGTAGCAAGCAGCCTTGTTCTGCCAGATACAGCCAAAGGAAGAAATGGATATCCAGAATTACACAGGAATATTGGTTTGAATAAGGGAGAGAGGCAAGGAGAAGGATATTTATACTTGGAAACTCTATTCCATTTATTCTCTACTGAGGGCCTACTAGCACACACTCCTAGGTGTGTCTTTGTAGCATGGAAATGGGTTAGTTTGAAATTCCAAACAAGGAAGATTTATTTGATGATACATATCCATCACAGGCTTCCTTGCAGATAAGGCTCAGAGAGGAATATGATTCCTCAAACCTCATCTTGCTTCCAAGCTCTTCTGCTCTCACAAGACACAAACTCCAAAATAGGAGAGCCCCAAACCAAATCAACCCGAGGATTAATGTTTCACCACAAAATACAGTCTCACTTTGGAGAATAACATCCTCCTATTCAGAAGAGCTAAGAGACATTGCACTGATATGGAGACTATTGGTTTTCCCTTGTTGTTTTTTTTTGCACTGAGCAAAACCACAGCATGGCTGGCAGGCACAGAAATAGCTGTTACTCATACAGAGATGTTCTGGGGTTTTTTCCGCAATAATATTTCATTCTCTGCCACATCCAGCAGGTCAGGTTTTCCCAGGCAGCTGGCAAAGGCTAATGAAATATTCTCAGTAGTACTTTACAGCTAATTAATCATTCTCCTAAGACAGACCTAATGGAAGAACACAACCTGGAGTGTGATATCTCACACTATCAACATCACCCCGATGAAACTGCACTATTTAATTCCTTTTTTTGGGTTACTAACACAACTATTTGATCACTGTCAAAGCACCACATGGGAAAGGCAATCCCATCTGGGTATTTACACTCCAGCATAATAAACCAGAAATATTTTTTAAGCACTTTGGCCACTTTGGAGGGACTTGAGAGAGATTATACACTTTACTGCTTGAGCCCCACAGGAAGTTCTTGATATGATGCAGGCTTTAGAAGGGGACTGGTGTCTTGGTGTGCAAGACTGGATATCTGCTTTTTCCATCTGATTAATGTAAGGAATCCACACCCACCCCATCCATCCACAGAGTCTCTCCCTCCAGTTCAGTGAGTGATAACCACAGAAATGCTAAACAGAACAAACAAGGATTTACCCTAAAGTAATCTGCAGGTGCCACATCAGCCAATCTTCCCTTCAGATACACATACAGAAAAGATAACACACAACATTTAGCAATCCATTTTTCTGTTCGGTTTCATTACTACCTCAATGGAATATAAATATATGTGTATATAAATATACATATATATACACATATATATGTATACATGGAATGGAGTGAGAGCAGGAAGAGTGAGGACACAGGAAAACATAACATTTAAGTCCCTATAGTCAAGCTTATTTCTGCATAATCAAAGAGACAAGTAAAGCCACGAATTTGCAGAAATCCCAAGCTCAAGTCGAACCTGGAGCTTGTTTTCCTTCCCCAAAACATCGTTTGACTTCAGGGCATTGTAGTCTTCCACCTTCCCTGTGTCCTCAAAAAAATTAAATTGAACTGTGTAATGGGAACAGGTGCCAGCAATAAAGCCTGGAAACTCTATTTGTCCTCCCAAGAAATTGTCTTCTCCCTACATAAGTACAGCCTGGTGCTGTCGATAAATGCAAACGGCATTTTGATAAAGATAAATTATAAAGCAGCTCTTTGGTCTTCTAAAGAGATGGGGCGTTGTGGACAGCTGTTTGGCTGCTGGAGCTACATTTAATGAGATTTGTGCACAAAATTTTTTGCACGTTGGAGTGATGCATTTCACAATGGCACCGAAAACAATTGGGTGTTGTGGGATAAGTACCTTTTACAGTATATCAAGGTCAAACCTTTTACTTGATGTACTTAACTAACCATGTAAAATATTACATCAGCAAGCCTATGAGGCACTTAGAGATATATTCATATTTGCATAATGTCCTCTGTAAGTTAGTCTGCGGTCCTTAAGGGTGTTTAGAATAACTGCATGCAAGAATATACTTAATCCAATCTCATTTTAGCTTTTGCTCTTTTAAGATTTCAAAATTAATAAATCCTCCTGATACTCCAAATTACCATGAGCTTTTATAAGCATAACTTTGTAACTTTAACCCATTTATGAACATACCCTACAGGCATATGTACTAATGAATAAGAAATAACATTAGAAGTTTAAAGATGGTCTCTTTATGAAGTAATGTAAGAAAATCCTGTTAGCTGGATCAAGTACAAAAGTGTGATTTCTTAAAAATAGAAAATCCTTCACAAAATTACTTGTAATTACAATAACCAAAGGATAAAAAGTAAGAATAGTTTAAGCATTGTGCATTATTTAACTTGCTACATGAAATATGTTTTATGTATATGTATGAAGCATGCAAATAGAAATCTGATCTAGAGTGTGCTTCCATGGCTATGGGATTTCTATTTATTTATTTATTTTCTATTGTGCATGATTGCTGTCAAGAACACTGACACATAAAGGATTTCAAATTACCTTAAACACTTGGTGCATCCTCGAGCGAACCAAGCTCTTCTCTCTTTTGCCTCTAAGACATCTGGAGGAGGTGGGGAAAACCTTCCTGGTCAAAGGTTCTCCCAGGATCCCCAAAGTCCTCCAGAATCCGCAAGCTCAACACCTACTTTGGAGAATTACAATGATGATGATGATGATGATGATAAAAACTCATCATAATTAATGGGTCAATAATTGAAATTTCTCCTTCTGCTTGCCATGGGATTGAAGCAGCACCTGCTGCCTGCCCACCATCAGGAGTCATGTACATCCCACTGGATGAAATGTCCTGATGATCAAACCCTGCAAACAGGGCAAGAGAAAGGAGTGAATCCCAGGCATTGTTGCTGATGGCTCATGGGAAGAAAAGAAGACCATGTGGGAACCACGTGGAAGTGGGAAAGAAAGGTTCATTTTGCCCACCACATATCTAATGTGGGCAGAGAAAGTCCCAAAGCATCTCTTGCTTGCCCTCACCCCTTCCCACTTGAAGTTAAACATTAAGTGGTGAAACTATAGGGGCCTCTCCTTTCCCAGTTATGACTTATTATAATAATCCATTTTATTCTGTTCCCAGATCAGCCAGAATTGTTGCTCTCTTTGCAGAGAATAACTGAAAAAAGGGGGTTTACCTGGCAAGAGCAGTCAGTGTGGATCATCAGAGCTGTGTTCTGTCAGTGGAGAGGATACTTAGAACTGAACAGCTGGCCCTGAGACCTCAGTGTTCCCAACAGATCAACTCTCGATTCCCTGAGAGTGGCATTTCAGAATATCAGGGGTGTATTGCTTTCAGAAGGAGCACAGGTGCAAGTCCCAGGCATCACAGGAGTCACCCTGTTATTGTAAGGAAGCTGAAGAGCATTGACAGGTCTCACAACAAAACCCATTTCACTCATCACACGTTGACCTTGGCCATTTTTTGCCCTGCTCAGTGGAGCAAGCAGAAAAGGAATTTAAAGCAGTGACAGGTGAGATGCTGCCAGGTGGGTGCGTTATGGAGATGCTCCACTGCTCTTCCACTGGATGTCACTCTGACATTGAGCCCAGCTCCAGACCCTCCACAGACCCAAGTGGCTTTGTTCAGGGAATAATGCACGAGCTGGTGGAGAGCAAAGCCAAGTGACTCCTTATTAAAGCAGCCTCAGATAGCCAACAGCTCTTTGAGAAGTGGGATCATGCTTTGTCACAGGGATTGATGGGGCAGGACGGCACATAAACAATAATTCCCCAGCCTTAGCAAAACCAGGCTGGGAGGGGACAGATCTGCTGTAAGTTATTCTGGAGATTTAATGCCTACACGGAGAAATTACTGATGCCAAAGGACAGTAAAGCACAGGAGCATAAGAGAACCTTGATCTTATTTAGACTGGGAATTAGAGGAAGGTTTCAACGTGTAAGATCAGAGAGGGTGTGGAGTTGCCTGGATAAGTGGACTAGCAGGACAGCTCTCCCTCTCCACCCAAGAAAACAAACCCCAGCCAGGATTAAAATGGACCTTGATCTGTTTAAGAATGGCACTTCATCAATGTCCAGGTCAAGAGGTGACCAAAAGCTCTGACCCAGGAGGTCTCTTCAATTCTTCAGTTATCAGCAGCACCTTCGCTACTACCCAGCTCTGCTACACACTAAGGAAAAGGATTTTATCAGGAGTACAGTCCCCAGCTGAGAATGACTGGACATATTTCTGCCTCCTGGTGTTCTCCTGCCTCCCTCATGCCTTCTGTGTCACAGTCACAACACGAGGGGACACTCAAACAGGACTAAGAGCTGTCCTGGGCTGGGCAGGTTTCACAGCACCGTAAAAATCAATTATTAGGTTTAGTCACCTAGACCATCTCTCTCTTCTTGTAGGCTAAATTATCACCACCAAAAGTCTTCTCCCGCACTTCACAACCAGCCTGCACCAGAACAGGATGATGCTGGAAGAAATGGCATGAGATAGGTCCGAGTTTGGCTAAGGCTGTGTAGCTCACACTAACCAAAGGTAACAATTCAGGGAGCTCAGATCCCCATGCCAGTGACACTTGTGCAAGGGAACAATTCAAAAATAACACTCTTAGTCTCCTAACAACCAATAAATCAATGAATACTCTTCCTCCTGTATGTGACCACGGATTCTGATGGATCATTAAATAAGATCAGGCATCTCCAGACTGCCATCACTAACATTAGCAAAGCACCAAGCTGGAACATGGCAGGGATCTTGCTCCTGTGTGGCTGGTTGTATCTGGATGTATAGAACCAAAAAAAGCCCATCCTTTCAAAATTGATAGGAATCCCAAGTTCAGACCATGTGCCTGTAGATGGTTTAATAGGAAAGTATGGAAAATACAGGAACAGCCAAATAAAGTGAGCGTAATGAAATCCAAATTGTAGCAATAGAACGCAAATGCTGAGTGGGCCTGAAGAAAGGCCCGTAAGGCATTTGTCTTAGTGAACAACCAGAAGATAAAGTAATAAAATCAAACATAAAATTTAGAGTTCCACGAGAACGGAGAATTACCAGCATGTCCTTGACAAAGAGAAGAAAGGGCAACTTTTAACAGCAAACAAAAGTTTCTAGGGGCTGCAAATCCAGGAATAAAACTATTTTGCAATAGAAAGTTTATTAATATTATGGGGTTTTAAGCACTGGAATGGGCTGCCCAGGGAGGGGATGGAGTCACCACCCCAGAGGTGTCCAAGGAACAACTGGATGTGGCACTCAGTGCTCTGGGCTGGTTGACAAGGTGGTGACTGGGGCAAAGGTTGGGCTTGATGATTCCAGAGGTCTTTCCCAGCCCAAACATTTCTGTGATTCTGCAATTATTCTCTAAATCCAACAATATGAAGTGCTGTCCACGGGATATAACTACTTGTGAGTGCAAAATAATAATTTTATGTAAACAGTGCAATGCACAGAGGAAACATGTCACTGAACCTCAGCCATGTCACAAGGCTGAAGTTACTTTACCACCGCATTACTGAAATTATCAAGGAAGGAAGAGTCTGACATTCCTAAATTTCTTAAAGGATGAATAATTTAATTTAATTCCCACGCTGAATAACAGATTTACTTGTAAATGCTCAGACTTTCATTCTGCACTCAGGGTAAGCACCCTGGCTTTGGGGAAGAAACACTGTATTTGCTTTTATACGAAACAGTAAGTTTGAGACAACCCTTCAGCTGTAAATCTCAATTCCTCTCATTTACTGGGCCATCATTGATGCCTCCACAACAGCAGAAGTCAGAGATTTGAGAGTTTTGAAAGGGTTTAGAGACACAAGTCCCATTAGACTCATGGGAACCGTTCCTGTAAATCTCCCAGGCAGCGCTAAAAAATATTAGTCTAAATTCCTTCCCCCTCCTTTTGCATATTTTAAAGAAACAAGACACAGCCCTGGAGCAGCAGGAAGTAGAGAGGATGCTCTGTTTTCATCATGTTAGCAAGGTTAAAACAAGATAATTGGCTTTGCATGGTGAAAAAGTTTAATAAAAGTTTAATGAAAGGCCCTGAGCAGTGCCAGTATGTTTGTCCTGAACCTGTAGACGTCACACAAAGTATCAAGTGAGGCTGCAATGCCATGTAGGACAAGGCTGGAGAGGAAAATGCTTCTGAGAGATTCCAAGTTCCTCCTGATCATAACGAGAAAGAGAAGTTTTAAAAACTGAAGGAAGGAAAATAATTTTATGCCATTTCAATTAACCAGGAAGGCTGAATGGAAATGTTTCCTCCCGAAGAGCACTATCAACTTCAAGTCTGATTCTCCTTTAGGGGACAGAAAGTTTGATAAAAATGCAGCACCCTGGTGCCGATTGTGATAAACGTCCACAGCAGATGTATTTTAGTGGTGATAAGGAGCTGTGTGACCTTGTAGAGCCCCGGAGCTCCGAGGCAGAGACTGGCGCCAGCGGCCACACCTCAAACTGGAGTCGCCCCTTCTGCAGAGAAAGCAGAGAAAGAAACGAGCTCAGCTCTGACACAAAACATCTTTTAACTCAATTACTGTTCACAAACACAGCCCTGCTCCTGTCTGGGGAAGCAGAGCCCAGTTGCTGTCAAAATGGATAATGAAATGGAAATGGAAAAGGGTGGAAAAAACCCAAACGCACCAGAAACCTTTGCCCAGCGTCCCTCCTTTTCCGAGCTCCGGTCATCCAGTCCCACCCGGAGACACTGCAGGGACTGGCCTCCCAGGAGGAGCAGGCAACATGAAAGTCTGGAATGTGCTCCCTCCTACACCCATCACGGCAAGGCATTTGAATATTGGATTTAGTGTTGTGCTTCCACAGATACAAAATTAGGCCGACAGAAGTCTGGATTCTGGCCCTTGCTCCATCCCGGTGACTTGTGGAGAGCTGGTAGCCAAAAGCATTTGGAACGGTTGTCTCTCTCCAGATGCTGCCATTCATTTCTGTGGGAACAAGACCACTTACATCTAATTACAGTTTCTGCTCAAATTAACAGGACAGAAATGACAGCAAAAAAAAACAAAAAAAACCAAAAAAACCCCCCCAAAACAACAAACAAACCCACCCCCAAAAATTCTCTGGACTAACTGGGAAACTTTTTGTCATCATGGCTTGGGAAGCAGTTGACTTTCAAAAAAAAATGGCTTTTAACTGATTTTAAGTTCATGCGTTCTGACTGCTCAGTTTGTCCCATTGTTAAAGCAACAGCAAAAGGGAGAGAAAAGGGAGAGTTTTATTAGAGATCTTCTGCTTGTGCAAGATTTGTTAAATGGCCACGCAGTCAACTGTGGAATTAGGTCCATCATGACATAAAACATTGTTTTCATTATCAAACCAAATGCCAGTTTCAGGTTACACTATTTATTGTAGAATAGAAGTTATACAAAGACACATTTTCCCTGGTGCTGCACGTGGACTGAAACGTATGTGTGGAGTTTTACACATGAACACTTCTGTCTCTCCCTTCCTTGTGGAAATCAGGACTAATACCACCCAAGGGTGAGAAAATCTGCAGTTTTCAGATGACAGTCAAACCACCCATGTACAACCCCTTTCTTTGCATTCCATTTACCATTAGGATCATATCAGTTGGCCACTGGATGCAGAATATTTCTGCCCTTCAAAGTCCATAGGAATTTTGCTATTGCCAGCAGCTGGACTATGTTGTCATCACAGAAACACAGAATATCCTAGGTTGGAAGGGACTCACGAGGATCATGGAGTCCATCTCCTGACCCTGCACAGGACACTCCAAGAACCCCTCCAAAATGTGCTGGCTCACATCACAGGCATTGAGTACCTTTGCTCTGACTGGTCCAGTCTCAAAAAGGCTGGAAATGGAGGGAAGAGCTGGGCTGTGAGAGTCCTTCCCTCTGTTCCATCAGGGAGCACTAACACAGGGCCTCCAGTCCCAGGAGGGCTCTCCACGTCCTGCTGGTGAATCAACATCCACTTCAGGTTCCCTCCCTGCCAAACAGCTTATGAATATCATTCTGTGCTATTAATCATTACTGATTTATTTTCCTGCTCCAACCTTGGATAGTTCCTGTTTCTCTCAGATCTCTATCAGCGTGTGGTAGATGAAGCAACTCACACCATTCCAAAAGAAGGGGTTAAATCAACATAGTTACAGCTTATAGAGTCAATCGAAAATTCTGTTCCTTTTAAAAAAAACTGTGCTTCTTTTTTCATAGCTGACTTCTAACACACCAGCTCCTACATTTTCCAAGTTTTTTCTCCCCCCCCAGTTTCACAATTGGACACAATTTTAAAGGATTGATAGGAGGCCCAGCTCCTGACTTGTCCCAAGGGGCAAAGTAAAATCACAGAAACCATCAGACATTTGTTTTGTATGTGCCAGCTGTGAAGGCAGCTGACTACAGAGCAAGAATTTATAGACTGCAATGCACAAAAATTTGACTTTTCCTTCTGTTTCAGCAGCAGAGCCCGTAAGACACACCGGTCAAAGTAAAAATCCTTCTCTAGAAATATGGACTTCACCTCCCACTGGACAGACATTTCAAGCCTGAGGTGAATAAAAGAATGGGGGAAAGATTATGCAGTGGGGATCTAGACCAATTTCGTAGGAAAAATAGGGATTACCTTTAACTGCAGCTTTTCTCTCCTGTCCTGCCTTTCCTTAAGAGAAAATAAAAGCTCTCCATTTGCTCCATCTTTAATTTTACGTGCTTTTTAAAACAACTTAGCATAGCTCTTTTTCCCTGGAATTAAACTCACACTGGTAGTTCTAAGAAGAAACCAATACCTATGAACTAGACTTACAAGAAAAGAAATTTTTATCTTCAAGCTGCTAAACATTCAAAGTTATTTTGTAAGGGACTAGCTAAATGTTGATTTCTTTCTCTGGTATTAAAATCACAGAGGATATGTATCTGTATTTGTATAACATGGGAACAGGCAACAGTTTGAAATCAGCTTGCACCATCTTAGTCTTTTCCAGAAAAGATTTTTTTCTAGCCAAATATTAGGGGTACTGTCAGTTGGTTCCAAGGAGAAATTCCTGGAATAACAGCCACTAAGTTCACAGATTTAAAGCTTTATCTAGAGGGAACATGATAGAGAACATGCAGCAGAACAGATTTTTCACTCAAGACTCATTCCAAGAGCTGTAAAGCTACAACAGTTTCCAAAATGTAGGGCAGAATTCCTCAGGTTATTGCCTTACACACATGTCCACACAGCCAACGATTAAAAATTCACAAGAACATCTTGTCAGATGTCTCAGCACTGGTTTTGCTTCCCAGTTTGAGCCTAATCTTACCTTGAGCATTCCTTACATCAGGAGGGAGCGAGACTTGCAATTAAGATGGGACTGGGCAGCAAAGTCACAATAGTTCAAGTCCTGATCCTGCTTCTGAGTTTTGAAGAACTTGTTTAATCCCTCCAAGATGCAGCTTTCCCTGCGTAGAATGGGGATAATACCATTTGCTTTTGGTTGTCTGTTCAGTCTATCCAAATCCCAAGTTATTTAGGAAATAGTTTCTCAGCATATATTTACCCTTTGCTTTGTGGAGCAGGATTTCCAATGCCGTCGGAGCCCTTAAGCAGTAATACTGAAAGCTGGTGAAATAGTGCCAAAGGAGATCATGGTGTGTCCATCTTTTCAAGCCAGGTTAGTCAAAAAAAACCTCCAGAATGTTTCAAACAAAAATGTTCCTGTCTTGAAGAACACAGTTCAGCCACATCATTTCTTCCCAACAGGATTCATCAGTTAAGAGCTGCTGCTTCTCTCACCCTGGCAAAAGGCTCCTGAGTCTGAAGGAATTTAATCTCTGATAAAAAGCTTGAGCACCAGGAAGCATCATTGAGGAGGGGAGACAGTTTTGTGACTCCTACCATGACAAAAGCTCAACTGTATTTCAACCTAACATTGATGGGCCTGATGGAGAGACTGCAGGATTGCATTCTCTGGCTAAAATCAGCCAGGTGTCAGGACAGGTGAACACAGGAGATCCTGTTGTCTTACAAAAATTTGGCCGATCCACTGTGGAAAACTCTCAGCTCAGAGTCATGGGCAAGCAGTGACTTCTTATCACTTCTGACTTCTGACACACAGAATCCCAGAATGGTTTGGGTGGAAGGAGCCTTAAACACCAGCCAGTTTCAACCCCCTGCCATGGGCAGGGACACCTTCCACTATCCCAGGTTGCTCCAAGCCCTGTCCTGGCTTGGAACCTGGCCTGGAACACTTCCAGGGATGGGGCAGCCACAGCTTCTCAGGGCAGCCTGTGCCAGGGCCTTACCACCCTCACAGCTCATGCCAAGAGTAGTCCTTAGGAAGCCTTTGCAAAATTCTGAGGAGCAAATATCACCCCAAATACTGCAGGCCATTCGGGGAAGTTCTTTTGCACATGAGAAAAAGGGATGTGTTTGGAAGAATACAGCCTGCAAGTTGTTCACCCCGTTCCACTAAGCCTCCTAAATCATCTGGAGGTGTCCCAGTTAAGCAGAACTACAATCCCTATTAAGTGGCACTCATTGCCACTAAGCATCGTTGGACTTACATGATTTCCCTTGTAGATGTCTGGATTAAGTGGTTTTGCCAACTAAGCACCTCCTTTTCCTGATTCAGCGGAGCGTACGGAATCGTGCGTATTTTACCGCTTTGTGGATCTCAAATGGCATGAAAAGGGGCTGGTTCTGTGAAAATTGAAATGCAGTTTATCTGTTGCACAAGTTTTCAATACACGTGAGCTCCAGGGGCATGTGGAATACATTTCATCCCACCCATCCATACAGCCCTGCATTGCGTATATAGAACGGCCTCGCCATGCACTTAACCTGGTCTGATAACATTCTTCTGAGCCAGGAATTGTGTGCTGAACCTCGGAATAATGCCAGGGCACAAAGGAAAAGGGGAAAGAAATAAGTAAGTCAACCCCAAATCCAGGCACCTTGAAGCAGAGCTCTGAGAAAACCGTCTGTCTCAGTGGAAAATCCTAAGGCTGGTACATTTTGGCGGCTTTCAGAGCGAGCAATGCCCCTTTCATTGGACACTCAAAGCTCTAGAGTCACATCTGTTTGTGCTGGCGTGAGATTGGCACGCTGCTCCCACGGATGAAAGCCAGAGCCGTGGTGCCAACCTGCTGGGAAAAGCATGGCTTTCAGGATTTTTCCCTTTCTTTCCTTTTGCTGCAAGGATTCTCATGCAGTGCCAAGGCAGCGCAAGAGGCGAGCGCGCACAAGTTTTCTTTGGAGGATGAGGGGAATGGATGGAAAGGAGGAGGAGGAGGAGGGGCTGAGAAGTGTGAGGGGGGAGAAAGGCATCTTGTCTGAAAGCTGAACCTGTCACAGTGTTCTTTCTTTTTTGGTGATGACGAAACAGGTCTGCAAATATCTGGACCACAGAAGGCCGCAGAAGATTTGCCATTAACTTCTGCAGAGGCAGCTCCTGTGCCTGCGTGCCACGTACCCCCCCAGCCTTGGGTGGGAACGGGCCTGATTTTCAAAATATGAGCTTTACAAATTGCTTCCTTTTCAGGTGAGGCAGATCAAGGTTCTCATCTCCAGATTGCCTGGAGAAGGCTCAGGGGTGACCTTACTGCAGTCTTGCCACACTTGAAGGGGGCCTACAAGAGAGGGAGAGAGACTTTAAACAAGGACGTGGAGTGACAGGACAAGGGGGAATGGCTTCCCACTGACAGAGGGCAGGGTTAGATGGGATATTGGGAAGAAATTCCTGACTGTGAAGGTGATGAGGTCCTGGCACAGGTTGCCCAACGGAGCTGTGGCTGCCCCATCCCTGCAAGTTTTCCAGACCAAGGCTCTGAGCAACCTGGTCTAGTGCAAGATGTCCCTGCCCAGGACAGGGGGTGGAATGAGGTGGTCTTTAGGTCCCTTCTAACGCACCCGTTTGATCCAGTTTAGGCACTGATGAATCAGGGGTTGCAAAGCCAAGCTTGCAGGCCCTTGATCCCAGGAGACCCCCGAGTTCATGGTGAGTGCCTTGGTGCCTTTATCAGTGGACAGGGAGAGCTGGAGGCCTCTTGGTGTGGCTGATGAGTCTTTTGCAGCTCATGCTTAAAACAGTAACACTGTTAGCAGTGGGAGGTAACAGAAGCATAAAATCATTTTGGTGGGAAAAGCCCCCTAAGATCATAGAATCCAACTGTTAACCCAGCACTACCAAGCCACCACTAACCCATGTCCCCAGGTGCCACATCTACAAAGCTTTTAAGTCCCTCCAGGGATGGGGATCCACCACTTCTTGGGCAGCTGTGCCTGCGCTTGACAACCCTTTCTGTGAAGAATTTTCCTGCTATCCCATCTAAACCTCCTCTGGTGCAACTTGAAGCTATTTCCCCTTGTCCTGTCTCTTGTTCCCTGGGAGCAGAGCCCAAGACCCGCCCCTGGCTGCACCCTCCTGCCAGGGAGTTGTGCAGAGCCAGAAGGTCCCCTTGAGCCTCCTTTTCTCCAGGCTGAGCCCCTTTCCCAGCTCCCTCAGTCACTCCTGGTGCTCCAGATCCTTCCTCAGCTCCACTGTCCTATTTGCACTTCATTTTCAGGTCAGTTTGGATTAATGGGAATTCATGGAATTTGAATTCTAAAATAGGGTTCATCCAGGAATACATGTGAGACCCAGGTCTCAAATATGATTCCCTGAACATCAAGTGGAAAGTAGGGCCAGGAAAACATTACTACACCTTGAACAGCATCACCAGCAGGAAAATAGCACATGACTCACGAGGCCAGAACCCAGAGAGGCTTTCAGCGCCTTCTTAAGGGAAGATTAAAAAAAAGCAAAAGAAAAAGAATTTGGAGTTGCAGCCGGACTGAGATTACCGCTAACCTCATTCTTGTGCCTTGTAAAGTATCTCAGAATAATTAAATCTGTTCCTTTTCTTTAATTAGCCCTGTGTCTCATTAGAGCAGTTCACTGCCGTGTCTTTATTTACTTGATTTGTATCTCCTCCACACCTTTGCCTTCCCTCCTTCACCTAATCTTAACATCTCTCTTTTCCTTCCCTTAAAGCTCTTTATTTTAGTGCTTTGATGTTATATTGGCTTCCCCTTGACATGTTTTGTTTAAAAGAAAAACAAAGACAGAAAATCTATACACAAAACAGAAGTCAACTACATCTTGACAAATCAAGCTTTTAAAAAGTCAGAAAAAGCAGATTTAGAGATGAAAGCTCATTCTTAACCCAGCTTCCTTCTTCAGAGACCTTAATATGATCTCTTTATGTAACTGTTTGCCAATTAATTCAAAATATAATGCAAGCTGCAATTTTGCTTAGAGACACGCATTCATTAGGGTTGGGGAAAGTATATAGTTTTCAGGCTTTGATTGATTTTTTAAATCTCATTGAGACATACAGAACAAGACGTCTTTTAAAGACATCAATTGTCCAAACAGCCACGGTTTGTATCTACAAATTTACAAGAAACAGATGGTTTGCACATGGGTGGAAAACAGAGTTATCCTAGAAGAATGGTAGCAGCATTTAATCTGAGAGTGACGACAAGTCCTGCTCAAGTTATGACCTACATATGGAGAAAACAGCAGTTCACCATCACAGAGTTTGCCTTTCCCAACACAGAGAAATCAGATTCCTGAACGGGGAAGATCATAACCTGTAGAAGTTGCTCTGGACACTTGTAGTTATCACTTCCACCCTCTGGAAGACGCCCTGGCATTGCACCTACGGCATGAGGACACGTGGCTTTACAGGCAGACAAATCCCTTAAACCAGCCCAAATTCAAATAGGAAAGATTTTTTCCCCCCCCCACCGATTCAGCTTGAGAAACACACATCTTGAGGAGACAGTGATTGCAGGGACAGAGGTTTCACAGGCAGCTTTCCTGAGTTCACACCTAAACAGTGCTGAGACCCCAACATTGTCCATCTGATCCTTGGTACAACAGCTTGCTGGCATTCTCTGGGATGCAAGGAAAGATACTAAACCATAAGCTGTGGAATATGTTATTAGGGTTCACTGGCGTGTGTTCCAGGTACCCAGAGTACTCATTAAACAGGAAAGGGTTTAACTGAGCCCAACAGATTTAATTTTCAAGGATTCCTGAGTGGACGCAGAAGTCCAAACCTTGATGCCTTTCAGACCTCTCCACTCATTGAGAGTGATTTGCGGTCCCTGCCCTGCTTTACCTCCAGCTGCAGCTGCTACAGAACAATGATGCTGCAGCATTCAGCTGCGGATGCAGCCCAAGATCTCATCAAAAATGGAGTCCCTGCCTAGAAAGAAAATTGCAGACATCTAAGTCCTGGTATAAACCAAAAAATTCCCTGCATTTTTCACATGTAAGTGGACTGAAACATCAAAAGTCCTACCCAGACATTTTGGGCACATCAATTAAGTACATTAGTGTATAGAATACTATAGGTAAAATAAATGCCTCTTTGAACTTTATCCCCCATAGAGTTTGTTTGGAGACCACACCAGCTCAGCAGGCATAAAAACAACTTTCTGACCCCACCATGGTTTTCAAATACGTAACAAATTCTCTTAGAAAGGTACAGTGATACCTCTGCAGTCAGAGCTCTCAGAGTGTGGCAGGATGTAAACTCCTTGTGCCACCAGATCTCACGGAGCCAGGTGGAAAAAGAAAATCTGAGCAGCAGATGGGTGAAGGAAGTGGATTGACCATGAGAGAGGGGTACAGTGCAAACAAAAAGAAGGAAAAGGAAACCACATGGCTGTTGGGTGAAGGGGTCAACAGCTGGCTCATGACACAGGAGAGCAGCACAGGGCAACAGCACAGCACTGCAAGAGTATGAGACACCAGATTATAATTTCAGGGTGCAGGAGCCTGCTCTGAGCTTCCCACTCAATGCAGAAAAGTATCAGGGAGATGATCTTAGCATAAGAATGAAGGGATGCCAGAATGTAACCTGTTTCAGAGTGCCCTGTGCTGTCCCAAATCTGATGCCGTTAGAGGCTCTGTGAAAATAAAAGAAAAATTTTTTTAAAATCAGCAAACCCAGTAACAAGATGACAATATAGATGGGTTCCTCAAGGGTCCCAGATAATCAGGATCCCAGCCCTGTCCTCTTTGCTCAGACAAAACTACTGAAGGGAGGAATTTCCTCTGTGACAGAGCGTGCTGGAAACATGCCCAGGCCCACCATGGCTCCATCCCAGTAGTTCAGCGTGGAGCTCCCGGGGCTATTCACGATCAAGAGAGTGAATTCTATAGCCCCCTGCTTCCCCCTGCCCCGCTGGCAGCCAAATTCCTACACTGGCCTTATGCAAATCCAGCCCAGCCCCCCTGCTCCCCACTCCTCAGCTCTGTGCAATATTTTATTTTTCCTATTGTTTTTCCAGGACAGTATAGAAAACATCGCGTATTTTTCTCTGCTGACAGTCTCAGGCCACAAAGGAAAATAACCCTGCCCTCACAGAGGAGGTCTGCAAGCACACAGCACATGCTTAGGCCCCGTTCCTGGTGCCACACTCCCACGAGGTCTGGCACACCAGGTTACCATCCAGGGCAGCCTGTTTCCCCAGCTGCTGCTGCCCCAGGCACTGTCCCAACAGTGGGATCCCATTCCCAGCTGGCAGTCGGCTTCTCCAGCATCCAAGGGGCAAAACTTTGCACCCAACCCCATCCAGCCGTGGGCCTGTTGTGGTTTACAGGCAGCTGTGCTCCCTGCAGAGGGGTTCTGTAACGGGGGTTCAGACGCTTCACAGCGGACGGCTCTGAGAGGGATCTGCACGGGCTGGATCCATGGGCTGACGGCAGCAGTGTGAGATTCAACAAGGCCAAGGGCTGGGTCCTGCCCGTGGGTCACAACAACCCCCTGCAGCTCCAGGCTGGGGCAGAGTGGCTGGAAACTGCCCAGAGGGAAAGAGCCTGGGGGTGCGGGTGACAGCAGCTGAACATGAGCCTGGTTGTGCCCAGGTGGGCAAGAGGCCAGTGGCACCTGGCCTGGACCAGGAACAGTGTGGCCAGCAGGACCAGGGCAGTGACCATTCCCTGTGCTGGGCACTGGCAAGGCCACACCTCCAATCCTGAGGTCAATTTTTGGCTTCTCACAACAAGAAAGATGCTGAGGGCATGCAGTGTGTCCAGAGAAGGAAACAGAGCTGGGGAAGGGTCTGGAGCACCAGGAGTGGCTGAGGGAGCTGGGAAAGGGGCTCAGGCTGGAGAAAAGGAGGCTCAGAGGGGACTTTGTGGCTCTACACAACTCCCTGACAGGAGGGGGCAGTCAGGGGCAGGTATCGGGCTCTGCTCCCAGGGTACAAGGGACAGGACAAGGGGAAATTGCTTCAAGCTGCACCAGGAAAGGTTCAGACTGGATATTAGGGAAAATTTCTTCACAGAAAGGGTTGTCCAGCACTGGAACAGGCTGCCCAGGGCAGTGGTGGATCCCCATCCCTGGAGAGACTTAAAAGCTTTGTAGATGTGGCACCTGGGGACATGGGTTAGTGGTGGCTTGGCAGTGCTGGGTTAACAGTTGGATTCTATGATCTTAAAGGCCTTTTCCAGTCTAAATGAATAAATGATTCCCATGGCATCAGGTTCTTCTGGAATCCTCTGTCAACTCCAGGAGCTGGCAAGTGTGGCCAAAGGAATTGCAGAGCTGTGCTTGTCGAGGCAGTTCACTGGTCTAGCAACATTTTCTTTTCTCCCACATGACAAAATAAAAAGCAGGAGAGAATTATTTGTCAGATCAATCCCTGTGTTAATCTAGTTGCAAGTATAATGTGATTTCCCTCCTGCCCCAGTAGTAGGTATTGCAACACCTTACATATGGATCATTTTAATCTAATATAATCTGGCTGGCTAGAAAGAAGGTTTCCCTCCACCACAGCTGCTTGTGATTAATGCTAAATATACATGCCAAGCTTCAATCAGCAAGAGTGTGCATCTTAGCTGCTCTGCATTTGGTAAATCAACAGTAAACCCTGGAAAATGCAGAAGATGCTGCAAAGCTTTACATGCTTAAGTTATATCCATCTTTTTTTTCTCCCCCAGATGCTTCCTCTCCCTTTGCCATTGCTAATGTATCATGATCTATTACTACTTTTCTCTAAGCAAAATTGATTTAAAAGTTGCTGATTGCAGGAGATAAGAAGTGTCAGCTCACCTTTACAAAAAACAAACCCTGGGCAAATACTCATTAACTGTTTTGTCCTTTTCGTTTTACATTCTCTTGCTGCAAACTTCAGCAAGAGGAGAAGCGTCTGCTGGAGCTAAGATCAAGCACATATGTTATAATAAAAACACAAAGCCAATAAACGATAGCTTTTCTATCACTATTAAATACAAACATGTATTCTTATTTTACTATAATTATCAAACTAGGATTAATATAATCTTGTATATTGCTTCCCTTCACGGTGAATTAAATTATGTAAAAAGTCTCCCACTAGTATTCTTACCCAGCAAGAAACATTTTAATTGTAAATTTGCCTTTTGGAGTCTTTAAATGACACACACACACATGCATTAAAAAAGGCCACTACTATGGAAGCTGTGTATCCACTAATCTGTAAATAGACTCCCAGTCCAGGACTCATCTCTGAAATGTGGCATCAATTGCACAGGCTCCCATTTAGTTTTAGTTGAATAAAGCCATACTAGATACGCAAATAACATCAAACTTGCCGGATTAGAAAGGGGGCACCTCATACTCTAAATCATGATTGTCAATCATCACCCAGGATTAAGGGATATAGTTTAAAAACCTAAAAGCAAGCACTTCCTTTTAACTTCTGCCTACTGTGCATTTTGGATTATCGCCCAGAAGCAGCCTTACTTGAAACAAGGCTGCCTCCCTTCTGCCACGTCCGGGAAGTGCATCTTTGCCATCTCCTCACCTCTGCTTGGGGGAAAAAACCTCTCAGCAAAGCATGCAATTTAGATTTGAGATCTACTGCTGACTGTGATTATATTTATAACTTGCTTTTCACAGAAAAATGGGGGGTTATTTTTGGCTTAATAAGTGCTTTCTGAACACAGTCCCCATTCTTACCACAAAGATGTAAGGCAGTTAAAAACCAGAGCAGCTGCTCTGTTCTTCCACAGACCTGGCAGCCTCCCTGAACCACCGACTTCTTCGTGAAGGGTTTTGAGGGAATTACCTGGAATTCATTTCATTGTGCTCCTAAAAGCAGAGCAGCGTGCCTGGGATAACCCACCTGCTCTCCTGCACACTGCACAGCCAACATTCAGCCTTCCAGCTCTGTCCCACACCTCTCCCTCTGTCACTTTTCCCACCTTCCCCTGGTTGAGCTACAAGTTGGGCAAAGTAAGAGATGCCACTTGGAAAGCCTCTCCTCGGCTGTCAGAAGAGACCATGGGATAGGGAGATTTGGTCAATAAACATTAACATTGAATGTGAATGTCAGCTCAGTGAGCTGAGCTCAGGACTGGGACATAAACCAGGAATAACTTATGGGAATGGTTAAGAGAAGTGGCTGCTGTTTGGGCCCCAACTCATAATTAAGCACCTGATTTCCCATGTTTGTGGTTTTCCTCATCTGATGTAAAATTCAGGTCATTCTTGGGCTTTTGGTTGTTTCTGCCCAACAAATGTGGTGCCAGCTGATGCACCTGCATGTTGCACTGGGGTTCCTGCAACACCTGGGCATGCAGGTTCTGTGGAGAGCTGGACACGGCTGAACAGCTGTGGGACTGGACCCAGGTAGAAGAGAAACCAAACAAGGAAATGGGGCAGAGAGGGAACCTGTCTGCACAAACAAGGACCTGTTTGCTCTGTCCGAAGGCATTCCCAGCTGGTGTTCTGTGTTTCCATTCCTTTGGCTGCTACCACAGACAACACACATCCCATCCTGTTCCATAAAAATAGGATTAAGCCATCTTCCACAGCTAATCAAAGCCTTTTCCAAAATCAGTATTTTTGGAACCTCTTTATAACTGAGATGGTCACCAGAACCTGGGGACAAGGGTCATACCCTCACTGATGTAAATTCACAGCTGCACTGACTCCATGTCCAAAATCTAAAGGAATCAAAGATCTTGCCCCTAAGGGACAGTTCATGGCTGCAAACTGATTAAAGAAAATATACACTGGTTCTTTAAGCAAGAAGGGGAAAAAAATCAGCTAAGGCTAATCTTATCAACATATAACCTTTTAATCAGATTATTGAAACAACATGTTAATTTATGAAAAGTTCAGCATTCTATTAAATTGCAAACAACGTAGTGAATTGCAACCCAACAGGCTGCTTCATTGAATTCATGCAGCCACTCCTGGCAAAGGCATTCCAAATTTGAACTTAATTAATATTCCTACTCCTGGTTTCCATAGTTTCTTTTTAAACACGAGTACCAGCAGAAACTGGCAGTAACTTTACCCATATTCTCAATAATAACCCCCCTCTGGCTGTCAATATGTATGAAAGGAAAAATTTTTTGCATACCCCAAACAGCCTGTCATTTTCCTGTCTTTTGTCAAAAATATGTTGGCAACTTTTTTCCCCTCTTTTTTTTTGCTTACACAGCTTAAGATGCTTAACTGTTTCTCTGCTTGGGTTGTGAGTGAGGCACCTTCCCTCCTTTGAGTATTGACCTCAAATGCCAGCCACATTGCAAAAAAAAAACCAACCCGGATTTCACAGATGTACGGGGAGGAAAAAAGCTTTCCTTGGAGAATCAAGAATGTAAGTGGTTGAAATGCTTGGGGAAGTATTTAATGTTTTCCATCCTTGCTTAGGAACTTCAAAAACTACTTGCGTCCATCTTGGACCAAGAACTTACTATTCTAAATATGATTTAAAATTGTTTCTCTATTCCTATACGAACTGAATGTCAGAAACACAGACCAAGAAATCCTCACTCACCACGTGGACAGGAAGCAGGAGAAGCACAGCACCGAATCCCACTTGGGCATGGAAAAGGAGGAAAGAGACCTTCCCAGCAGTGCCCTGCTTCCACAGGAATCTTTCCAGAGGGTACAGCTCCTCTGCAGCTCCACACCACCTCCCTTTCTGCATGATGTGGTCCCCAAAACCATCTTTCACTGTTCACCAAATGAACCCCTCATTCATGGTATCCTCTGGCTTTTAGGGAGTATTTGTCTTTTGTGCTGGTACAAGAGTAACATAAATATCATTTGGGAGGGTACCCAGAGAGCAGAGGGCTCCCATGAAGAATTTCAGGCAAAAATCTGCGTAGCAAATCCACCCTGAGCCCTGTGCTGCTACAGGACACTGTAATAAAGATTAATTCCTCAAGCCTGGGGACCAGTGACTTCAGATTTATGCCTTTGGACTTCTGCACAGGAATAACCCTGGATTACTTTCCATGGGGAGCTCAGTGTCTCTGCTTCATCTGGCCAAACAAATCCCAAGGATCTCAGACAGCGTCTGAGTGAACCTCTCTTAGAAGCAGGGTTGACCAGCTGAGCTTTAAAGCAGGTGAGATGTCAGTGATGGCAGGTAGAAAGTGACTTCACAATTCCCTAAACTAGGGACTAAACCTAAAGCATTTTCCTAAACTGAAACCAGCAGGTAAGCTCAGGGTCTTTCCATGGATATATCCAAACAGATTCTTCTCTCTGAATTTACTGGGAGGGTGGTGAGACACTGGCACAGATTGCTCAGGGAAGTTGTGGCTGCCCCAGTCCTGGAAGAGTTCCAGGCCAGGTTGGACAGGGCTTGGAGCAACCTGGGATAGTGGAAGGTGTCCTTGCCCATGGCAGGGGGCTGGAATGAGATGGTCTTGAAGGTCCCTTCCAACCCAAACCATTTTAGGTTTCTAATAATTTCTCGGGATGGCACATTAGTCTCATTTCAATCAAAAGCAACCTAGGCATAGATTTTTTTAAAAAAAAAATCCAATCATTTTTATGCCGAANAATCCAATCATTTTTATGCCAAAAGTTCAATGCTAAGATCAGAAATACAAATCAGTGCATCACCAAACTGTAGTGAGCTCAGCAGCAGTTCGTTGTTCATCCCATCTGTTGACCAGTTGAAATGTGTGAACTGGTGTCCAGTTAGAACATATGTTAATATCCAGGAGATGTGCCAGATGCTGCATGTCTCACAAGGACCCACAGCACACGCAGCCACTCATCCACCTGTGGGACACGACACGGCACAGAGGGTGCTCCAGAGGGATTTAAAGGAGTTCAGAATCACAGAATCATTTAGGGTGGCAAAGACCTCTCAGATCACTGAGCAAGGGGAGGAACCTTTTGGGCATCGTTCCCCAGGAAACCAGGCGTGGTTTACTTCAGCGTTCAACACAATAAAAGTAATTAACATCCTCCCTGACAAAACAGAGTTTAGATACACACAGTCGGTAAATCAGCTTCTGCACCTCGTTTAGGGCTGTTAAATGCAGTGTTCTTTATGACCTGAAT
>WEIT01007747.1:166084-181668 GCA_013389985.1 Dryoscopus gambensis
GGGGGGCGGGGCGAGGACCAGGTGACTTCCTGAGGTGCCTTTCTATCTGAATTATGTCTATCCCACATCTGGGAACACAAGCACTTCAGTACAGCCATAGGTGAATCTTCCACCTGCAAAGGCTGTACTAAAGAAAAATCCAAGCTAGTAAAGATTAAACTCACAGATTATAAACTGGCACAGTGAGTCTACATCACAACCTCAACAGGTACAGGAGCAGATGGTGATGCCAAAACCCAACTAATCAAACACTAAACACAACAAGGCAACCTTGGGCTGGATGTGACACCTATTTCATTCCATCAAGGCTGATGTCAACCACAATTTCCAGGATTTCACAGGATAAGAAGCCTGCCTTCAGGGTGCCACAGTGCAAAAAGGTGATGTCTCATCCTGTCATTCCAAATTCTGCTGTTACATTGAGTTCAATCATCGGGGCTCTGTTAGCTGTTGCCTCCTGTGTTGCCAGACAGGGAAGCTCAAAGCCACCTGTGAATCGGGAGGGGACAAGATGACAAGCAACTGTTTGACTGGTGAAGATCCTATTCTTGGAATAGTTCCTGCCTATCCTGCCAAAAATGCCTTGGCTGAGGAGTGCGTGGTGGCTTGGGAAGAGGGATGAAGAGAGGGGAGGGAGTGCTGAGGATCAGAACTGCCTCCAGGTAAGGTAGACCCAAGGCTGAGTCGAAAGAGAATGGCAGGTTAGATGGGAGAGATGGGCATCCAGGAGGGTGTCCGGCCAAACCCAGGGTTTTCTTCAGAGGGAGATAAATAATTTCTCCTTGATGTTGGTGCTGGCCTTCAGCTTTAGAGACTCTCAGACTCAGGGAACTGGTTTAAAAAAACTGATTGGAAAGCCCAAGTGACCCTTTGATGGGGCAAAAAGATGTCTTGTGGTTCACAGTTCCTAACACAGAGAAAGGCAAATGGGATGGCTGGAAATAACCTTCATTGCTGCACAAGGGAAAAAAAATCTCTTAATTCTTCAGCTGCTCTGAGAAGGGCAACAGACATTATTTCTGTTATGGCCTGATAAGCCTTAGCTAGAAATGGATCCCGGAAAACAAGAGGGTGAAGCAGTGAGGACATATGAGGGCAGGTCATAACCAGAGCCCTGCAGGAAGCAGGCAGACACGAGGTACACCCCAACACACTGCCTGAGCAGCTCTGAAATACCAAAAAGCCTGAGAAGCCACTCAGACCAGGCCCAGCCCTGCAAAACTCCACCTGTGAAGGGAAGTTCACTGTGGAAAAAGAATCAGGATAGAGACTTCCAAGGAGGAGAGAAGAAAGCCCATTCCTCCCCGAAGCCGGGGATGGAGCAGATGGATGGCATCTGTAGATTGTCTGACTTGCAGCACAGCTCATTGTGCGGCGTTCGGCGAGTGCCCAGCCACGGGCAGAGCAAACGGTCAGACAGCAGCTGCCACTCAGGCAGGCAGAGCTGGGATCCAGGGGGAGCAGAGGGACAGGGGGCCTGTTCTGCTCTGCCAAGGACCAGCAGGCGTGCAAGGAGAGAGATGCCAAGCAGAAGGGAACCAAGCTAGAAGAAAACTCATTTTGTTTGAAGTTAGCCAGTGTCAGATTAAAGAAATCAAAGACTTGTTTAGAGTAAAGCAAAGAGAAATAAAGGAAGTGTTTTTCAGATTTCAGTCCAAGCCTTTTGTCCAGTTCAACCTCTTTTCTCTTGCTCCTCGATTTGCTTGTTTTCTTCATCAGTCACAACAGAATGGCTCCTCCAGAAGAGGCTCATCCCTAGGCTTTGGATCACCAAAGAGACCAAGATCAAAGCAATTCAGGAAGCAGTTTCATGCCTGCATCACCCTAACGTGCTCCCTCACACAGCACTGCCACGGGAGATAAACCCCTGAGCAGTGATGTGCCACGGCAGCCAGAGGGGCTGTGCAGCCTTCATAAAGACAATTCCTGCACACAGAAAGGAAGCATTTGCCTGCTATCAAATTCTCTGCTCTCCAGTCCACCACCAGACTTAGCAGGGAAGCAAAATCATCTCTAGGTTCTTCCTCTGGACAGGGAAGATGAAACCCAATGAGCCATGCAAGCTGAATTCATTACAGGCAGTTTTCAGGGGTCAAAATAACAAGCAGCCATGGCTTTTTTGGCCTCTGCAAGTAGATGAGGTTATCTTACTCATTAGGCATCTCATTTTAGCTGGTCCAAACAAGTGGCTTGCATCCCTTCAGAAGTGATGAAACAATTGAGACTCGTCTAGGAAGCAAATCATCTGTCCTACATTAGTTCCACGCCAGAATGAACCAGACTTTGGAATAGATCCCTTCTCTCTTATTCCATGATATAGAGAGCCTGCACAACGAGCACAGTGCCCATTTAAACTCACAGAAGGGGAATTTGGTGATCAGTCCCCCATGATGTTACCATGCCTGGGGAACTGCTCCACTTTTGCTTCTTTTGGCTCCAGTTCTGTCTTTTGTGGCAGTGCAGAGTAGCTGTGTTGTCTTCTGCAGTCTTGTTCCATCACAGAACTGGCTCCATTCTGTTTCCCCTTGGAATCCACACAGTTCAACATCCAAAAAATAACTACCACTGAACTAAAACGAAAACTTTCAAAATGTTATGTTTCTGTCCCATCGCTTCCTCAGCACATCTACTTCTTTCTGGGTCTATTTTATACAGGGAATGCTCAAAAAGGAGAGCTATTCCTTGTCTTTTTTGGCATGAAGCAATTTTCTGGCCCTGACAGTTAAAAGAAAGTACACTCCAACTCAAAGTTGGAGACAAGTGCAAGAGTGTGTCTGACAGCACCATTGACACTCATACCATTGTTTTTTTTAAAACCGAGTTGACAGACTCTTAGGAGTTTCTAAGAACAGACATTTCCTGAGCCTGATTAGGACCTTACTGAGTCCTGGAAATAAAGCCCCAGGATGAACTCTCCTCTTTAGCCAACACCGCTGTTGATTTCTGCCCTCGCCACGAGCCTGAACAGTCGGGCACTCGGCGCTACCACTGAATCATGATTTCCTGCCTTCTCTTTTGCAGCTTGGCCCCTCACATTGCTAAATGTACCATTTTTCCATGACACAAAACAGAAAACTGCCCACCTGCCTGTTCCTTACCTCACACGGTGGGTCTGAATGGAAAACACCAACACAGAGGGAATTACACGTTGCACAAAGAACGGCTCCGGCTTTCTCGACAGAAACAAACCACGCTTTGGATCACATCGCTGCTGCACCAGGCATCGTCCCTCCAGCGGCCTGATCTGAGGGTACCTTCTGGAATAATGTCCTAGAGGGAAGGTGACAGCTCTTTCTTACCCTCCCCCTCCTCCCTTCACACACCCAGCAGCATTATTCTTCCAGGACTGTTGTTTGTAAAGACCAAATAAAGCCATTTCCTTTAAAGCAAAGCGCCTTCGTAGTGTAAAGGCTTCAAAGAGATCTTTGTCCATCTTTGCAGAGACAACTACAACCTTGAACCTACGTGATTTTGTTTCCCTAAAGTCACTTTAACCTATTTTTCAATTTGCAGAAAAGAGGAGTCTTTTCTTGCTAACAGAAGCACCACCTTAGCACCCCCTCATCAAAAAATTAAGTGCTGTCAGCTAAAGACGCTCCACTGTCTGCTCTGAGTTATACACCAGTCATGGTAGGTTTTAATTTGATTAGTGATTGGGCTAAAAGCAGCTAAATAAAAATTATAATGCCCAAGAGCCACTTAGACTTGTTCAGACACTTTAAATACCAAATCCCTTCAGCAATATAACATTATCTTTATAGACAAAACTGAGTTTAAAAGTACAAATCTAATTGATCTCAAGTGCATTGGAATTACTATATTTAGGCACTGGATTATGTACTACAGAAAGCCTCATGCTATGCAGGCAACAAAACTAATTGTGGGAAGACAAAGGTATGTGTCTAACATGCTTATGGACTTTTAAAAATTCATATTTCCATTGAAGCTGGCAAAGTTACAGCTGCTCACACCAGCAGTGAATTTGGCACTGTGCCCTATATGTTGAGCAAACATAAGCCAGCTATTTCTGGTCTCCTTCAGAAGACCTGGACTTCAAGCTCTGCCTCAAAATTACTATTTAAGGCTCTCACTGTTGCAGGAAGAAAAAAGTAAATTAAAAAGCAGCAAGTTGACTCTCAACAGCTAAGCAGGACTTTCTTTTCTTTAGTCTCAACCAGGGGGTCAGTTCATGCAGACATTTATGGCAGATGCTCTGACACTGAAGAAAGATGTCTTTCCACAGTTAAAGAAGCTTTTCAAATGTAAGACGCTATTTCAGAATAAAGGAGTTGCCTAGACAAGAGGAAGGAGCACTCCATCCCCACAGCCACTCCTGAAATTAATATAGATCAGTATATATACCAAAACCCCCCCATATATACAAAAAAAAAGGGTACACAAATGGAGAGATTCACTAGCTCAGCTGAACTTGTGTCCGGCTGTTCAGGAACGTTCTTTTAAAGTATTCAGATGCAGGGATTCTGGCTGCTTTGAACTGCTGCTCCTTGCAATTTAGTTGCCTCCCTGCAGACAGAATTCCCCAGGAGGAAAAAAGCAGCAAAATCCATTTTTCCCCCAAAATACAACCCCTGATCTGCATGTCAGAACAAGACAATTGTCAAGAAACACTGGCAGACAACACGATCCAAGATTTCAGAATGATTTTAGTTGGAAAGGACCTTAAAGCCCATCTCATGCCACCCCCTGCCATGGGCAGGGACACCTTCCACTATCCCAGGTTGCTCGAAGCCCCATCCAACCTGGCCTTGGACACTGCCAGGGATCCAGGGGCAGCCACAGCTTCTCTGGGCACCCTGTGCCAGGGCCTCCCCACCCTCACAGGGAACAATTTCTTCCTAATATTGAGCCTAACCCTGCCCTCTGACAGTTTAAGATATTCCTCTAAAACTTAGTGACTCATCCCATGTAGTATTTCCTGCTTATCCCAAAATGTCTCCTCTTGATCCTTCTTTATAAAAGGAGATACATTCACTGGTTAAACAGACTAACTTGACCCACAGGGGCTTCAAAAATGCATTAAGAAGGGAAAACAACACACAACATAGCAGAAGACAAAATAGGTCTTAAAAATAGAAAAAAAACCAGAACACCTGATCTCCGGTCAATTCAGGAAAATCCACAGAAGGAATCCACCTATTACAAGGGGCTGAGCTGGGTCTTGGAGATCTTATTTCCAGCTGTTCCCTAACAGACTGGAGGGTGAAGGAAAGGACTTGGATAAGAAATTCCATGGAAGAGAAAGAATCTTCCTAGGTTGAAAGGTGTTATTTTTTTTTTTCTTAATGAGAAATTAAAAACACACATGCTGGGAAACAAAGTTAAGTTAAATCTAGCCCAGCTTTACACATTTTAACAATTCACTCTGCTGTCTGTAGAACACAGCAATATAAATATTGCTATCTCTGTTAAAATGAATTATTGACAATTTTAATACATGTTGCACAGTACATATTAATATAGAAAAATACATGTTATCAGCAGCGCAATGTTGACCATGCACTAATCCATTCCACCTGCTCAAATATTAGTGCAAATAATTATATATTTGTAATGCATCATTGCTGTCTAGTTTGAATCTCTGCCTCCAGAATAAATGTCTCTTCTCTGAAGTTGTTTGCTATTATGAGTAAAATGTTATATATTCATACTCAAATTGACTTTGGGTGGATAAGTAAAATGAGCAACCTTCCAAAATCCACTTGCCTAAGACTTAGCAAGTCATTTTAATGAATTGTTTACAGTAAAATGGATGTCATAAAAATGTTTCAAATGCAAGCTGGTGTTCACTGGCTTCTCCACGACGCTCAAACATCAGTTAAAGCAGTGCAGGGTTCACAATGACCATCTGCAACCCCGGTGAAGCTGAACCCTGCCTTCCAGCAGGAGCTGTTTATTCTGACACCTGGAGCTCGGAATTGGTTCTGGACGCATCTTCGCTCCACAGTCTCTTTCTTTTGAAGAAAAGAGAGGCCCTTGATGAGGCAGAACTCCTGATAGCACAGCTCCTGTCCCCAACAGATTGATGGCCACCATGGAAAAGCAGCTGTACATCCAAGACACTGCCAGGGCTCCTTCGTGCCAGGACACACCCTTGGGATGGGGCCGAGAAGGGCAAGGGCAGCCCTGAGAACAGATCAGGTGGGGTTAAGCTGAAAACATTTCAGGGGAAGAGCGTGGTGCAAACAGCCTCCTTTGGGGAGGAGAAACAGCCCCCAAACTTACAGAGCCCCACTGTGCACACAAAGGAGATAAATGAAAAGGGCCAACACCTCTTAGTCTGTTCCCTCCTCTGTCCTTGCTCAATCCAGGTCTGAGAACAACAAAACACAGCGTGAGGAGCTTTCACTGCTGCTGCAATGCCGGGATCCCAAACCAGCTCTTCTTCCTTCTTAACCTCC
The DNA here is from genome assembly GCA_013389985.1 of Dryoscopus gambensis. Lineage (NCBI taxonomy): Eukaryota > Metazoa > Chordata > Aves > Passeriformes > Malaconotidae > Dryoscopus > Dryoscopus gambensis. The sequence continues at coordinate 172,504 of WEIT01007747.1, forward strand.
CACACTCTGGATTCAGCAGCCTTGCAGATGATTTTGGGTTTCAGAGAAAGGAGAGAGAGGAGGTTTAACACTTCAAGAAGAAAAATTTTAAAATATCAACTTTTAACGAATGTTGCACATTGGAAGATCAGCTGAACAAGCCAGCACTGACAGCTGTGGCTCTCTTGAGATGGTCACACATGCTCTAAAATTACATTACTGGGGTGGAACAACTCTGACCCCACAAGGAGACTGGATATTAGGAAAAGGTTTTCCCCTGAAGGGGTGGCTGGTCAGGGCAGGCAGAGAATATGGGTGCTGGCCCCTCACAGCAGGGATGAGCTGCTAAGCTGGGACCAGGACAGGCTTTAGCATGGCCAGGGTGGGAATTGCCACAGCCTGCGGCTCAGCTGTGTTCCAGCCTCAGCTCCAAGGTCTTCTCACTTCACAGAGGAAAAACAGCAGAGCAGATGAGCAGGATTTGGGACTGCTACAAGCAAGCCTGAGATTTAGTTTCATCCTGTAATCAGGATGAACTGAATTTACAAATAAATAAATTACTAAGAAAACTTCAATCGAGTATCAAAACAAGTAATTTTGATTTAAGCTGATCTCAAAGATGCTCTTTAGAAATGGCTCAGCGGTGCATTTCATGTTATTTTCCTGGTACATTAACTAAAGGTTGAAGCTGAGGTATCTGACACTTTTCCCCCATGGTTGGCCCCTTATATGAAGTTTCAATATAACGTACAGGTCAGGAGAGAGGAGATGGAAACAGAGACCTGCAGAGATGAGAGAATTTGGGGAAGGTAGAGAGATAAAGAGGAAGGGAGCTACACTTCTCCTGCCAGGCTCCGCGTGGATGAAGAACCACCAGATAACATGTAAAGGCCTCCCAGAAGCCACACTGCAAAGTTAAAGATTTTTCCCTCTCTGGCAGAGAGGTAACAGAGGGAAAGGGATAGTGCAGTCCTGAGATCTGAAAGGAAAACGGCACAGGGACATAAAGCTAATAGAATAAAAGTAGAAACCAAGGTTTCCACATACGCTGAGGGCTGTATTGACACAGAGCAAGCAGTGCCCCACACCAGAGAAAAGACGACAGGCAAACACAGCTGCTTCCCCACTCCAAGATAAGCAGAAGATGTGGTATAGAAATCTCCTACCACCAAAAGAAATTAGAAAGGAGGGGGGAAAAAGACAAGCAAAGCAGTGAATGTAACTGGGCAGGAGATCTGGCTCCCTCCCCTCCTTGGAACAGGTGTAGAAACATCAGGGGGGAGAAAAAAAAAAAGTCTACAACATGCCAGCTGAGATGCAGAAGCAAAACAGAAATCTGTCCCCATTTACAGCTACCACAGAGGAGGTGGTGGGGAGGAAATAATGCCCAGAAGCCATTATTTGTATATCCAGCAGGACACAAGGACAGGAAAGGTGCTCCTACCTTTCTGTTGTCCTCTGGAAGAGAGCTGGTGGCTGGCTTGTCCTCCCTGCTGCTCCTGGGACAAGAAGGGCAAAGGGTAAGGGCTGCTACCTGCATTTAAAGTTAGACAAGCAATTGTTTAGGTATCTGCTTCCCATGTATAGAAAAAAAATCATCGCCTCAAACTGGTTTCCCCGCCCGTTAGTGGTTCAACTCAAGTGCTAATCTGAATTAAGACAATTGTTGCCATGAAAACAAAATCCAAAGAGCTACCTCCTGCTCTGGAGTTTGTCATGACATCCAAAGCAGAATGCTTAAGGTTTACTGCCATTGGATTGAGAAACCTGGAACTATGTGCTTTGAAGGACAGGACAAGGTGCACCCAGCCCAGGAAGGGACTCAAGGGGCCTCACCCTCACTGAGGCACTTTGCAAGACACAAAATCTCCTACAGAAATGGAGCACTGAATTCAGGCAACGCTCCATCACGTTACCCATGTTTTAAAATGACTTTGTGAAGTGGAAAATAAAACCAAATCCCAAATCCAACCCAACCCTTATCAATCCCAAGGCAGCCTGACTTGCCCTCTGCCAACACCACGCCACCCTCGAATCCAGCAGTCACTCACCATCCTCCAGTTCACTGTGGTCTTCAAAGAGAATCCTGAGCTCAGCTCTGGCAAATTCTCCTTCCCTCCACTGAGGCTGCATGTGGCTGATGCATTTCCACTCCTTGCAGACTCACGCATCACTACCTGTCCTTCACAGCAGACACACGCTGGGGTTTGGATGATTCCTGTTGAATCCAAGTCTCAAGATGAATGAACAGCTCCACAGCAAAGTATTTTAGCCACCCCCCTCCTCTGGAGGCTGATTTCACTTCAGGATGGGACGCAGACGTGGAGATTTAATGCCAATCCTGCTTACTCTCCCAAGTTGATGTGGATGTCATGTTTCCATCACTCCTATTTTAACCTCCTCTTTCACGTGCTTCTTCATTTAAAAACTGCTCCTTCTCCATATCCTTTTGGTTCACGTCTTCTTCACTTCTTACCCCCTATTTCTCTCTTACATTTCCAAGCACTGCTGTTTCCCAGTGCTTTTGCATTACTTGTGAAGCATTCTTACAGAACTCCTTCCTGCCCTCTGTGCATACGCAAACAGAACAAAATAGCAAATGGCCTTAATAAATTACAGGACTTGGAAAAAAACACAGCTTCTTTTCCAGCCTACAACAGTGTACTGCAAAACCATTTTCACCAATTGTAGACAACATAATTACACACACACACACACACACACTCCCCCTCCCATGTTTGGCTGCCAGCTTGATAAATAAATGCCTATGTTGTAGGAGGGAACATTAGACAGGCAGTACTTTAACTCATTATATGAACATTAAAAGGCATATTTGTATTTTAGATACTATTTTATTGCATTCAAAAGCCACTGGAAATATTTTTCTAAATTACATGCTATAAGAGCTCTAAACTTAAAAAATGTGTGAAAATTATAGTTCCCCCACCCCATCCCAATCCAACTTCTATTATAAAATAAACTTACTGACAATGCAGCCTTCTCCAGAAATAGAAACTTTCAGTGTGTGCATGGGGAGGTTTTTTAAAGGAAGGGGAAAGCTCACACCAGTGATAAATTTGGTCAGTAAAATTAGTTTTATTCTTTTTTTTTCTTTTTTAAATAGAAGGGCTTATACAATTGAGTATAAATAACCTTGAGGAACATGGAAATGAAATGAAAAAGTATCTGGAAGGAATTCTTTTTATTGAGGAAGAGTTTACATATCTAAGAATTCACCTACTTTTTGCTGCCTCCTGTTAACAGGCATAATGGAAATATTGCACTGAGCATATGCATGGAAAACACAGCTAATAAAGCAAGGAATATGGTAAATACATTTCATACAACCTTAAAAAAAATTCAAACAGTCATACAACAAACTCTGAAGCACTTCTGTGATCTGCAATCTCAAGATGATGTTCACTGTTCTGAAGTGTTAGCAAATTGACACTTTGTTTATTTTTCCGTAGAAAGATTTTGTATTGGTTCACAAAACCACAGCCTTAAAATTGTTGGCTTTCAGTTACAGAGGTAACAGAGAGGTATCATCTGAACTCACATCAGAGCTTTTGAAACAAAAATGGCAGCAGTACAAGCAGGTGCCTCCGCCAGTGTCCAAACCCCTTTGTGGCTTTGCCATGGCCAAGGAACAGAGCAGAGCAGCCCAGCAGAGCAGCCAGACCCCCTGGATACGTGAGCCAGGCTGGCAGCCATTCCCTTGTTTACAGACAGAGTGCTCCCCTAAATCCAAAATGAAGCAGGAGAACCCCAGCTAAGCAAGAGAGGTTCTAACAACTCTTGTCAATCTTGACTACATCTGGGAATTCATTAACAGAAGAGGGAAATAAAATTATTTGACCAACCCATAAAGTGAATGGATAGAAATGCTGCTCTGGAGATGGGAGACAAAGAAGTTTCTGTAACGTGCTGAGCCCACAGTAGGAGGGACGTGTTAGAAAGGATTTGTTCCACTGCAGTTCCAACCTGGTTTCCACAAGAGCCCGCTCTGAAAAAAGGCATATTTACAACAATTTCCAGCTGCTTGTGGAAAAGCCACCCCAGATGTTTTCAACACCACTGTTGCTTCAGTTCACTGTATGCACACCATGGGTCCACGTCAGGAACACCTGAATAAACCCTGGAGCACAAGAGACACAGAGTAGCCTCTGTCCAATATTAAAGTTATGATCAGTGGAAGAGCAGCTTTCACACACTTCAACATTTTATATTGCTCAGGCACTGAAGGTCAATTCTCTTCAGCATGAGAATTTTCCACTGTAGGTTTTTGCTGGAGCCATTCCTGCCACACAGGAAAAACTGGGCTACATTTTATCCTTTCACTTCATTAGAATTTGAATTTATTTACATACAAAATAAGACAGGAGAAAAAGTTCTTTTATAATAACCCAACAACGGGCACCCTCACTTGTAATAAGGATGCCTTAGGCAAGGCAGCTGCATTTACTTCAGGAGCATATATAAAATTCAGTGTGCTGGTATCAAACAGAAACAATAATGTCAGATCATACAATGCCAGTACATTCCAGTGGGCCCTTGACTATTAGGTTAAAAAAAAAAAAGGCCAAAGAACCAAAAATAATTTTAAAAAAATCCAAAACTTTCCAGCACTTTAGTTCTGTTTAGAATGCTACACAATGAATAAATTATGTCTTTCTGGGATAGTGTTTTGCTCCTACATCTCAAAGAAATTCCAAGCTAATTAATTAGAGCAAGAAATTACATTGAGCAGGATAACGTTTTAAATGAAAGAAATGACTTAGAAACACCAATCAAAGATAATTTGATTATGATTAGCTGTGCTGAAGTCTAAGTCATTAAAATTGATGAAGAATGTTTTTACACTGGTCTATTCTATGTAATCCATTACCTACGCTATGCTCTGCAGTTCAAGTCTAACAAATGGTATCTGATAATTCAATATTGAAGACTGAAATACTTTCAATGCACCATTTGCTCTCCAACACCAATGTGTTTCCAATAAAAAAAAAAAAAATCAGTAGCAAGTAGATTTGTGAAATTCTTCACTGGGAGAGAGCTAACACGAAACATCATCCAGATTTTTACCTGCTCGCCTTCTACATGGTCAGGTTTAAATATGGCTGCTGCTTTATCCTGAACAGTCATTGTCCCACAAAAGTTACCCCCATGGTTGGTAAGAAATAATTCCCTGTGCTTTCTAACAACTGAGGCTGCCCAAAGGTGTGAGGTTTCCTGCCATGCTCTCAGCTGAAGTGGCGAGCGAGACGAGCAGACCTGTAGTCGACGCGCAGCTGGACAAAGGAGTGAAGGATGTTCTTGTCCAGGTTAGCAAGTTGTTCTCCTGAGCAAACCTGCTTCAAATTATCTGGGGCTACAACCAGAAGGTTGCAAAGTGCGTGCAGGGTATCAAAGAGCTGTAGGACCAGCGCAATCTGTGGGCAAGAGAAAACAAAGGAAAAAAACCAGAAATAATTAGAGTTGCTTGAAGTCTTGTAACAGAATGTCCATCTACATCTTCAAAATGCTTCCTCCTGAGAGAGGATTTACAACCATCATTCTCTCCTCATGGACAGGCTCACCTTGAAGTCTTTGGCACACTTCCTGTACTCAGCCACGTCACAAATGGCCAGCATTCCTCCCATGCAGCTGTAGGAATATTGCTGTAGGTGTTCATAGATGAGGCGGTGGAAACGAACCCCAAGCTCCATCAAAACCGTGTCCACATTCTTACCATCCATGGAATTCCTGATCTTTTCCACCTGCTTTCTAACGTAGCCACAGACTTTAACACAAGCCTAGAGTCAAAAATAAAAAGAAGTAAATAAGAATTAGGTAACCTACTTTCTAGAACTCTGTTCTTCTCAAAGTGGCTTCCACATCGTAAGCTGAGCATCAGTCACTCACGTTAAAATTTTCACAACACATCACTGAAATTAGTCATTCCTCAATTAAGAATTTTCCCAATTTCTTTTTATTTCCAACAAAAAGATGCAAAAATGTGAGTAGAAAGATGGATTCAAGACAATATTCTATTAAGTTATGGTTCATATTAGTTCAGAATAGAACATTTTAATTTGGACTTTCAATTCAGTGATCCACCAAAGGGGTGTGTGATGAAAAACCTCTTGCGAGTCACAATTATACATCCAAATTAACAGCCATACAGGGATTTTCACCCTTCCCACAGAGTACCAGACTCTACATCCTACTGCTGCACTTCTCCCGTTCCCGCCTGGCTGCAGGCATTCAGGGAATGCTCTCACTTCTTCCCATTGAGTTTGTTCCCTACTTGTCCCTACCTTGTTCCCAAAAGGAGCCTCATGTGAGCTGCCCCAGCAGCCTGGGAAGGACAACACTGTGCAGCTGAATGTTCATGCTGTACCTGTGAATGCTTTGCCATGCTCCTGCCACTCTGAGAGGAAAAAGCACCCAGCAATTAGAGAGCACCTGATAATTGATTTTCTGAAATGGATAGCTTAAAGCTAATTATCAGCTAAAAGCATTGTTCCAAATCTGGGCCTTCTTGGGAGGGGAAAGAACATGCCGGGTCTTCCAGCACCTACTGATTTGTGTCTGACACTAGATAAAAACTACTCATGCTCCTTTTCAGCTTGAGAAAGTAGTCCTCAACAGAGTTCGGAGGTGCTTGGTGCAAAATGGAAATAAATTAAGCAAATGCACATGTTGTCCAAAGGGAGTTTGGTAAGGAACATCTTGTACCTGATAAAAGCTGGGACTTTGTTACTTACATTTGTATACTGAATCAAAACATTGTTTTCATCTTCTGGCTTGAAATCAGTCTTCTTTTGCTCTGCAGCCAAGATGTGCTTCATCTGTCCAATCATACAATTCAGTGTCCTTTAAAAGTTACAAATACAGGTTGGGTTTTCAAGGGAATGTTTTCATTTCCTTGATTTTTGTATTTACATATACTGACATGATTCTGTATAAAATTAAGCAGCATAAAGCAATGAGGGAAAAACCCCAGCATTCAACATTTTTCTATAGAGCAGATATCCTTGATTTTATGTAAGCAGCCAAAAAAATCCCCCAAAAACTCTTTCCTCCAAGTTCAGTGTCTTGGAGTACAGCACACAGCCTGCTGGCCTGCTGCTTTTAAAGGGGACACATTAACTGTGAGGTAATCCATTCAAATCCAGCTCTTCAGAGAAATTGGATAGCATCCTTCAGTGCAGAGAGAATCCGAAGGAAGCATTCCAAGGAGTTTAGCAGAATTAGATCACATTGCATATTAGTCAGAAGCAAGCATCAGAAAACACTTGGAAAATGAAGGAAGGGTGAGGGGGAAGAAAAAACCCTCTTCCTTTGCCAGAGCTTGGTATTTCTCTTGTTCCCAGAAATCTAATGGAGTTTTACAGCATCAATTATTTCTCCTTTATAGGATTTATCTGTTCAGAACATTATCTAAGGTCAAGGCCCTGCTTTCCTTCGAGTCCAAAGCAAAAGTCAAACAGAAAAGCAGCTGACAGAGGCTGCAAACCTCTCCCAGTACTCACCTTGGCCAGGAACATCCCCCCGGCTCTCTTCTTTTCCACTCCCCTTTCCCTCACCCCTCCCACCCCTCCATCCATCCCAAAGAAAACTGTCAAGGACATTACAGGCCTTGAAGGATTCAAGCTGGAGTGGGGTGGAGAAAAATAAATATATCCAAAGAGGGAAAAAACTCCTTTTTTCCTATGCCCAGAGCTCAGGCTTGCACTTCAGGTGTACTTCATTCCACAACCCATATAATTTAAAGAAATTATACTTTGCATTCTCCTCAATGTCCATTTGGAATAAACACTCCCAGAAGGCTGTTTACACAAAATACAAACTGAGAGAAAACCCGCTGAACTAATTCTGTTTGGCTAATAAATCACTTTAACTGAGGTAGATAATTGCTGTGAATGGTTTTCAAGAAGCTGCACTTGGGAATTTTCTAGATTGGATAACACTGAAACCATCAACATTTCAAAAATTTGCTTTATTTTTTAAACTCATTCCTTTAAGCAGGACGACCAATTCTCAAGAGCATCAGTGGCACCACAAAGCAGCATGAAACAGCCCCACAAACACATTTTACATGTAATGTTCATCTCAAAACAAATCTCTCCTTTTTACGTGCTGAAACACAAATTTTTTTGAATTCTTCACCCGCAAACCTCTGAATGTACTGTCTTCTGACAAGAACTTGTTCTCCTAAGTCTTTAAGAGATTAATTATTTAACACAAACAGATACAAACCATCGTAATACTGATGACTGACCTGTATCTGTCTACATCTAAGCTTATGGCCTCAGTGCTCCAAGTATTCCCAATTTTGTGTTTAAACCTGTAAGGTCACCTGCAGCAGGAGCAGCTAAAATCTCAATTGCTGCTTACATCCCCTATTTCCACCTTTTTCTTTGCACTTGCAGAAAATAATACACCAAATCAAAAGTAGGGCATCACACAACAGCTCCATTTCCTACTATTAAGCTCGTTAGTTTATTTTTTTCCTCTGCTGCAAAACAGCTGTGATTTTAATTTGCAATTTTTATAGCTATCCCCTCATTTTTATTCTGAGAAATAGAAAAAAGATTAAATGAGTCACAACCTCAAAGCAAGTCAATGTCAGAATCAAAATTATTCCAGGTCTCCAGACTTCCACGACTCGGTCTAATCCATAGCACTGCACAGATCCCAGCAAATCATTTAACCTATTTTTGTCAAACCTTGCTCCTAATGGAAATCCTGCAAGTGTTTAACCTATTTCAATCATCATTTCTCCCTCTTTCAAAGCAGAAAAAAAACCAGTTTGGGACAATAAGGTAACACTGAATTACTGCACTGTTTCAACATGACCAAAATCCTTTAACATCCTTCCAGAAGCATTTATGGGTCAGAAATCTGCCATGGAAAACATGACCCTCTAACCATGCAAAATCTAAATTCCCTATGCACAGTAATGCATGTTTATCTGTTTTTAAAAAATTAAAATATCCATTTTGAGTTCAGGAGTAATTCATGCATAAAAGGACACTTAACATATATCACAGGGGTGTGGTTTATAAAATTAGGAGAAAGTTTAAATCTCTACTTGCCTGTCAATGCCCATATCCAGCTTCACTTCCATTTGTTCTATGATATCCTTTTTCTTCTGAAGGCATTCAGATAATTTAGGAGAGGAACTGCAACAGTATAGAA
>WEIT01007747.1:184334-201110 GCA_013389985.1 Dryoscopus gambensis
TATTATAATAATAATAATAATATTTATTTTATTATTATTTATTACACCTCATTCACTAATGTAATGAGAAATTACAGTTGAGGCAGGAAAACAACTGTTCAACTACTCAGTGTCTTTTTAAAGCAGGAAAAGAAAACCACACTAAAGGTTTCTCAGGTGTTGGGTCTAATTTAGTAAGAAAAGCAATGTAGCCAGTAGGTTTAACCATCCCCACTTCTTCCAAAAATAGGCAGCATTAATACTCACAAAACACAACCAGATCCACATGGAAATGCAAACCCTCAGCCTCCACTGTGCCTCCACTTCCATGAAAAACACAAGGGAGAATTTGACAACGTCCAACCTCAACCAAAAACTTAAGCTCAAGGCTGAACTTCACACACAAAATTACACCACTAAGGGAGATCACAGGAAGCAAACTTACCCTGTGACATCTTTCAAAAGCTTGTTTGGTTTCTTGCAAAAGGTTAACCACCACTTCTTGTGACAGGAAAGTTTCCCCGTGTGTGTCAATGCTTGGCCCCAGGGGTAAGTTCGTTCGTTGCCTCAGTCTCTCTTTGAGGTCTTGAATACTGGAACAAAGATTGACCCCAAGAAGATTTCACCGGGTGGAAATTTTGGTGCTCAGACTCAACAGCAATTTAGGATCTTTTAGTTGTTAACTCAAAGAACAGGACCCAAGACACAGTTTAGGATGTGCAAGCATTAAGACAAGTCTTGCAAGCTTTAAAAACAAAAATTGCCAGTAAATGCGAAACTGCCACCTCTGATTCCATGGTCACCTGTGCTCTAGCACTCACATTCACACGTGGGAGCAGCTGCTCCCCTTTGTGGGCTAGGAGGGATTTCACTGGCATCCTACAGCACTTATGCTCTGTGGACAAATTTAGCCTCCATACACTCTGTCACACTGCACTTTCCAAACACTAAAGAGAGCTTCCTATCTCATCCAAACCCACAAATCCTCTCATCCTCATCCATTATCTCAGCAGTCCTTTATTTAGTCAAGCATGCTCCGACACATTTCCATGCATGAAACAACCCATACAGTTACGCACCACAATAAATTTAATTTTCCCCAAGAAAATTAAATTTTCATCTTTGCTTTTTTTTTAATTACTTCACTGCTGCTTTTTCCATAGCATTCCTCATTCCTGACACAATGAACCCAGCAGCTCTTTGAAAGGTGCAGTAGCCTTAGCACCTCTGCTTCAGACAGGTTTTAATACTTCCTATCCCACTTCTCACTACTCCTTCATTAGTTTTTCTACCCTGAGGATAATGAAGTCTTGTTTTACCTTTCTCTAAGTCCATTGCATCTTCTGGGCTCACTAAGAGCTTTCTCACTGACATTGCTATGGTCTTTTCCCCTTCCTAGGTCTTGGGAGGGGACCACAAGACCTGGGCAGGTGAAAAAAAATGTATGCTTTTAGATACACACACATACATGCTTTAGGTACCTTAGTTTTGCTTCAGTCCTTTTGTGGATCTGGATCCTAAGTTGAAACATAGGTTTAACTGGTATTTTTCATTTCCAGCATGTACAAATACCGTGCACTGAGTACATTTCACATGTACTGAGAGCAACACACTTTTGAGCAGAACATAAAGTGAAAGCAAATTATAAAAAGCTGTAGGCCTTTGGCAGTTCATCACTGTGCATCTGACATGGCAAATACAGCCTTTCTCCCCCTCACCACCTCCCTTCCACTTTAAAATGACGAAACTTCCCAGAAGGAACTTACCCTCCAGTGCCAATGGACCTCTTCTGGTGGTTTTTGGAATCATAATAGCGCTGCAGAATCATAGCACTCCTACTTTTCAAATAGCCAATTTCCACCTCAATGTAATTCTCCAAGTAGGAAATGAAAATGGCCTTGATAAGCTTAGACAAGAAAGTCTGCTTATCAGTACCCAAGTTAAATTCCATCAATTTGCTTGACAGATTAGTGGTTCTTTATGCAAAAGAAACAAAGAAGAGAAGGGGAGGAAAAGGTTGAATGTGGATGAATTACAGCATTACACGTTTGTAAAGTACACAGCACAACAGAACCCTGATGGTGATTAAGACTTGGAGCAGTTTTACACTTAAGTAAAGAATTTCACATAATTCATGTTTAATTACACACAGCACCACTGCAATCAAGTTGCCAGTGAGATGGGGAGGACTGGCTTTTGCACAGTTTTAAAATGACTCTTGAAGATCACAGTAATTCCCACTGAAAATAAAAATGGACATTTTAAATTTTCCTTAGGAAACCCATCACTGCAAAGGTTAATAGACATAAAAATTTTTCAGTTTTTATGAGAAGTTTACATTTTTGGCTTCTTTTTCCTGACAATAAATCCGTTTATTTTCCAATAACTTCAATCCAATAATTTCATCACTGATATATAAATACCTTGTGTATAGATCATAGAGATTCTTAAGGTATTGTTCTGCATCTGATTTCCTGTGCTCTTCCAGCTGGTCCTTCACATAACTCTGTAAAATTTGGTACACCTGTTAGAAGATCAACTGGCAACCACAGGTCATACTCACCACTTCCTACATTATATGGGATTTCCTGCAAAGCGTAGATCTTACTTAAGGTAATTCATCTCTCCCTTGTTTCTAAATCTCTAATTGACACTTCCTCCATTATCCACAGAGAGAGTTAAACGCACTTGTAGGAGAAAATGATTTAATAATACAAAACAGTAATGTGTGAAGCAAAGACAAAAGACAGATGGCTTTGAAAATATGTCTGACCAACTAACACAAAATCCCCTCATTTTCAGGCTCAAAAGCACCAGAGACCTCAGGGCACTTCTGCAGTTGACAGCAAAGGAGATGGTTACATATTTCCTTATAATAATACACGCACAAAGCAGATACAAGCTTAGAGCCTTCTTAATCATTGAATNACTGATACACAAAATTGGGGTTGAAACACAAGTTCAATCTCTACACTCTAAGAGCAATATCTACAGGGAAACTGCTTTTTTGCAGGGAAAGTCATGCTGTTGAGTTTAAGCACTTAAGTGAGTGTATTTGCAGGATGAAAACCTTAGTATTTTCAATTATTCTAGATTTTCATATAAATATTGCATTAGCTGCAAGACAGTATGCACAACATAAATTATTTTCACTTATTTAATGCTAACCTCACACATGACACCCAAATCCAAGAATGAGCAAATTAAAGATAGGAAATGTGGAAGTTCTTTTCCTGACATATTCTTGGTAGGGGGCATAGGGAAGAAATTAAACTCGTGTATGACATCTCATGAATTACCCAGTGAACACAGCAATTCCCTAATAATTTTACATATTGAGTTGGAGTATTTGCAGTCACCCCGTATTCAGAGCATAAGCAGATTTATTTGATATGGGCTTGATTATCTGTCTGAATTGTTACAGAGCAATGAGTTATGATTCTACACCCTTATACAAAGATTACAAATACTGTCAATTCTCATTAATTGCTATTACTGGATAAATTTTTGTTATTAAGAGGTCCCTCAATGAACTTCAACATGTTCAAATTTGAAATACCTGAAGTTTAACTTCAAAGATATTTTGAATGAGTTTAGCTAGCACGGTCTCCGGATTGCTAAAGATCTCCCCAACTTGCTTGTTCACTCTCTGGCAGAGAATGGCTGCATCTTCAAAGACATCATTCCTCAGGAATGCACCCTAGGAGTTGAGAGGCACATTTTAGAATATATTTACAACAACCTATAGGACTAAATAAATCGACACCCAAAGAAATGATGTAAAACAAACTGCATTACCTCTTGACACTGTTTTATGTACACATCAACACAGTGGGAATAGCCCTGTGGGAGGAGCAAAACAACTCAGTGTTAGAGCAGGTTGTTCACGCTTTCAGTACAAAATGAAATCAAGGAAATACATGGCCCGGGAAAAAGTTATGGCAAAAAAATACAGATTCATTCAATGTACAGACTTTTCCAAACTCATTTTTGTTACAGATCTAACATAACTCCACTTACCAGCACTCTACATGGATCTACGCCTCAAGTTTCAACATCCTTTCTCAAGCATAAAAGCCAGTTCATACCCAAGTAAGAAGAGATTATCTTAGAAAGTTCTCCACTGATGCTGCCCCCAATCCTCTTCATCTGCCTCCTTTATTCCCCTGCATTTGGTTTCAGATTGAACACCCCAGTCCTTCTGAAGTTACACATTATTTGACATGGAGGTGGTGCCCACGCAAATACATTCACTCAACACAGGCACTTATCGTACCGTGGGTTGGTTTTATTCACGTATTTAAATTAAACCCTTCAATTTTTACCTTAAAGTGAAGCAGAACTGCTGCTACTTCTCTCATTCTGGAGATTTCTCCTCTCCGCTGAGCACTGGTAAACTCTTGAATTAACTGGCACTCTAAATCGTGGTACTTACCTGGAGAGGAAAGGGGATAACAACAAAAACCCATCAGGCTACGTAATACAGGCAAAAACTGTAATACTGCCAGTATTGCTTACTTCTTTAATCATCTTTAACAATTCAAATACAGCAACATGGATTGAACTGGATAGATAACTTACTTGCTATCTTTGATTTTACTTCAGAAAACCTGTTAACAACAACAAAAAAATAGCATGATTAAATTCAAATCCACATCACATGAGAAATCACAGGCATCCCGGATCATGAATAGCAGGCACTCTGCTTAAAAAATGAAAACATGTAGCACAAAGACGACAGAAAAGTTACCCGCTTTATATCCCTAAAAACCTACAAGCATCTAATTCAAATCTAGCATTAAGTCAGCAAAGCAAAATTATCCCATTAAAAGTCTGTTAAGCAGTTTAGGATGTGTATGTAAAGATGATCCTACAACATGAGTGCGTGAACACAAATTTGAGAATAGAGGAGAGGGAAATAAGCACACAATCCACCTCAAAAGCTCCATGAATCACTAAGCACAGCACCAAAGAGGGAGACAAGAGAAGCATCAGAAAATCACAGCTATGCAAAGATTTGCTTTCTTAAAAAGATGTTCAGATAGATTTTTACCTGTCAAAAGGCAGTTCCTGTGCAATCAAATGCAGTTTCTGAATAATATCAGCTGCCTCTTTAATCTGGTGAGAGGAAAACATGACAGAATCATTAAGGAAGGCCTGATTTTGGACTGTTCCTTTCCTCCCCCTGCACTGTCCAATTTTCATACACAAAGTTCCTATCTCTAAAGCTGGTTGACATACCCGTGGAAGAGATCAACCCCTTCAAGTTCCCATATGTACTTTTAAGATGCTTAAGGTATTTTTATTTAACATAAAGTTATATAGGTCAAAATACGATGAAAAGTCTTGTTACATGTTCCCACTGGGGATGCCTGTGGAGGTGTGTGAGCTTCCTGGACAAACAGCTCATACCAAAAAAAAACCATGACCGTGCTTGACATGGAGAGGGGAGAAAGGGGCAAAAGAGGATTAAAGCAGAGTGCTCTCCCAAAGAAGGAGAAATAGAAGATGTATTAGAAATTATAAACTCTGAGGTCCAAAGCAAAAATCAAGATGGAAGTCAGTTAATTACAATGCCACAAAATAAGAACAGTTGCATGAATACAGAAGTTAATAGACAGATAACACAGTGTGCGAATCTGTGCTCTGTTCTGGGCAGCAAAACCTTTTATCAATTATTCTTCCACCACCAATCAGCACAGGAAGGGCATCTAAGCAGTGCTTTGTGACTGCTTCGTTAGGCTGAATAAAATGATGGAAAACACAAATTTCAAAGTGTGGGGAAGGCAGCTGGCTGCAAACGAACTCCAGTGGATTTAAGCAGTGCTGACTGGGCCAAACCCAACACAGCTGGAGCATATCTGATGAGGAGCAGCTGAGGGGCTCAGCCTGGAGAAAAGGAGGCTCAGGGGGAACCGTCTCACTCTCCACAACTGCCTGACAGGAGGCTGCAGCCACATGGGGATCGGGGTCTGCTCCCAGGGAACAAGGGACAGGACAAGAGGAAACAGGCTCAAGTTGTCCCATGGGAGGTTTTGAATCATGTTAGGAAAAAATTCTTCATGGAAAGGGTTGTCACTGGCACAGGCTGCCCGGGGCAGTGGTGGAGTCCCCATCCCTGGAGGGATTGCAAAGCCACGTGGATGTGGCACTTGGGGACAGGGGTCAGTGGTGGCCTTGGCAGTGCTGGGGGAATTGGTTGGAACTGAGGGTCTCAGAAATGTCTTGCAAGCTGAATTATTTGATGACTAAAAGCTTTATAAGCTGACACAATGGAGAACATGGAGAATATGCAGTTTATCTTGTTCTTCCAATTAGTGATGATCCAGGGAACTGAAGTGAGAGGGAAGGAAGTAATGAAATCCCATTCTGCCACCACTTAGAGCAGGCTGGATTAAAACTTTTCAAGAATAGAAGCAGACACACAGGTAAGAATAGAGAGCACAGGCATCACACCAGGCTGGTTGTTCAGCAAAAATAGGGGCACTCAAAGTGTATCCATTCTGACTATTAAGAGCAGCTTATGTTTTGAACTGTCAGCTTACAATAGCCTCTTAAGGCAGAAGCTGCTACACTCCTGAAATAAATCCAATGAAAGAGCAGTTATTTCTATTAGCTTGCAGCAACCTTAATACCTAACAACTGTGATCAACAGAACTGTCTATGTATTAGCAGTTATTCACCAATGCTACAAAATCAAAACAAACAAACAAAAAGACCCAAACAAAAAAATCCCACAAACACAACATTTTCTCTGTTTCCTCTTCACACAATAGCTGTTAACTAACTTAGATTTTATTGAATTCAGGACCTTTTCTTATGCACAAGAGAAGCCATGACAAATCAATTCTCCACGGTTTCTGCTTAAACCGGGACATATTTAATTTTTAGTGGAGTCAGGCTTCTGTAAACCACTAAAATCAAAATAAATATCGATTTTGTAAAATACAACTTAAAGGCTATAATGTATCTGGGAAAAAACAACTGAAAAATCATGGAGAAATAATGGCAAGAGAGAATTTTAACACAAAACATGCACAAGTTAAAAGGCATCATGAAATAATATTAAGTACAGAACATAAACAGAGAAACGGACATAAGAATAATAGTAAACCTATTAAGGAGGACAATTATTTGTTATTATTTGTTACAGTTATTGCATGATAAACAAGTGAGCTGCTGGTCATTTTGATAGTTTGTGTTAACTGGAGTGATTTGCTCACTTCAAGAACCTTCAGTACAGGACAAAGATTGGTTAGCTGGCAGCACAAGGGAAATTATAAGGATTCAGAGGATGAAGACACAATACACAGAAAGGGACAAGACAGCAAGAAAAACCTTCACAGAGGTAAGTCAGAAATTGCTCAGTATGGCTGGGAGAAAGTGGGAAGCAACAAATGGAGTGTAGGGAAAGAAAGGAATCCAACAGATTTTAAGAACAGACACTATTGAGAAAAGTATCAATTAGAACATAACTGTATTATATTCTTTTTTGCGCCTCTCCTTTCACAGTATCCTCTCAGTGTCTCAAAGAAAAGTCCACACTTGTGAGGGCTGGCAGAGCACAAAAAAAAATCATAACATCCTCCATAACATTATCTAAAACCACCATCAGTTTGAAGATCTGAAAAGCACTAAGCACTAAGGTTTCACATTTAAGAATATTTGTTACCATCTCGTACTTCAGAAGTATTTTTAGTTCAAAGATGCATTAAGATGTAACAGCTCCTGTCTGAGCAGGCTCTTTTACAAGCACTTCTTCAAGTTATCATTTAAACTATGAGGAAAAAGTTAAAAGAATCTCCTGGCTGAAATTAGCCTCAGTAAGATAACTTGTATCCAGAAATTCTTGTTTGTGGTCGCACACCCTTCCCCTGGAGCCGGGCACAAGGCTTAAGGCCTTTACATGTCTTCCTCCAGCTCTGACGAGGATCTTACTATTCTTTGGGGTGTACAGAGATTCATTTGTTTACAAATAGGTTTACCCTATTTATCTACCAAATTTTTCTGGTCCTCCAACAGGATGTATCATGAAACTTTAATTTACAAGTACAGTGAAAGTTGAAGTCTATGAGCCTCTTGAGCAGACAACACATCATTCTCTAACTTATGTTTTGTTACTCACCCTGCTGCCATTAAATATTTGTAAAATGTATGTTTTATTACTCCTTAGGGAAAAAAAGAAAAGAAAAAAATTACACAGCTCTGGAAATCTGGACAAGGCTGTCCATAGAACTTTCAGTATGCTGAAACCTTTGTTTCCCTTGGAAATCAGGGAAGTTTTTCTCTGCTCCCTCTTGAATTAGGGCAAACTATCAACTGGTAATTACCATATATCCACAGGGCATGAATCAAAAGTCACTGTGCACTGACTTCTTGGGAATACAGCGACATAAAATGATTAGCTTTTCATTTCCCTGAGAGATACCTCCAGCTCAGTGGGGAGGGGGTGACTATTAACCTGTTCTCAGGTCTACTATGACCTGCATTTCAAGCACATATTTTTTTGCTGAATGTGCAAATCAAGTTTTTGCTGTTTGCACATATTATAATCTTTTTCCTGACTCCAAGCATACCACTGCACAGAATTTAAGCAGAGAGGGAAGATTCTTCAGGATACACCACACAAAAAAACCCCAACAAACCCAAACCAACAACTTTACTTAAACTGCACTGGGAAATCCAATGTGTCCTTTTGCTTAGAGCTGGACTCTTTTCCTTCAGTTTATTTCTGTTTGTCACACCGCTCAGATTGTATTTGCTTCATGAACGTACTCTTGAAGCACAAGAAAAACAAAATGCTGGAACATTTCTTTGAAGTTTTCCTGCCTGGTTCCTCTAAATTCCAAGGGTGGAGACATAACCACAGGACTATACAAAGCCCAAAGGCATGCTGTGACAAAAAGGTATCCAAGGCCAGTGGACTGACCCAACAGAGCAAAGTTGCACAAAGAAGTTGCATTCAGAAACGTTCTGCTTTACAGGATGGATCTGAGGCAAGGGGTTCAAAGGAAAGAGGCAGATATTGTATTGCACTCCAAAGTTGCCCTCCCAGCGTTTCCCAAATCTCTGATAATTTCATAAAATGAAAAATGCCAACATTGCCACATTAAGCATCACTGAATACAAATGCTTTATCAGCAATCTGCAGCCCAGTGTTGTTAATTTACATTTCAGAACAATGAAACTTTAACAAGTCAGTCACTCAGTGGTTTGAAGTCTGACCATGGTAAGTCATGGTAGCAGCTTGTAATTAGGGCAGTCCCGCTTACTGCTTTGAACTGCTTTCATCCCGCTGACAGCTCTTACCTTTTCAGAGTTTGTAAAAACATCAGACTTCAGCTCTCCATCCAGAAACTCATTAAAGTATTTCATCAGCTTCTGAGCCTCCACAGCCCGTTGCCGTGGCGTGTTTACCCCCTCCAGCTGGTCGCCAAGGTGACAGACCTTAGTTGCTACATAGCTGATGTGCTCATCCAGTTCTTGGAAATGTTGGAAGGCAACCTGGGAGAACACAGGCACGGACACTAAACTCATGATTTCCATTTCATGTACTTCAGGAAACACAAGATTTCCTTCAGGAGGACGCACGGTGAATGCAGGTGCTGCATCTCAGAACCGCTAATTAATTACACACAAGCCATTAAAGTTTAGTGCCTTCATTTAAATTACTGTGAAGGCTCCCCACTTCCAGCACGGCTCCCAACCATTAATGGAACATGCAGATAAGGAGAAATTGCCATCAATTATTCTTATCTCAAACAGCAACACCCTGTACCAAGAAATGTTAAAGGAGCACAGGATGCTCTGACACTTGCACAGCTTCCCACTCACTCTGCCCTTTGCATTTACCTGGTTGCTTTTCTGCAGCTCTTGTACTTTCTTGGCAAACTCCTTTGCTTCCTTCTGGCACTGCTGTTCTAGTTTCTCCACCTTCCTCTGAATCCTTTCATCCATTACCTGTAATTCTTGGATATGATTTACAAATTCTTCCAATAATCTGATTTAGAATAAAATACAGGAAAACAGACTTCAGTTTGAAAGACACTGTCTTCTGCAGAGTCTAAAACACCTCAAAGAAAAGAACTTGTCAAGGCTGAGATAACCATGTCCAACTTAGAAATGTTTCTAAATTGTAAATTTAAATAAAAAATTTTAAAAATAAAATTTTAGATTTAAATAAAGTTTAGGAATTTTCTGTTTCTAAAATCTTGTTTTAAACTACATCTCCCTGGTTGTGTAGCTCTCCATGCCAACACAAAAACTCTGTGTATGGTGGGCCAAAGGAGAGAGGAACACCAAAATATCAATCACTCAAGAATGTGGCTCTGCCACAGATTCAAAAATCCCCACATCCCCATCTTCCCTAAGTAAGTCTCATGTGGAAAAAGAAAGCTTAGACCACTACATCCCTTCAGTGTAAGGGAACAACAGAAAAATATTTTCTACTGCATGTTACTGTAAAGCTGGAAATCAGCACTACAATAAGCAATTATTAATAAGTAACTAATACAGCCATAATTTCATAATGTTGTTCTGACTGACTTCACTTCTTCCTATACCCACTTTAGAGGGCTTTTCTGCCCTTTCCCTTCATTGACTTTTCTTTCAGACTCACATTTTACTCCTCTCAATCACAGCACATCTGAACGTATTCTTGAATTTCCTCTGGTTTTTTCATTCTGTTCTCAACATCTCTCTCTTTCTCGTTCCTGTTTTTGTCCATTCTGTCCCATTTCAGTCATATTTTCAGCGCTTACTTTTCTAAATATCCCAGTCACTGCTCACGGAATGGATTATTCCCAGATCCTCCACAGCCATGAAACTCATGCTAATAACTGAAAATATCTGAAACATTTCAGAACTCTGCTGTCCAGGTTTAATGTCAGAAGAGGCTTTTAGCCCAGTTACTTGAAGGCATAACTTCTTAAAGAAAACTAGATTGAGGCAGATGTTGGTGACTCCTCTCCTTCACTCCTTGCTTGCCAGAAGCCCAAGAGCAAGCACATTGCAGTAGGTTCCACAGAAAACCACAAGGAACACTTCTAAGTTTACAGAAATATATTGAAAATCAAATTTAAACAACAGTGACACAAAGCATTCTTTCACACAAAAGCCTAGAGAAATGCAGGCAGTCTCCATTAATTTTAACAAACTGATTCAGGCTGGGGTTTGTTTTTTAAACAGGTCTTGTGTCAACTCAGCACTTATTCAGCAACAGTGCTCAATATATTGAGAAAAGAAAGAAGCAGAAGAGGCAGCTGCTGGGCAGGTTTTCAGAAGAGAAATAAAGACTCCAACAGTCTTTCTAGCAAACAAAAGCAGCATCTTCTAAAAATGAAAAAAATAGACACCAAAAGATCAGTTTCTTTTTTAATATTAATTTTGGCTCCCTGCTCAATACTAGAAGATGCCACAAGAAAAATATTTACTGTTGCAGGTTTCTCCCGATTGTCCTGAAAAATATGGAAGTGCCGCACAGAAGTTCACACAAGCAGAAACACAGAAGATCAGTTAAACTGAGTTGGTATTGGTGCACATCATGAACTACCCTAAAGAATACACTGGGCCCAAGCACAGGGAAAGAGCTCCAGGGAACAAGGCTGTGTATTTCCAGGCTTCTTCCTGCTTAAATCCCATGTAAAGCTCTGCATAGGATACAGGCCCCAGACTGAATGTCAAGGGCTCAGCATCTTGCCAGAAATTCAACAATATCCTTTCTCTTCCCACATGTCTCCAAAAAACCAGAGAGCTCCAGAAGAAATGCCCTTTGACTGTGTCAGGTTAATTTTCTGACATTTTGGTCAATCAGATTAGCTTATCATGAGATCTCATCCCCAGAGCTGCCTCTCTTGCCATTCTACCTTTTTGTGCCTTTTATTTGCAAACGATTGTGTCTTAAAACAAGGCAGCTCAGGAAACTAAAGTAAGAAACTCATTAAATTGGCTTAACTATCATAGCAGTGAAGCCTCATAATATGCTTGAATCCAGCAACTCCAGTATTCAGGAGCATTCACGTCTGACAAGCACAAACAACATCAATTCTCCTTCATTCAAAAGGTCTCAATCAGAAAGTGGCTTTCCCTACTCTTGTTACCGAGTAATTACTTCTAAATAATTGGCTCATGGTCACAAATTTTAGGAATTCTCCCAAACGAAAACCTCCTCGGACACATAGCACCACTGCACCCAGGCTTGTTGTTGTATGTGGAATAAAACAGTGCAATTAGAGATACATCCACTGTGACCATTGTGCAATTTGATTTTTACCTTTTCGGATCGAAAGCTTCTCCACCTCTGGAACCTCCCCCAGGTGTTCTCCATGCCAGGCGTTCAATGTATTCATCTGCCACAAAAGGCTCCTGGCCACACAAGAAAAACTCTTTACAATGTGCCACAGCAGGTCGTTCCTTCAGCAGGTGCTCACACATCATTTCCAAAGCGTTTAGAAGCTTTACTATAATCACAAGTACAGTGTTGACAACTACTCCATCACCTCTTGGGTTTACATATTTATTGCTGAGAACAATGCTTTTAGTATGGTGAGTTGGAACATCAAGTGTGGATATTATCAGACTACTTGCAAAGAATTTGCTGCAGGTCTGTGAAGAGCTGGCTCTAAATGACCTCATTTGCAGCTGAGCTTGAGGCTTGTCATTACCAAGTGCCTCAACCCTGCAGCTGATTCGAGAGGTAACATCACCAGAGCCAGCCATCACCAGCTGCACGGCAAAACACATGGGAGAATTCATCTGCCTACAAAAATTATGTGGCAAAATAAGGGGTTTTTACAGCTGTTCAACTCTCTGTCACACCGTGGCATCACACACAGAACTGACCAAGGCACTGCCCAAAAAACCCAGCACGAGATGCCACTGGACGCAACCCGACACCAAACTGCAGCTGCAGAAACAGGGCAGATAAAAAGGGGGAAAAAAGGCATAAAAACAGGGGATGAATTTGATTTCCACCAGTAGAAAAAAAAGGGCACGAGTGATAGTAAAACTCAAGGTTACACAAGTTTCTTTCATAATATTTGCCGGTTCTTCCATAAAAACACCACTCAAGGGTAAAGAATTAAGATTATTTCTCTACCCAACAACATTTTCCGAAGGCAGAGGCCTCATTTATAAACCCAAGACCTACTATTTTTGCTAACACTTGCACCAGCTCAAACACTTCATCACGTAGTTAATACAAAATTACTCCAAACACAATCCAAGTTATACCATTAAAAAGAATGGTATTCATCACTTCAGCAGCATTGATTAGGTGCCATCATCAGCATGAAAAACGTTCTCATGATCACCAAGACTTTATAGGAAGCTTTTAAATTACAAGCAACAACAGTTCTAAAAGTGTGAAACAACCCAAAACAGAGCTGGGAGCGGCTCTGGCTAATAAGGGTATCTGATGAAGCAAGTGAACATGCCACCACTGCTTTTGATAAAATTTGGTTGAAAAAAAATTAAAGTGGTAAAAAATAAACAGACCTACACAGGTATTACATTGGTCACTGTATCAATATGTCTGAAACTTTATCACGAGTAATAAGGAGGCGGAAAAACAGCATTACAGAGTTAGTTTCATAACTAAAACCAAGTTTCAATACTTGAAAAGCAAGTATTGCCCTTTCAAGATCTCTTTCCTCAGAAACAAACTATGTCCTATCCAGTCAGGCCCAGCTGCTAACCAGGAAGATAAAAAGTTTTTAAACATATTTTGTTACATGCTGAATCCTGATAGACAGGGCAGAAATTTTATCACTCAGTAACTCCTCATCCACAGACTGACTCAAGTAACTGTGTTGTGCTCAGCCTCCTTGGCTAAACTTCAAAAATAACTGGTTGATACCACATAAAAACAATTTCCCTGCAACTCACTCATCTCTTTAACCAAATGCTTCCTGATACACGACGTGAAGTTTCCTTTACATGAATCCTTTCCATCAAAAGTCACAATGCCACGTTTTCATGCCAAGTGTAAATTCTCTCCTTATGCCATCTTGCTATCTAAAAGCTTGGGAACATTTTTGCAATTTTAATTCTAGATTGAGTCATTCAGTGCGGTAACATTCCCTTCAGAGGAGGCCCCCAGCTTCCCAGTTACCTCAGGGCTCTTTGCAGGACTCCTCCTCTATATGAAAATCCACAGCCTTTCCTCTGAAGGTCCTGTAATTCAGCTGGAATTACACCGCTGTGGTCACAAGGATACTAATGCCAGGTATGGAAGAACCCTGTATAAAGGCTTTACTGATACTCTCTGTGTGTAGATAACATTTTCTACATCTCTCCCTTCCCCAGACATTCGCACTAAAAGGTAATTCACCTACACGCACATCATGACTTTGGATATTTTTTCCTTTTTGTAGAACAACATTTACAGAGACTTTCTGCAAGCCTCTTCTCCTAAGGAAATCTGATGTAGACGCCCCGGAACCTTAGGAAAAAAATACTACAATGCCAATCTTTCTCCACCCATCATGCCTCTATACACCTCTAAATATTTCTTGAGTACAGACCACCTGCAGCTCTCTTCCTGGAAAATCCCTGTTTTTCCAAGAACACTTACACAGGAGGCCTGTCCTTCAGTTTTTTAACCATATAAATCCTGTTCTGTAGTATTTAAGAAACATTAACTGCAGTGGATATGATGTGCAGAATATTGATCAACGGAGAAATAAAATTATCTTTTTCTTCCAAATTTCCACAGAGGATACATAAAAATAATTGACTTGATTTATAAGGAATAAATGAAGTTCAACAGTGTCTTTCTAAGACATGATTTCCGAGGTTCCACTGCAGATCCAAAAGTTTTTACTTTAGTTTGTATCTTCCATACACATTTGCTTTTTTAAATGCTATCTTGATAACAGGGTTACTCATAACTGACAGCCTGATTCCTATTTTAAGCCTCCTATCCTGTTCTGCAGAAATTGCTGAAAATCAGCTATTACAAATGTCATTTGCAAGTCCTTTGCCTGTTATCAGATGAGCCCCAACAGTCAATTTCTTCAGCTTTGAACTTCCCTCTGGCTCCAGATGAATTAACGTGATCCCATCCATTCAGCCAATACTCCTGATTTAATAAGAGATATGCCTGAAGTGGGTGATAACCTGGTTTGATCTGGTGTTTACAAATGAAACACGCTGGACCCAGCCAAATTAAAAGCCAGTTTAGAAGTATCCATTGTTAAATTACGCTTTAAGTTACCTGAGGGAGAATTGAGTCCATGTGGTGTCCATTTTCAGTGCAGATCCTGCTACACAATTTCACGTATCCGTACTGAAATTTACTTTAGAACACACACTCATGAAAATATGGTAATCACATTCCACCCTCAGAAGACAGCTAAGGGTTACTCCCATAACGAGCACATTTTTATGTTCTTATGTAAGGCAGCAATTTCAAACTAACCGAGTAGGCAACATTAAATTAGCGGGCATCAACAAAAACTCTCTTGCCTTCAGAGTGAAGAGAGGTGAAAGCAGGAGAGACATGCTGGATTCCATGCTGGAAAACATAAATTCTAGACCCAATCTCCAGGCAAAAATCTCAGCTAATTTGCAATTTCATCTTTATTGCTATTGCAAAATGGAAAAAAAAGTTGTTGCACGACCCAAAGCAGCCAAAACACACAGTTTTCTTTCCATGTTCAAGTTACCTCACACTCAACATCTCACAAAGAATAGAACTGCACTGTCATCGTGTTGAGAAATCAAGGGGCTCCTACAGTGGTGTAGGGAGAGCACAAAACCTGGCATCCAGCTACAGGAACACAGTATTTTAGTCCTGCTGTTTTTAAAAGCTATGCAAACCAAAAGATGTGAGTCATAACACTCATGTGCCATCACAGTGATTCACAAATTCAAGTGCACACAATGCATTTACATGAGCCCCAGAGAGAAGATCTTCCAGAGAAACAGGAAGACCCTTTCCTGAAGGCTGGGCAAAGTGAGTCCCAGTGATAGCCCACGAGCTGAGCAACCGGCTCTTGAGTGACTTGGAGAGCAAATACAGGACACCTGGTGATGACACCACGTCCCTATGAAGAGGAAGAGAGAACACCACACACTTTTTGTTTATCACAGGTCACATCATGAGAGCTCATGGTCCAGGCCAGGACCTGAAGCCGCAGAATGGTTTGGGTTGGAAAGGACCTCAAATATCATCTCATTCCACGCCCCTGCCATGGGCAGGGACACCTTCCACTGTCCCAGGCTGCTCCAAGCCCCGTCCAACCTGGCCTTGAACACTTCCAGGGATGGGGCAGCCACAGCTTCTCTGGGCACCCTGTGCCAGGGCCTCACCACTCTCACAGTCAAGAGGGTGATATTATTCTTCCTAATATCTAACCTACACCTACTCTCTGTCAGTTTGAGGCCATTCCCCCTGTCCTGTCACTACACACTCTTGTAAAAAGTCCCCCCTCCGTCTTCCTTGCAGGCTCCCCTCAGGAGAAAGAGGATCCTCGTGCGTCTCTTCCAACTCAGGGCATTCTGTGATTCCACGACATGAATTTGACAGATTCCTGCTATTCCTGCCCTGCTCCTGCGTGGCCTTGGCTCACTCAGCTATTCTCCTTCCGTGCCTCGCTTCCACGGCGGGTGAAGGGAGGGCAAAGTCATTTCCTCGTTTCACGCCAGCCCCGCTGACACCACAGCGCCGGTGTCAGGCAAGGGGGTGCCTTCGGCACAAGGAGCGCGGGGCCGGGCCTGGCGTGGCCTGTCACCCGCCCGCTGCCAGCACCCGGGAGCCGGCCGGGAGGGAAGCCCTGCAGCGGGGCAGGGTGGCCA